>JACXIV010000011.1:3204750-3260211 GCA_014737475.1 Bombus confusus
CCTCTCTCCTCCTGCCCCTGCTGCCCCTTCGAGACTCGCCTCGTGATCCGACAGCGGTGGAAAACGCACACACGAAGAACCACAGCAGTGACTTCACCACCTTCTATTAGCGGCGGAGCGTGGTAAATGGTAGAAAAAGAGAGACGCGGAGAGGATCAACGGTGGCGGAGCCAGTCCAGTCAGCGAGAGGAGAGATGGTTTAACGCACCAACCACCCTTCACCGTCGAAAGGTGGTGCGTTATAGTGGCACGGCGGCGGTCGGACGACTTGGTCCATACACGCGCGCGCTTACGTATACGTTCAGCATCGCGAGTGATCGCGCACACGCTCGCAGCGGTGAACGCACTTATACAGGGAAAGCCGGCTGGTCCATCTCCGCTCTACGGAAGATACTTATTAAAGGCATCTCTCCCGCAAGCAGCGGCCGGTTGCCGTGGAAACCTGACTCGACCACGCGTGTACGTGTACAAAACGCCCCCGCCCGCGTGCGAACGTGTGCACACGATATAACGCGACCGTGTGCCTAGACACGTGGAGGCGGCCTGACGTGTGTGCGTGTGATCACACGTCGAGGAAAACCGACAGGGAGGAACAAACAACGGCGAAAGGAGAGGGAGGAGGACAACGACGAGGCGAGTACGCGTACCTGTGTATACAGGGGGACACGCGTGCTCCATTTGTATGTGTATATATGTCGGCTGTCTGCGTGTACCGCGGCGTTTCACCGTCGAGGGAGGTAGGGGTGAAACAACCCTCTAATAGCCGGGGCGGCGCCTATACCCAACCCTAATAGCCCTATCTCGCCCTCGTCTCTCTCGCTTCGCTTCGTTTCTCCTCGAGCATCCTCGCCTCGTCTATCGTCTTTTTCCACTCTTCCAGTAATTTTCGCCAGCCCCGTCTCTTCCTTCTTCTTCTTCGTCCACATCTTCTTTCGTCGGTCCTCTTCTCTCCATCCGTCCTTTTCGATTTTCTTCTCGTCTCATTTCCCTCGCGCGATTCTTCTCGCTCGTACCCGCGGTTCTTACCAGCTGCTTCTCCGCCAGGAATTCGTCCTTTCCTCCCTTAGTTTTCTCCGCACCACGAAACATCCCTCGTCCCAGACCCACAGTTCTCTCCTTCTCATCTTGTCTTCCCGTTTCTCTCTCCCTATTTCCCTCCCCATCCTTCCCGATCCTCGCCGCACGCTGTTTGTTTATTCGATGCCTTTTCACTCTCTATTAGTCTCCCGCACTCCTACATTTTCTGATTAGCCGGATGTCGCGCGTATACACGCTTTACCTACCGCACCCGATTCCGCGCGCCGGCTTTTCTTTGAACCAGAGGCAACCAGAGCCATCCGATCGATCGCGCCACCCGCCGCCCCCCTCCGGCCCTCACACACCCTCCGGCCCACCCACACTCGCACCAACGCCACCAACCACCCTCCCCCCTCGTACCAACCAACGACTCACTCCCCTTCTCTCAATCTCTTTTCGTTTCTCTGTCGCGCCTCATCTCTCCATTCGTGTGTCTCTTCATCCCCCTCCTATGCCACCTCTTTCACCCTCTCTCGTTCTTCTCGTTACTCGGTTGTGTGGAGGAGCGTGTGCGCGGCTCGTTTTTACGAGCGCGCGTTCAACGATTCGCGTTTTCGTTTCCGCGATGAACGATCCTTTGGCAACGGTCAACCGCGCTCGGACGGCCAGAGAATGGAGCGGCCTGTTTGCCGGCCAAGGCTCTGGCTTTCCACGAATGTCTTTATCTCGCACAGCAACCCGACGCCGGCTCTCCTCTGTGCCTGGGAAAAGAAGGAAAATTTGATCGCGAGTCTTTTAACGCCACGACCGGATAGAAACGCCCGATACAAAGATGCATTTTCTTTTTCTTTTATATTTCCCTCTGTGCCATGTTTCCTCCCCTTTTTGTCTTCCTTTTGTTTTTTTTGTTTTTTTTTTTTTTTTTGGGGCGCGGTTGCTTCGGGAATTTTTTATTACGAAGTTTCGCATACGGTGAATATCGCTGGGTTAATTTTCGTGTTACAATAGCTACCAGTTTTCTTATTGTCGGTATAAGTAGCCAGCTTTCGAGATTATCTCTGGAACGAAGAACGAAAGTCGACTTACTTGTCACAACAAGAAGCCGAGATAACATTCGCATGAACTCAACCATGCGCCAAATAATGCAGTCATAAACCACCCCTTTCGGAGATACCATCGAGGGAACTCGAAAGGGTATTATGCCGAGGGACACCGGAAGGGAGACGCTTCTAACTTCATCAGACATTCTTTTCATACCACGGTGCCTCAATGCACAATCGATCTATTCATCCCCCATTAATTACCATTTTATTTATCCCATTAGACGGTAACGTAAACGTTTCACCATGCAGAACCTGTTACTCCTTCCCGAACGAACAAGATCGTGAAATGTTCATACGATCGTTTCTACGCTCCGAGGATTATCTTCTCAATTTACCATTTTACCATTTAACCATTTTACATTTTACGATCAAACGCAATGCCGATGACAACATCAAAGCAAAATTCGCGCGATGAAATTTTCGATAGCCTTCGAAACCACTTATACTTATAAAATCAATCAACGTCCTCGCATTCAACGCAGAAAATTCGCATCTTCTCCAAGAAGTACCCAAGACCAGTATGAAACCCGTTCTAAAACCAAGCCAAACCTCTGCCAATTCAACCACTTGCAGATAAACCAATCAATCCGGGGAACGATCTGAGGAGCGTTGATTAATCCGGCGATCGATGATAGAAGTCGATGCCCGGCTCCGAGTCGAGCTCGATTTAGCATTCGCGACGCGTTCCAGCGCAAGGTTGGAATTTTCCGAATCGAGAGGGTGGCTGGCGGCTGCTGGGATGGGACGAGATAGAGGTGGGCGGCAGAGAAAATCGAACGAGTAGGCGTCGGGATGACGATTCGCCGGAGCGTCGACGGAGCGCTCTTGCACCTTTCTCCCGGCGTTTTTTCACGTGCGGTTTCATTTAGCCGGGCGGCAATATCACCGAGACCCAGGTCGTAGTGTACTATCTTTTTCGCTCCTCTCGTACCGTCTCCACCTTCCTTTCTTCCCTTCTTCCTCTTTGTTCCAACTCTTTCTTTCTTTCGCGCGCGTAATCATCGCGAGCGCGCGCAAGACTCCCATTTCAGCGTTTCGCAAAGAAAGTCTGTCTCCCCGCGTCTCGCCCCTCTCCCTTGTCCTCCTTGTGCTTGCTTCTCGTTGCTGCCGCGCGCTCGGTTGGCCAGAAACGGCCCGAAACGCAAATCCCAACCCGCGGACCGTCTTCTTTTCGCCTTTGCACAACGCGCACACACGCGCGCGTGCCGCGTTCAAAAGTTTTCTGAGCGGTTCGCGGGATTAATGGGGAACGGACGCCATCGCTTGAGCCGCCGCCGCCGCGCAACGCCGGATAAAGCAAGACGGCCACGAAACGCGCTTGGCCGAAATGGAAACGATACTTGGGGGAGTTGTCGCGCGGGTTATCGCGTCGATGAATCGTCACTCCAGTACGGACGTGCTTCTTAAGGAATTCGTAACCAAAGCGATTTTTCCTTGTTAAAATTTTAAGATCCAGAAGTCGATTTCTCGCGATACTCGTGAATTATCGTTTGGTAATTCTGCCGTGTTCTGCGAATTTCTACAGATTTATACAGAGATCGTGAATTTCGAATTGCACGTATCCTTTGATCAAATCCTATATAATCCGATTCGCGTTAGGTTCAAAGGTACAAGTCTTCTAACAATAGTTGAAATTTTTTCACGAAGTACAACGCTCAGGGATATATTTCGTACTATGCCAATCGACGTTTACGATAACACGAAATTGGATTAAGATCGTAAGACGATCGTACAGTTGGTTACGCGGAAAGTCGCGTTAAAGTCGACGCGACTGTCGAGACTTTATGGACTGGTGGAAATTTCTCAAATTAGGAGATCAATTAACTTTAATGTTCCCCCGAGGCCTCTTAGAACTCCGCTAGTTTTTCATGCCGCATTACGTGCAGATCCGATCGATAAGGTGTATCAGGGGCCAAAGTCCTCTTCCGACACCTGATTAAACGTATTTCCATTAAACACGCGATTTAATCGTCACAATCGTCCGATCACGACTTGATTTCAATCGTTCGGAAAATTTTCACGTGAATTATATCACATTGGCGAATCGGTTTGGCAAAAATTTGTTGCACAGTTTGTACATGGCGGACACGCGTTTTAACAGGGGTGTGCGTGTAAGCCTTAAGTCTCGAGGGTCGAAACTACGACTTTTCGTGGACTCGGGTGGGCAAACGCTCGGTCCGAGGAATTTTTCTGGCTTCCTTCCGATCCTGTTGAGGAACCGCCCGAAATACATCTGGAAAATGTACGCGGAAAAAGGCAATGGGGATGTGCAGGAACTTCACAGTCGTCGCGGTTCTGACGGAAGTTAGATCGATGGGAATAATTTTTCACGTAATATCGGTCCCTTTTTTATATACGATATCGTTCCTTTCTATCATTATCTAAACGCGCCTTATCTACCATCACTAGCATTGTTATCGCATTCTAAAAAAATTTAATGAGAACTCCGCAGCATGTTATGGATCGTTTTTCCTACGAATTTATTCAAATAATAATCCGGTATTGAATAGGGAACGGGTAACATACAGACACAAAGAGTTAAAAGGAAGTTTCGCCGTTGAATCAGATACGATTCGAAATACCGCGAGAAGCTTCGGTTGCTTTTATTCGCCACGTTTTTATTGGTTTTGTGAAATGCACGCGTTCTATTATGGATACAGCGTAATGTTTCCCCTTCTCGTGGAACGAATATCGAAGATTGAGTTTTTCGAAAAACCAACGCTGTGATATGTATTCGTTTCTTCCGCTTTTTTTTCCTATCCCCTTCCTCCTTTTCTCTCTTTTTTTTTTCTTCTCCTTTTTTTTTTGGTTTTCTTTATTTCGCTTGGCTAGTGCTGCGAGAGCAGAGACTTTTCTCCGCACACAGGCAGGAAACTTTTTTAATTAATCGCGAGATGTATTCGCCGCGAGATCGCGAATAATTGTTGTTCATTTATGATGCTGTAATAAGGAGGACAGGCGACGGGAGGGGATGCGTTTGCTGTTTTAAATGAAATCGAGCATCGGAACATTTTGATGGATCGACTGGCTTTCGCACAAAATGATATCCTCGTTCGTAAAATGTCCGGCAATTTTTGCTCCCTTTGTATTAATATTACATTTATGCAGCCATCGTAACGAGCCGCAGCCTTATTTTCGCGCACGGGTATTGTTTACGTAATTGTACCATCATAATCGCGCTCGTCCGTGAATTTTTCGTTAAATTCCCTTTTTTCATCGAACACGCGGTGAATGTACCTTTATTAAAATAATCATAATGCACCGGCCGGCAAACAAGTCCATTTGCATTGTTCCCCCCGACGAAATAACGATGCCTCTTTTTCATCTGATCGCTCATTTATTCCATAATTTTTGCTCGGCTGGTAATCAAGCCGGATATAAAAGCTCGCGTTTGCGTGCTTTATAACGAATTATTCACCCGTACGTCTAATCACCAATGTTGTAAGTGAGATTTATATAAACAACGCCAACGTTCTTGCGAGATATACCAACGTTTCTAGTAAAATATCATTTTGCTAGGTTCGCTAATGGACGAATTAAATTTACACACCGATGCGTCCATAAAAAGATACCAAATGCTGCTTCGAATTACTAATTCATCGTTAATTTGTACACTTTCGTCGAATTTAAATATGCAACCGCAAAAATCAGGCGATGTTAAAGAAATATGCGACATGCATGATTACTGCAAATCGACTTGAGCATATGGGTATTGTCGAGCGACGTACGCCTTCTTCTTCTCTTACGGTCTTAGGTTTCTTCGTGTAATACTGTAATCACTTCAATTATTGGAATCCCACGGAAACACCTCGAGAAAAGAAGAAAGTCGGCACGGATGAGCAACCTTTAATTCTTGGCGTGCCGTCCCTGCCAGAAAACCATACAGCCGGGCTATTTACGAAAGTTACCTAATTTGACCGGCACGATTGTCCTTAGGGAATACAGTAGCCCTCGTCCATTAACACTACCCCCGGTGTTCGTCCCGGAAATTTAGATCGCATCCCCCGCGTCGACAGTCAAAACGTGAAAACGCCATTATTGACCACAACATTTCGTCACCCCTCCCGTTGTATCGTCCTCGCAATTTTAATTTAGTCTCGCCGGCGAATTAAAAATTATCCCTTACTAACGTTAGTCACCCTTCGTCCTGCGATGATGTGGTCGACGATGATTTTGTCAGATGATAACGTAATCACCGATGCTAGATTAGGGCTAATGAAGGGTGCACGTTAGGTCATCCCGAAAGATTGCGGTTTTCGACCATTCCTCTTGGAATGGAACTTCGTTGTATACGATTCTCGTTCGCAAGTCACCAGATATACTGGCGAATTTTAAACATTAACGATTTAATCGATAAATCGGTACGTGTTATGAAAATCCTGCGTTTTGAACTTTGTACTTGTGAAAGAGAATTCCAAGGATTCGCTTGATATTCTTCTAAATAGTTTCTTTCGCGTAGATTCCATAGTTTTGTGAAATATCGCAGTCGCCGATTTGCATATTAAACGCAAACACGTTGAAAACGTTGAAAATCGATCGGTAGTGTCGATAGCCGTGCAACAGGCGTCTAAGAACATTTAATATTCAATACCAATATAGAGCTTCTATAATATTAAGTGCCTCGACTGTTCCCAAGACTTGAATTCCTTCTCCTTGTACGATAGATTAGAAAGTGCCAAAGTTAGAATATCCTCTTATTTGAATAATTCCTAGGTAAACGAATCGATCGACTGTCCGTCCGTTTAATTTTCCTCGAGTGAGCGGTCGTTTGGCCGGGACGACGAGAGGATCTCTCTCGCGTCGGTTCTTTCACGAGAGATCGAGCACGGGCCGGCGAGCCCCGAGCTGGTTCCTTTTTCCGGCGGATCTGGACGTCCGCTTCGATCGGTCTTCGCACGGAGATTAGCTCGGCGAAAGTAGCGCGCTATCAGGAGAGGGACACCAACACCGCTCCATCGCGAACAAGACAAAAGCAATGTCTCTTCTCCTCCTCCTCGCAAAAATGAGCCACCGGTTCCTTTTTAATTCGCGTTTACTGTGAACGGCGTCAAGTAATTAGTCGCTTACTCTCTCTCCGGATTTAACGTAAGGTATTAGAGCCGGCAGGCGAACCGTGGCTTTTCTTCTCGGTGCCTTGTTCCACGACCTTCGGGAGCTCCTCGTTTACCTCCGTCGCCATTATGTCCCTCCCCTATCCCATCCACCAGGTTTCAAGCTGTGTGACCGGCCGTTAATCGCTTGTTATCTAACCGCTGCTCTTGAAATCTTTCTCCTCCCTCCGTCCCTCCCCACCCCTTGCCAACCTGGCTGATGCTTTTCTTTTTTCTTCTTTACCTGTCAGCTGCGTGTATCCCTCGTTAAAGGTATTATGTCACGGTTGTTCGACTCTGATCGATCTCTACCGAGCGCCGCCTTGCCTCGTTCTTCCGTCTCGTTCCGCTATTGTGATGCAGGCGCGGGGGGGTGTCGCGTGTTATGAGTGTTGGATCACGCGATTAAGTTTCCCACTGAAACAACAGCCATCCAACCGGAAGGAAGAATCGCGGTGTAACAACTGGAATCAACCCGTTGCCGCGTATAATACCTATGCAGCTATTTACGAAATTCATCTCTTTACGTATTCATAAGTGGAATATAATCTGCGATAAATTGAGAAACGAGCTTCATCAATTGCACCGAATTCCCAGCGCAATTACCGTCCCTGCTGCAAACCAGCCTCTTCCGTATCCACGGCAGAGATCGGCCACGATCTCGTCGCCCGTTAAACGTGTTCGTCGATCGATCCTGCCGATCGATCTTCCAGGTGCGCGTTGTCCAGAGCGTACGAGAGAGCGAGAGAGAGAGAGAGAGAGAGAAAGAGAACGATACGGTCGGCGCACGGTCTAATTACTCGGCAAAGCAGATTCGCGTTCCGGGGATAAAGGGCGGCTTCGGCACGATAATACAAATCGGCCGTGCAAAAACGGCCGACAGAGGCCACGATCATTGTTGCGGCCCACGGTAAGAGTATAAATTTCACAGCAGGTCGGCGGGGCGACCGATTTCGCTGAAGCATCCGAAACAGGCGAGGAAGAAGCATCGGTGGCCATTGAAGGACCATTGCGAGAAAGAATACCGATCCGTCTAACTAGTTGAAAGACGAAGGTAGAATGCGAGGAACAGAAGAGGAGGGATAGAGGACACGTTGCAAGAGGATGGTCGCAATATTCCAGGCGAAACTCACGCAGTTCGCGGATGACTGAGTAGTTCTGCCGGCAGTATAATGGGACCCCCCGTGGTAGCTTACCTGCATCATCGACTAATCACGCCGGATAATAGGGAACAATGGCGCCCCCGTGAAAAGTGAAGCATACTCACCACTTACCTCCCTGTTCAACCAACCAATCCTCTCTATCTTCTTCCGGCGTCTTTCGTATGCCGGATGGCTGTCTCGTTCTATGTCTCTCGGCAAACGCTCGCCCTCTCAGATCGTTCCCGCGAGTCTCTTTCTCTTTTCGCCTACGTTTACGAACACCTATCTCCGTCTCCATGCGGAAAGTATATAATCCTCTTACGCACCGGGCACAAAGTAAAATACGGACAACACAAGGCGGTCCGCTCCGTCGCATCGTGTTCCGGCCTTGCTGTTCCACGAAAGACTGTTTTTTTGGAGAATGGTATGGTCGATTTCGGAAATCGACGCGCTAAATTTGTAAATCCCCGAGGCTCTTAACTTTCTAACTTTTTTCACGATACATTTATTATCTATACATACGTATGTTATATTCTTCTGTCGAGAGGAGAGTTGAAATCGTTACGATTGCAGATTACTACGTAGTTCAGGAGATTTTTCATCGTTTGGTAATTATTATGCGGATTCGCGATTTTTTTAAATTGTCCTTTATAATAAGCTTCATATCGAATTTCTAGTATCGCAGGACAAATTGTTCTGATAGCGAGTAACGTATTAGAAGATTATAGACGATAGATAAAACTATCCGATCAGCATTGGCTAAAAAAGATTAAGCTTGCAAATAACGTGTTAAGTAAATTATTTCATCGACAATTTTCTACGCAGAGCGTCGCTTTTGCGAAACGTTAATACGATTAGAACGAATGTACCTCTCGATATAACCTCGTTATAGTACGGTGAAACTAGAGTCGTTCCTCTGGTTCTTTCCGTTCGTTCCTCCGGAGGTTGGTCAACGGTTTCTCGTTACCTATGTAGGCGGAGGACCTCCGTAGGGTAGCAGACACGTGAACGACGACACACAAACGGTCGTTGGTTCGCTTTGTCGTGCTTTAGACGGAGTTGCTCGCGAGACGAGAACGTACGCGTTTGACCCTTTTTACCGGGGACCGCTTTCCTTCCGTGGCGCTCGCCTACGCCGCTGGCCGTGTAATCATTCTCTCCTACTTTCGAGAGGCAGGCCGCGCTTTCACGCGGACGCTCGAATCGCTTTTGTGCCCTTCCGGCTGGATCCGCGGGAGGACCGGCCCATTATGCCACGCAACGCGCGCGTTTTGTTAACTTGGGGATGAAAGGGTCGTTAAAGGAGCCCTCCGGACTCGTTAGTCGGCCGTGCCTTCGGTGATTCTTCCGCAGAAAGAGGTGCTAGATGAGATCCGAAGCGATACTTCCTCCCTTTGTCGCGTAAATTACATCTAAAAATTTATTTATCGGGGAAAATTGCTCGTTAAAATCGTTTGCTCGGAATTTCTATCTCGGTCGCGTCTCTCTCGAGGGACGAAGATAAGGATGGCGCGGACAAAGGCAGCGGAAGAGCGGAGAAAAAGCGACAGCACGATATCAGTATCACGATGGAATCGCGCGGTCCACTCTTAATTTCCGTCGCCTGGCGCTTATTTAAGCCGGAGCGAGTATCGCGAAAGAGCGAGAGAGTGGGAAGACGACGGCGAGGCACGGATAGAGACGGAAGGACGACGAGGGTTCCTGACTCGGAACGAGAAACTCACCCCCGCGCGGCCGGCTACGTGCTCTCGGGGTATTTGCACGCGCGAATACGCGGCTCTGATACACCGACGCGCATAATGCATGTGGTTATAGAGAGCGAGAAAGGAGGGCCGGAACGGTGAAGAAAAAGAGGGAGCTAACGGATAGAGGTAACTAGAGGGTGGCGGTGGAAGGGAGAGAAGCAGTAGATTAGGTGGGTACATCGCGCGACTGCGGCGAGGACGTTGGTATAGAATAGCAGATATAGGTGTACGAGAACTACCATCGTGTGGCATACCGGTTAGGAAGAGAGAGCGAGCGAGTAGTCGACGAGGCAAGCTAAAATGGGCGGCTGGAGAGGGGGATGGCTGACGAACGCCAGCCGAGGGGTGAGAAGGGTGGCGAGCAGGGAAGGACAGAGGGAAGCACGGGGTAGTAGAGTGAACGGGGTGTCGAGGGGGGTAGGCTATAAAGGCTAATTGGTTAAAAGCTCACCGCTGGCTGCAGGCTTAAATCAAGATCTTGGAGTGTTATAATGGATAAGTAACACGGCGAGGCACGGCCACCAGCCAGCGGAGTTGTGTGTTATCCCCACCCCTTGGTTGGCTCTGGCAGAGTAGGTAGGTTCGGTGAGGCAGCGCTACCACCCCCATTCCGCGATCCGCAGGATCGTCGAGGGCGAGTATCTTTCGAGTTAAGGACGACGCGGCTCACGCGATTGGCCCGCACCTACGGCTACCCCCGTGCCGGATACACTCTGCCACGAGTCATCGATCGCGCCTCCACCCTATGAGAAATCGCGACATCCATCCCCCACGGTAAGCCATTTGCTCCGCCCCGCCCCCTGCCCCTCCAACAACGACACCCCTTCTGGCAACTTGCAGCTTAGCCATCCTCTCTGCTCCCCTCCAACACGTTCGCCACCCTTCTATCTTCGTTCGTGTTTCATCCCTCTCGTTTCAACCATCCCTTCGGCCCGTTCGTCTGTCCTTTGGTAGTCGTCTATCTATCCGACGCGCAACACTACCACCCCGTGAGTCTCGGAGCGTGACTCCACGTTCTATCCTTCTTCACCCTCCTCCGTCTCCATCTTCTCCTCCTCTTTCTCTTTCTCCACCCTGTATACGCTTCTTCTCTCCTTCTCCCTCTCTCCCTCTCCCTCTCTCTCTCTCTCTCTCTCTCTCTCTCTCTTTCTCTTTCTCTCCTTGTCGCTGTTTCTCGCTCGCACTCTCCGTCTCCGCTTCGCTTTCCCTACATCGCTCCGCGCGCTCCGGCTGCGTGCGCGAATGTTCGAGTAAGGCCCTCGTTTGTGTGACCTGTGGTTTCTCCAGCGTTTTCCTACCCTTAGTGCGAGCACAGTGCCCATCCGCAGTCCATCATTCGCCACGATACGCATTCGCGATTCTCGGCTACTTTCACCTCGTTGCTCGTGCTCGCGGCCGACGATTTCCGCGAGTGGATGTCACCGTGTTGTTCCTACCGATTGTTCCAAACGATTGTTCCAAACGTTCACCCTGTTGTGCGATTCACCGTGCATCTTCGTGCAAGAGTACTTGGCCATCGTTCGTAAATCGCGTAACGTTGATCCGATCCGATCCAGTGGTAAATATTAAAAGAAACAAAGGGATGCGATCCATCGATCTTGCGTGAAAAAAAACAAGCGGAACACCGGCGAACGAGTGATTAACGATCAGTGGAAGAGAAAGTGACTCGAGGAAGTGACTCCGTGTTGCTCTTCGCGGTTTTACACGTACGGCAACGTCTCGCGAATAAACTAGCGGGTCGAAGAGGGGAAGAGAAGATCGGTTTGGGGTGAGGAAGAGAGGAGAAACGGCTACGTGTCAGGTTGGTAGGCGGTGGTAGGAGGAGGTGCTACCACAAGCGCACAATTACATACACACACACACGTACACACATTTGTCTGTATATACGCGCAGTGTAACGCACACTGTGACGCGCGAATAAAGTCGGAAGGTGGTGGTGGTGGTGGTGGTGGTGGACAGAGGTGGTTGAAGGACGAGAGGGGCGAAAGAGGGTGGCTCTGGAAAGGGTGGGCCTTCCAAGTGTCTTGTCTCCTATCATCCTGTCGTCCAGGGTATCGCTTACGAATGTCGCGCGATCGAGCGATCCGTCTCCGATCCAGCACGACCAGGGACGTTCTGCCATCGAAGGCGCTGCGACGAACCCGCTAGTCTACACCGTACAGTTTACCATTACCATCGTGTTACGCTCTCCGCTTGATATGCGACGCGAGCCGCGATTCGAACCGCTCCGCGTGTCGGATAGGCCGTGCTCTGCCGTCGGAGCGTCGACGGACGAGCATCCTGTGCTCTTCTGACGGGACGAACGCGTACAACGAGCCGTGTTCAGTGGAACGGGTGACTGTTTGCTCGAATCGTGTGCCATTGCAGGGGAAACAGAATTCGAAACTGACGCGTTCCATTCGAGGAACCGTGAACGTCGCTGGAACGGACTCTTTGGACGCGAGTCTACGAT
The DNA here is from genome assembly GCA_014737475.1 of Bombus confusus. Taxonomy (NCBI): domain Eukaryota; kingdom Metazoa; phylum Arthropoda; class Insecta; order Hymenoptera; family Apidae; genus Bombus; species Bombus confusus. Next base: position 3,217,300 of record JACXIV010000011.1, read on the forward strand.
GTCTGGCGAAACGGAGATCGAGGTATCCGTAGTGTCCGAAGAGGATTTGGAACTGGAAGGTTCGAGGAGTAGCTCGACACCGGCGGAGTTGCTACTGCAAGAGAAAAACGGAAAGTCTGGTTGCGGCTTGAACAATCACCATTCCTTTAGCTTCGACGTGGGCAAACCGGCGCTCAGGCCCGCGTGTAACCCTCAGTACACGTCCTTCAGCATCTCTAGCATCCTTGGAAGACCCGAGTCACCTCCTATAGACTCTACATCGACGGTGTCCGCTGAAAGGCAATCGTCGGATGTTGACAGAGGCTCGCCATTGCCAACGACGAACGCTCAGAATTCCCAGAGAATCGGATCCTCCTGTGACAGCCCTGCGAGAGCTTTGTCCTCGCCTACGTCCTTGAGATTTTCCACCAATCAAAGGGGCGTCTCGTCGGTCGGTCACACGGCAGAGAACAGAAACAATGCTACTAACATGGGGATCGTATGTGCTACCAGTGCTACCAGCCCGGCATCCACTTTCTCTCCGCCCAGCGACGCCTCTACGAACCCTCTGCTCGGTCACCAAGCGTCGGCCGACTTGGCGATGCTGTCGAGGTATGTTTTCCTCTGTATCGATCTGTTTCTTTTTTCACAGTGTATGTCATTCAATGGAACTTTATGCCGTTGAACGCTGAACGTTGAATATTGTGCGGTTTCAGCGTGGTTATTTTCGTAGTTTTTAGTGTACCAATTTTTGGTGATCCACTGGACCGAACGGTCCCGCGGTTTGATGGATGCTTTGCGTTTCATCGTGTTGTTTGTGCGACTGAGTTTTGCAATCGTGGAACGATTATCAAACAATAGCTTGAGCTGTGTTCGACAGTACCGCGTATTTTGACAGGTCGATGAAATGAATTTGAATTTAATACAAGTTTTCGTGGACGCAAGATGTTACAAAATTCGTTTAATCTCTCCGCATTTTTTCATTCGTCTCGTGATATTTCGTCGTACAAAGGCGACCAAGCTCCTTGTATTCTATCTAAATTACACTGTACCCGAATAATAATTTTTAAATTGCAACGATCGTAAATCCAGCCGTCATCGTCGCAATGTAAACAGCCCCGAAACGCGCGACAATCGACTATTTTCCGGCAGTTTTGGCCCGCTTCGCGTCCAAGAATAATTTAACACGTTCGTCGAACGAATCGCGAGTACGCGACGGTAGCACCGATGTCGAATATAGTTCATACCACTGGAACTAGCATTTCGTGTTAATACGTCAACGCTATTAAATGCTGTTAGGTATCAATGTTTACTAATAAGGAATTAGTGCGCGCCATCAATTTTATATCTGCGCTGCTACGTCCACCAGCAGCGCGATAACTATTTCATCGACGATCGCGCGCCGCCGCATACGATTAACGTCGATTGGCCACGATCAACGCAATCGATACGTGTATGCCAACTTTTTCTCCAATAACGCTACTTGCTTTCAAAATCCTCCTTTTCCATTATCTTATCGAAAGAGTGTCGATATTGTCCTCTTCTCTCCCTTATTTTCCCCAAACTTCACGAAGGGATCAAACGTGTCAGTCAACAATCGATCAAACGTGAAAAGCGAAAGAAATTCGGGAGAAAGATCTTGATCAATTCGACTTTTTTTCTCTTTCGAGGGCATTGTGTATAGTGGCATTATCCCTGTTCGTGACGCCATAAATGGAAACGAAATTATTCGAATAACTTTTCCAAAGTGGCGTCGGAACGATGCGCAACCCTGTTCTCTGGTTTGCCTTATTTTCCCAAACTTCATCGAGGAAAAAAGCCAGCAACCGTCTCGCGCGTGAAAGGTGTAGCGACGCAAGACCTTTGTAAGTAAGAAAAACGTAACTGCCGACGATAAACACGTAAGAAAAAGTAGCAGCCAAAAGGTCGGACAACGCTTTCGACACAGGCATTCGAAAAGGCAGTCAGTAGACAGCGAGAGTCGACAGCGAGAAGTCGTACAGCGAGGTAGTCAGCAATAAACATCTTCAAAGATAATCGTCTGATAATTATGTTGACACACACACATCTAAACTTACCTCGAAGGCAAGAGAGACCCGTTAAAAAGATCTCGGTCAACTGGATTCTTCTACTGTTCGAGGATGTTCAACGGAAGACCGTTATCTCTATTTAGGACGCCATAAATCAAAGTACGATTCTTCGAATAATAACACCATCGAAAATGATCTGAAACATCCAACCGAGGACCGAATATCCGAGCGTTCGTGATGCAAAATTAGAAGACGATACTGGACGGTGCGGAAGGATGAAACGAATGATTTTCAGCCACAAATGAAATTTTCTTTCATAGTGAATGCTCTTTTGGTGAACATACGCGGGTCCTATGAATGGTATATATGTGGAGACTTTGGTCGAAGGACAGAGAGTTTGGAGGTAGTAGGGGAGTGATAAAGTAGCGGAAAGAGAAACGCGTGGCTGCAGCTTCGGATTATATTATGTGGGAATGGACCGAGGGGTCCGTAATGGGCCTATTAGGCTGTCTCATTTAATAACAACCGTAGCAACAACCACCCTCTTACATTACTTACGTTACTTAGGGCCGTCCGGCTCTGTATCGGATATATCTCGGCAAGGAACTCGAGCCGGGCCAAGCTGCGCCACAAGGGGCTGCCAGAGACGAGGGAGGGTTCGAGATGATTTTATCAGATTTACACCCCCTTCCGATTGACGACTCCCCGCTATATAACCGGCTGCTTGCTTGCTTACTCGCTTGCTTACTCGCTCTTGTAACGGTTCGATGCCTCCAATTGCTTGTTTTCCACCCGTTTACCATTTGATTAAGTTGCACTCGAACCAACGGTGCATCGGGACCCGTCGCTTCGATCGAGAGAAAAGATTATTCCGGGGCACGAGCTTGTCACCACAAGGGGGTGTACTTCGATGGCGCGTCACTCGATAATTTTCCAGATGGGTAAAATAGTGGCGCGTTAAACGACCATCGCCGTGCTCCTCGATTTTTCAAACTGCTTCCGTGAAATCTCAGAATATGTATCGCGTGCGAAGAACACACGAGAAGAGAGAACGCCGACAAGTCTATTTTCACTAATTTCTTGATTTTGGTATCGCTCGGACAATTCGGTAGATTCGCAAATATTTTCAACGCTTCCGATAATCTATGAATCTATAAAATTCGATAAACGATCGAAGAATTATCTATTGAACGATCAATAGGATACTAAGAACATCCTTCAAATACGCCTCTGATGTCGCGACATTGTTTGAGATACACGTTTGCGGTATATGTATGACGAACTGCATTCTAGAAGACCACTAGACAAAAACTAATTGCACCCCGTTCCGTGGACTCTACGCCGTGGAAGATCGAATATCAACGTAGGCGCGGAAAGTAGAAAAGAATCAATTAGGCAACGGGTGCATAATACATCAGCGGATGAGACGGCAGCGCGTAGTCGAAGTTAAGGAGCCTAAGGCTCCCGAGAGAAACGACCACCTATCCCGTCCCGTTTCGGCCACCCCAGCGAGCGTCTTCCGCGCGGAGGAAGCAAGAGCAACACACGCAAGCGAGCACACTTCTTGGTTTGATTTATTATTAAATCGCTGCCTACGGCATCCGAGTCTTGGCCTTACCAAGGTCGGCTAAGTAGACGAAAAGCTTGCACCGTGAAATCTTCCCCGACCGTCTCGACGCTTAACGTGCAACCCTCTCTCTTTCTCTCTCTATCCCTCCCTCTGCTGAACTGATACGGTAATAGCATTTCCAGGGAGGAAGAGATTTCAGTAGAAAGGATTCCCGTGTAGAATATTACCTGAATTAGCCGGTCCGTGAATTTACCTCGCATCCTTCTCCGTTTCGCCACATTTTTGCATATACACGCGTGTAGGGGGTTACAGAAGCGCGTTAACAGTTAACCCCCCGCCGCTACACCTTTCGATCTAAACTGTTCTTCGTTTTAAGGGGTCGAATGGAAAATATGACGCGTCTGAAAATGATTTTCTATCGATATTTGCGCGGCGATCCGAAAGCCGTGAAAATGAACAATAGGAACGCGGGTTGGTTTATTAATTAACGCGTCTTCGGTGGAAATTGGACGATTGTTGGCGTGCGACGAGTATTTTATTTTATAGCTGTAAAAGGGAAGAGTCGAGAAGGCTTTTTTACCCCTGTGAAATAACTAGACCGCGAATGCTTATGCAGAATATTTTTATGAACGCAACTGAAACATATCCCACGGTTTCTCCTGTCTCTATAACAAGATCCCTATCGCTTAAAGAACAATTAGACAAACTCTTGTCCTGCTCCAAGGAAACAAAAATCTTTAGAAAGGAGTAGCAAGGTCGAAAATAATTCAAGTTGTATCGAGTTGTCGTGTAGCGAGGAGCTATCAGGTTTAAAGAGAGGCGGGGCGAGAGGGGGTGGTAGGTGCGCGAGACAAAGCCGTATTAAAATTGATAATATCCCAGTGATGAGAGGTAGAAGCTCGCGTGTGCGAGCGTCGTCAGAGTCTGTAAATTAATCAGAAGGCCGCGACGCGTAACAGAAACGCGTTTCTCGTTTATCTTCAACATTTTCCTCGCGGTCCAATCTAATTACCGCGTGTTTATCCCGGGAAACGAAGCGCAACAAATGTAACAGTATTCCGTTTAAAAAGAGGAAAAAGAAAGGAAAAACCATCAAAAAGAAAAGAATAGAAGGAGATGGATAGACGAAGAGAGAAGGAGAAAAAATCTCGCACGAACACCGCATTGAAATCTGGCTACAGATACAGGAAGCGTCGTAAGGATGTATATCTGTATATGTCTATGTGTATACTATATTATATATGTTATATATATATTTTTCGCCCTCTCGCCTACTCGTCTACTCTTTTAGCAGTGGTGCAAAAGTCGCGCGGGCTCCTTTGCAAGGGAGCAACAATATTCAGTAACGTAACCGCAGGCATATGACGTCTATGCGCAAAAGATCTGGCCGGGATAATCCGCGACAGAGTCGGCCTCGTTAATTACAGCGCCGATGAATGATTCGTTAATTAGCGTGGGATCGTGCTGCAAGTTTCAAAGGAAGGTACGATAAAGCCCATTCTGTATGATCGCCCGTAAATTACAGCGTCGGAAACAAATGTGGAATGAACGGTAGCTGGGAATAGACCACGAATAATAATCGCGTCGAAACACAGTTTCTCTCCTTCTTTCTATCTTCCATCTATCTCTCCTTCTTTTTCCTCCTCTGCCTTTTCCCGTCCTACGCCCTTTTTTTCCACGTTTCTCCCTCTCGTTCTTCCCTCCTCGGTTCTCCTCTCTGTACGTACGTGTGTCGTTTCGATTCGTTCCTCTCTCTACTCTTTCGGCCTCTCGTCCCTTTTATTCTCCCGTTGACGCTGATGACGCCTCCGTTCTCTCGCCGAAATCGAAAATCCCGACTGAAACCGGGGAACCATGTACTTTGGAATATTTCGCGAGTCTGGTCTTTTGCGGGGATGATTGCAGAACGTTCAATTTTTGAAAGTTATAATAGTTAGTATCCACGATGCAGGCATGATTTAACAGGTCGAATGTAATCCTATATGCACCGTAAACTTAAATTCGTGGTACAATCGAGAATAACGAAATTGTGTATGTTAATACGTAAATTGTATGTACGGTATGTAGAAATTATACGTAAATAATCTTAACTGTATATATAGCGTAACTTTGGTATAAATACGAGAGCTGTTAATCGCGTAAGATGAATTTTCGAGTGTCGAAAAACGAGTCAAAATTGCAGAGCAGTAGCTGTCGGCACTATTCCATGTTTTCATGGAAATTGATTTCGAAAGCACGGATATGGAACCACTCCGGTATAAAATGCTATTTAAACGATCAGTCTACCGTTATTTATTCCGTTTGTACGCCACAAGCAAAACCGTTTGTTTAGAATCGAACAATTTTTATCCGATTCTTCGTTTCTTCGCTTTGTCATCGTCACGCGAATATTATAATATTTTTGGGAAACTTAGGTTGCTGAAATTTCCTTAGCATTGCGAGTGAAATACGTATCTTGAAGGGTACGAGACGTCCCGTTCGAGGGTTAAACCGTACATACCGGAAGCGGACAACTTTTTAATGGGAGAAGAAATCTTGGCGGCGTCTGGCGTAATTAATTCCCCCTGGCGAAGGGTTTAATCCGCGAATGTATCCTGGTCTGGGTTTCTAAAGCCTGCAAGCGTCGCGCTAAAGCAATTAAGTTGTTTCCTTGAAATCCAGTGAAATGAAGTTGTCTCCTGTGTAAGCACAAGCATAAATCCTCCACTTGGCCTGTAACAGGCAGCCAGCGGAACGAAGCCAAGTAGCGGATTTAGCCGAGTACTTTGAAAGCCAATAACTCATTGTTGGGTCATCGTAATGACACTTTATAAGTCAGTACGTAACCATGAACGCTGTTAAGCAAATCGATAAAGAACAGAACTCCGTCCCTTATCGATACTAAGATTCACGCAACGACGCAATTTTCTAAAAATCTCACACTTACGAAGGAGGACAAGAGAAAGCACGTATGTGTCAAAAAAACACGTCGATCTTTTTCTTTTGTGAAAATTGTGGAAAATAAAAAATTCGCGCTTCCCTCGTCAACGTCAAGATTCGCGCAATATTTTTGGAAATGTGCCGGCAATAAAATCGAAAGGGAGCTTCCGTCGGAAAATGCGAATTCTTTTCGAATTACGAAGAACAAAAGATTCGTACGATTTTATTTCGAATGTTCTGGCATTTGAGGCCAATTCACTACCCTTCTGGAAAACCCTTCGTTCTCGTTTAACCACCAGCGGCGACGACGAATTAGCACAAAGCCTGGAGACGAAAAAAAGAGAAAAGAAGAAAAAGAAAGATGAGAGGCGTGAACGATCGGTCTCCGAGCAGAGAGCCCTTAATTACCAGCGAAGCTGTGAAACCCTTGCGCCGCGGAAATCGGCGAAGTCTCGAGGCGGTGTAAAGCTGTGCGGGAACGATTGGCCGCCATCGTGCGTAATCGACTTCTCCTTCTTCGGACTACGCACCGAAAACTACCTCCCCTAGTGTAACGGTACACGACAAAAACGTATCGGGTTACGGGCGATCGTTAACCACGGCATAAAGAGTTTATATTCGAGAATGCCACTTACTGGGCGCACGCTCGCCCTAGAACGCGCGCGCGCGCGCGCGCGCGACTGCCAGCGTACAATCGTACGAGCAAGAGGCCGATATGACCGAGTAAAAAGGTGGGATAATAATCAATACAGAAAAAGGGATAATATATCCATTGAACTATGGCTGTATAGGGGAGAGCGAAGTTTAACGGACAAATTGGTGGAGGATCTGCACATCGAGGAATCAAAGCTTGACCATCGGCCGACTGTTGAATCGATACAGAGAATATCGTCGGTTCGACGTTCGGTTCCGATTATATTCATCGTCGCGTTTCATCGAAGCCGTCCGTATCCGATTATGCCGGGGTGACTCGTAATCAACGAGTTTCTTCCTGTGGACATTCGATCGAGCCAATAAGATCACCGACCGACCAGCGGGAAAGATCAAGTCGGAGCAAGAGAAAGAGATTGAAGAAGAAGAAGAAGAAGAAGTAGATGGCGAGCAGAAAGAAAGGGATGTGCCGTATTGAAGTTGTGCTGATAAAGTAGAATCGAAGGAAGTCGAGGACCCTCGTTGAATCGATCGAGCGAAGGAAGAAGCCGGAGCAAGAGGAGTCGCGCCCGTAGAAAGGAGAGAAGAAAGCCTCTGCTCACGGCCATTCATTCCGCTGGCTACCTAAGAAAACGTAAGCCGCGCAAGAATTAGGCAGAAAAAGGTGGAGCACGCTCCTCGAACGGCCGAGAGTGTTTGGTGTTTATACCTGGCTCCTTAGAAAACGGCCTCCCTCCAAGTAGATGCTTACAAACAGGCGGTTGTCAGATTTCTTTTATCTTTCCCGGGGCATCTGTGTGGCCGGTGCCCCCGGCAGCTACTCCTCTTTTGCGTTTTCTCTTTCTTATACCGCGACTAGCAGCGTCGACCACCCTATCCGTTATCGATGCGAGAGAACTGCAATTGCGCGCTTCTCTCGCTGTGACTTTCTCCGACATTTTTCGAGAATGTTCGCGGTTGTAATTACTTGCAGGCGGAGTTCGCCTTTGCGTCGAAATTTCTTATAAATGCGTAAATATCCGCAGTCTAAGCGTAACTCGAGCTCTGCAAACGTTCGCATGCACAGTGGCGACAAGACTATCTATCGTTCAAATCAATTACAACTATGTTCGGACGAACATCGGGAACGTCATGAGAAACGAATGTCCCTGAACAGTTCTCGACAACTCCAAACGATTAAGGAATCCCACCGCAAGCAGCGTGTCGACTCGACAAGCTTCGACCGTCGGAGGATCGGCTGGCGATCGTCGACGAGCATGAACCAAGCCGGAGGAAAAGTGCATCGATTCGACGATCAGAGATCGTAGCTCGTGGCCGCACTGAGAGGGAACGAACGAGTCATGAACAACGGGGGAGCTGGTATGGCTTCCGAATCGGTGGGCTTCTTGCCGTACCGGCTCCCGACGATGTGTTCGAACCTACATTTCTGATGACCAACTAAATCGCCGGCCGCAAATCGCCGCTAGAGCGTTAAGTTCCCTATCTCTCTCTCTATCTATCTATCTATCTCTCTGTCTCTCTTTCGATCCGAGCGCAACGTCAAGCGTTCGCAGCTGCACTTAACGCTGATCAGGAATAACGATCGCCCAGGCTGTTACACACGACCCGGCAAAATGGCCGGTATAATTGAGAGCTCTCTGTTTCGAAAGCAGAGATCCGCCCTGGGATAGTTAGACGTTGGCAGCTCTGTAAGATCTAATTAGACACTTCTACTTGAGTAGTATTGAAAAGCATCGCTGTTATGATTCGAGGATAGACACTACTAGCGTTGGAAAGTTTGTAGTTTTGCTAGTCTTTTGTCTTAGTAAATTTCCAGAGTGAGTGGCTGGAAATTTTTTGTAGTTCGACTAATATGAAAAGCGAAAATAATCAAGCCGCGTGGATGTACGAAGAATGCAAGAGTTCGACGCTCTCGGTGAAAGTTTAGTCGAGATAATCTATAGAATGGAGTTCTAATTGTAGTTGAGACCTTGCATGCGTCGGCAGCTCGAGTTGCAGCTCACGAACCCACAGCTCAAGGAGCAATTCGGTTGCGTGTACATTGAAAAGCGAAAGCTGTAAAGCGGCTGTGCTTCAGCCGTGAATATCCTCGCCGAGATCAGCACTTAGGAGAACGTAACCTTCCATTTACAAATATCCGGATTTGGGGATTTGGCCCTGGTTTAGACAGGTTTAGGTATCACTACGAGCTCCATTTACCTTAATCTACAATTAAGAGCATCTTCAAGGACCCGGTCACAAAGAGCTCTATTTACCAGAAAACTTGCAAACGGCGGATATTCGCTCTCCGCTCAAACCTTCGTCCGAAAGCTAATTACCATCATCCAAATACGATTCACCCTAACGACTCATCATCTTGGCGATTCTACTCCATTCTCTACGTCGATTCTGTTACTCTGCGAAAGTCACATGCATCCAATCGCTCGATCACTAAACAATCTTTAATTAGTCACGATCTACGATTCCACTCCCGAGATCCATAATAGCCAATTCTCCATTCACGCTCTCGACTTCCGATCACAGGCAACGAATAAAAGAATCCTCGACGTAGGTAAACCGATTCATCGGAATCTCGTAAGCGGATTTTCACCGTTAATAACGAGGCTGTACAAACAGCGAGCCATGGCTGGTGTCATTGTTGGGCACGGCTCGCGTCGCCCTTAATAGGCATAACTCTCGAAAAATTTCTTTGCATCGTGCGAAGGATCGAGCAGACCGAATAGATGTTAACGGCTTTCGGAAGATCGCGAAGAATCGGTTGCACGGAGAAAATGGTTTGATCTCTTTTCTCGAGTAACGCAACAAGAAAGAGAATGGAGCTCGTTTTCGACGGAACGGCCGTGGACCGGATAAATGGGTTTGGAACCGTTTGCCGGTTTTTCGAGCGCGGAAACGAAGGGAGAGAGGACCAGGTTGAATCGTGGCCGACGCCTCGGACACGGCCACGTTCCGACTGTGTAAAGCCTCGCAACGCTCGCATTCAGCCACGCTTCAACCCGCTGGAAACGCGGCCGCTGTGTTTTAATCCCGCTGTTTTCCTCCTTTTTTTAGCGTTGTTTTATTTAGAGCGCGGCTTTAAACGGCTCGCAACCGGCGCAAACATTTCGCTAACGGTTTCACTTTTACGCCGCCGCGCCCCGAAATGATCCGGCAGAGCTGACTCTCGGTGAAACGTGACCGATCCTACGCGAATGCTTCCGGGTTAATCGAACCCATCACAACCACCCTTTAATCCCAAATCCCTCAATTTTTTCCGTTCTGCGGAGTAAATGTCTTCAGAAATGTTTTTCTCGGGGACTTTTTTCTAAGTTCCCATAGGATGGGACTCGTGCGATCTTTATAATCACTTTGTTGAGCCTGATGTCTCTTTTAAGTAGCACGGCATCTCAACACCGGACCATGTCAACCCCGAAATAAGATTACTCTGCCAATTATGACTAATACAACTCCTGATACAACTCGATACAACTAGTTTTCTGTGCTCTTTTCTTTTCAAACAAGCAGCGTATCACGAAAAATAAATTAAACCTCTCTCGAAAATAGCTAAATCAATCTCGATCAGAGACTTTATTACAATTACACAATCCTCGTGACATTTGCAGCACCAAAAAATAATTGAAGAAAGAAACAATCGTTGAAAAATCGCATGTCTCTTAAATCACGATTAACTTCTTCAGGGACGAGCTTCTTATAACCAGAGGAAGAGAGAATTATTTTTTATTTTTCAGTGGTACTCACTTGAAACAAATTTATTAACTAAACGAGATACACGATACTAGAAAATATTCGAAGAAAAATAATCGACACAGTTTTAGCTACTGTATCTTTGCCTCTCTTGATAAGATGTTTGAATTAAACTTCATCGAATCTTCCATTTTCAGATTGGGCCTGATGTCGTCGTTGATAGCGGGTCGATATCCGGTCGGAATTGGCGTCGGCGGTGTGTTCTTTCCGTCAACGTTGCAACACCTTCACCAACAACAGCAACACCAACATCACTCGCGGCTGGCGGCCGCTTCGTCGGCCTTGAGCAACGCCGTTCAGGTCACCGGCCAATCGGATATCGTCGATGCCGACGGCATCCGCGGCGTTCTACCCGGTGGCGCCGGTTGGCCGTTTCCATGGAGGCCGACGCATGGCCTGCAGACGCTGGAACATCCGTCGCCGAGCGACGTCGTCGGCAGCTTGAGCCGTGTCAGTCCCGCTTCCGCGTCCTTTCCGCAAAGGGGTGAGTTTCCAATGCGAAGAATCAAGAATTCTGCTGTTAGACACAAATTTGGGATCAGGAACCTAATATTTGGGATATGGAACCTAAAATTAAAAAAATTATTCCTTTGAGTCTGGGAAATAAATATACAAAGTAAAAGGATAACATAGATAATGGAAAATCTAATAATATAAATAACCAGATTTATAGGATATAAATCCCAACTTTAAATCCCAAGCTTTTAATAAGTTTCTAATGATTTTTCAGGTTTATCCCTCTTTCTATAAGCGTTCTGATACTTAGAGACGCGTATAGGGATTGTATGTCTCCTAGTAGCTGATTAACCATCTTTTTCATTTGACTATGATGGCGAGTTTGCTTAATATCGAATGGGTTTAGAACAAATAAACGATGCTTTAAGGTATCTTGCGGAGGGTCGAATTATTTTGGAGATTTCGAGTATCCAGAACGGGGTTAGATAGTCTTTAATTTGAAAACTGAGGGTGGTTCTTGAAGTTGAACCAACAATTCAAGGTATTTTTCTTAGTATCATTAAGTGATAGGTAATGAAAGATAGTTCAGATTGCAGTTCGATCAGGGATAATTTGACCAGAAAGCTACTTCTATTGAATATACATATACTCGTACAAATATTCTACGTATATTCTAGTAGTATGATTATGCGTGAAATCGTGTCGTGTTGTTGGATCGTAAATTTAGGCTACTCGTGCGTGGTAGAGGCTTGTAAACATTCTCGTGCGGAACAACTCGTTGATTGAAAATCGTGCGCTCGCTCTATCTGCAAATAGATCGTTGAATGAACGTGGACATCAACGATGCATCTATCGTTGCACATCAATCCCAAATTGCGCGGAGAGAACGTGATCGATTGATTGATTGACATAATTTCTTCCAAACGTCCTGTTTGTACATCGACAAAACTCGATTATCACGGTTGAAAGAAACAATCCTCTTGCTGTAGCTTCTGACTAAATCGTCGATTTTTATACGAGTTAGAGAGCACAGAAGTGACGGACTGTTTGGTCGCAAGGAAATATAAATAAGGGATGTTTTATGAGAGAAATTGATCCGCAGTGAACTACACTTGGGAGGATGGGAATTCGCGAGGATCGTAAAAGAAACTGGAAACGGTATAAGAAAAAGAGAAAAGGGCAAGACGAGGGCTCGTACGCGTTGTACGTAAGTGTATAAACGCGAGCGTGGACGGCGACGAGTACGGCTTCCACGGCTTCCACCACGACAAACCAACGTCGATCGCCTTACCCGCCGATCGTTTTACTCCTGCCACTTCGCCAAAATACTTGGCAGCCTGCTAGATGACGACCGCTTGCACCTACGGCGAGACCTGCCGCTGATAGTTTCGTAAACACCTCGTCGCTTTCACATTTTTCGATCGTTATCCTAGAGAATTAGAGATTTCGATCGTAACGTGTTACAGATGATATTCTAAAATACCTTAAATTCTATTCTTAGCATCTTGACAATGAAATAGAAAAGGACAATAGGTCAAGATTTACATAGAGATCGAGATTTATGAAAAAAAATTCTTTGTAAAACAGGTTTTATCTACACAAGATATTCTTCGTGTGTAAATCACAGAAAAATTATAATCTTTTACAAGGAAAACGTGTAAATTTGAGGTAAAATGGAACGGTCGAGGGAACTGTAGATTTTCTGAGCGAGCTGATAGAATGGAGGCGCGAAACACGAGGTGTTTACGATAGATTTGCGAGATCGCGGTACAACCAACTCGATGAGTCGAGATTTACGTAAAAGGCGCGAAGAACCGATGCAGAAACGACAAATATTTCATTAGAGCGGTGAAACACGGCTACTCCCGATATCTGAGGCAATTATATCAAAATGGATAAATAGAATATTAATTAGCGGATTATCAATCGACTAAATATTAAATGCAACGGCCGGCCGAGATGAATAGCCCCGATTGATTTATCGAATTCACTGACCAAAGACAATTTATAGACACATATCCCGGGCCCGGTTGATCGACGATACCGAAAGGGATATCTCTGCGATTCTGTTTCGACCGACGCAACGACGAGAACGCTTTAAAGGACCGGTTAATTAACGCGTTTAGCATATGCCAAATCGTTTTCACCAACATTCAACGTTCGCCCGAATTAATAGGACGATTTGTGCAATTATGTTGGCGCACGTGGATTCGTCACTCCTCATCGTACTAGCAATATCGCGTTGCATAATTATTCAATTGAAACCGTGAAACAAAAATTAAACTGCAGACACCGTCTCCTACTCTAATATGCTAATTTCATCGTTACTCCCAGACAATGGTCCCTCTTTATCGTGATATTAAATCAAACGAATTTAAGCTATGAAAACACTTTGGACTCTTTCGAATCAATCTTCGATTTTTATCGTTGGCGAAAGTACTTGTTGATTTGAATTTTTTTAGGACTATGGTAAATTAGTAGATTGTGGATGCTTATGCAAATTCATATTTTTATGAGCAGGGCTAAACAGAAATTTGTTTCACCCTCTAAATGATATAACGAGTTCTTTACTTTGGATATTTCGTCGTATTTTTTTGCACATCATGCATGTTGTGTATATTTTCGCGCGTTTAAATTTCCCAAGCAGTCTACCAATTAGTTAACACCGTGGCTACTAAATTTTATTTTCAGCGTTACTAAAATTATGCCAACACTTTTAACAAAAATAATGCTTTCTTTCGCTAAAATACAGTCACAAGGGTCTCCGTACGTCCCATAAAAACACCGTTTTTTTATTTAAATACACGATGTGTCACGACATATTTATTTCTCGATATATACGTATATAACAGCTTTTGCTCGTCTTACCACGGAACATACTAACATCGTAGGGAAATTTTGTAACATTCTATTTTAATAAAAATTACCTCTCTATGAATTATACAAAAGCTTTTATAAACGACGGTATTAATATACTAAACTGTTTCCTTCGTACCGCTTTAATTGTAATAATCGATGTACGACATATTTAGGTATAATCAGATATTGGTAATTTTAATATTAAATCGCGACTGAAACCGTTTCATATCTTCCGTCGGAAGCGCGGGACAATTTATAGCGCGGTCGTTGGCGATAGTATCCATTTAGACTCTTGCGTTCGCCACAATGACAACGAACTACCGATCATCGCTGACATTGCAAGCATATGTTTCCATTACGACATGCGTGGCCGCCTATCGGGAAAATTGAGGCGTTAATCGGTATCGATGAGCAACCTCCTGCGGCTACCAAAAGCCAACGCATTATCTTATCCTGTCGCTACTTTGCATCGATTATCGTACATTCTAGACGACAAGATATTCAAGCGTCCGCTTTTACAGCTTCCCTTTTACGACGGAATCGATTCTCGATTATAGAACAACGAATTTCAATCTTACTCGGAAACTTTGCAATTGGTTTCCTCTTATCTTATCACTCGAAATCAAATTCTTACAATGTACGCTATCGCCTACCGACATTTGCTACAAAACGAGTGCCTTTCGCTGCTTTCATTTCCACCCAGTTTACTATAAATCTTCGCCTTGTAATCGGCAATACCAAATAAAGGAAACTTTTGTTCCAGTTTTCCAGTAGATGTAACGAGTAGGTGTCCTTATATAATACTTACGGTCGGCAGTGTATATAACTGTCCGAAGGCTACCAATTTTCGACGGACCAAGGAAGACTAACAATTTTCAAGCAATCGTGTATCATTTTCCTGCAGACGACCTGGACGACGAGAACGGGGAGGAGCGTCTGCACCGGACACGGAGTCCGTCGACGGGCGACGAAGGACACGACGATCTGGGCGAGCAGGACGACTGCCCGGAGGCGGATGGCGAAGGGGAATCCACAAACTCGACGAGTCTTCACGGTGGTAGCGGCGGTGGCACAGGGAATGGCGGAAGTGGTGGAGGCGGTGGTGGCGGTGGGCAAAACAGCGTGCAGGTTGGCGTAGATGGTCGCGACTCCAGCAGCATGAAACGAAAGAAGAAGACGCGGACTGTGTTCTCGCGGTCGCAGGTGTTTCAATTAGAAAGCACGTTCGACATGAAACGCTACCTTTCGTCTTCTGAACGCGCCGGTCTCGCTGCATCGTTACGGCTGACCGAGACTCAGGTGAAGATCTGGTTCCAGAATCGTCGTAACAAGTGGAAAAGACAACTCGCTGCCGAATTGGAGGCAGCAAACATGGCGCACGCGGCGCAGAGACTAGTCAGGGTGCCGATACTGTATCACGAGGCGTCCGCCGGAAGCGGAACGTCCGGCAGTGTCTCGGTGTCGGTCGCTGCGCCACCGGCCGCCGCTGCGCCAGCGTCGGTCGCCACGTCGGCGCTCTCCCACTCGGTCGGCGTAGGAGTCGGCGTCGGTGTCGGCGTCGGCACCTCCTGCCCCCCTACCACCGCCCAGCCGATCTTCTACTCCCATCACCATCAGCACCACCATCATCACCCGGCTCACGTGCAGGCGCACACTCTCCTGCCCCACCAGGTACACCCACAACCGCCGCCACCCCCGCCGCCGCCGCCTAACGGCCAACCACCCCAATCCTCCTCGCAATAACACCGTCCGGCTCACGAGACCGTCGGCCCGCTGCAACCAACCACCGCCGACACCGCGGTCTCCCTCTCGCGACTCGCCTCGATCGCCTTGTCCGGATAAACGTTTTCTTCTGCCGTTTCGGTCATCTTGGATCGTCGATCGTGCCAGCTTGATCGAGCCAGGTAGAGTCTTTTCTATTCAACGTTTCCTTTTTCGTGAAGTACACGACCACTTTTCAGTATTTTGGGGTTAATCTTGCTTTGAAAGTTTACTGGGAGTCGGTAGATTAGAGAACATCTTTGATTCGATATTCTATCACGATCAGGTCTTACTTACGAGAGGAGATAACCTGAACTGCGAAATCTCGTCTGAGTCGGTTGTACGTGCAATTCGATGCTTCACGTTGATGGCAAAAATCGAAATTAATCGAGAAATTATGTTCTTGGTTCGGCAAGTTCTTATGCTTTGCTATAATTTTTACTACAATTTCCTCCCGCAAAATCGTAAAAATATTAGAAAGAAACATAATGTTAATATCAAAAAAATTTATAAGGTAACATATAAGAAGAAATTATTAACTTCTCGAGAACAAAGGGCAATGCAATCAAATCCTTTCGGATTGCTGTTCTACCATCAACCAAGCATCGAATGCACGTACAACCAATTCAGTTAAAAATTCGCAATTCTTTGCCATCTCCTTGTCAAACAAGTTACTCTCAGAGGTTGTTCCTAATCGAACCGTAGCGTCATAGTTTCCATATAGAATCTGGAACGTATCTACTTTAATCCTTCTTTTGTTAAAACATATCTTTCCTCTTTGTTAAAATATCAGGCATTTGGAAACTTGAAGAAACTTTATCATATATTTTCTGCCTTCTTTGTGTCTGCTAGTTCGGTTTAAAATATTTACTCATAATTAAGTAACACTCTATACGATGCAATTTTACTCAGAAGGAAAAAACACGAGGAACTTCAAATATTCCAACGTATCTTAAAAAATGAAAAAACGTTACATGAGAAATTGCAACTGAGAAAGACAGTTATCCGAACAATACAAAAGAGTATCATTTAGAAAAGGAAGGAATAAAACGATCGCCGAGAGTTAATGCAAAATGATGGAATTTAAAATGAAAACATTCGCCAGCAAAATAACCGGACGATTTGAAAAAAAACAGAAAGAGGTTTAACCGAAACTCGATCTGGCTTGTTCAAGCTATCCGAAAGCTTTTCAACATCGCTGGAATCGCGGGTTTGGCTCGTTAAGTTCCGGCACGATCGATGGCTCTCGAGTCTCCGTTCCAGCAACGAAACGATCTCGTTTTATCCGCGTTCGTCGCGCCACGTCTTTCAATCGCACGTTCCAAGCCCGTGTACAAGCATCCGCGTTTCGTTCCAAGCGACGATGCATGGAAACGCAAGAGGACAGGATCGCCACGGTGTCGGAGGTTGGATTCTTCGCCGCGGTTCGACGCGACTGGCGACTTCCGGCAAGTCGAACAATTGTAATATAAGTATGTATCTAGTCTGTCAACTTGTCGATAAGAAACTGCTCGTGAAACGATTATTAAGAATATTTTGTGGATGAGCGCAGGGCAAACACAGTTCTGTGCCTGCCTCTGTTTCTATAGCTGTCTGCCTCACTCTATGTCTTTCTATTGTTTCGTTTATACGCTTTTCTAAATACGTGACACGAAACTTGTTTCTACCGTTGACACGAATTTTAATTTCTTTCTTTTCCTAATTTTCTTTCGAATCGGGAACGTTGCAAGAACGAAACGAGGAATCTCAAAGAAGAATGTAAATGTAATCGCTATGAGATTGTAACTAATTGTTAGATACACCGTAAGACACAGGCAGGGTTCCTACGACATCATTCTACCTGTTGTGATAAGTATTTAAACGATTAATTTTATTAAACGAACGGTATAGTTACGAAATACCGGCTCTCTCCTCTCCCTCGCATTGTATATCTCTCCACCTAATCTATAGACGTCAATTAAGAAAAATGAAAAGCAAAGCACACCGCCTGTCGCATCGTGTTTTGTACGGACCTTTGTGATCTGAGATTCACCAATACTATTGTACAGCCGATCGTTTCGTAATCGCTAATAATGATCGTTGAACCATAACGCAACAGTCCACGTCGTTCAACATCCCATCTCTCACGCATCATCGTCCCTTTCCACGCGTGTTTTTGTCCTGAATCTTAGAAATATCGAGGTGTATAGTTGCAGACGTCGAAAAATATTCAAATTGAAAATTGACGATTCTTCGGATGAACTAACGAAGACGAAAAACTAGAAAAATATGGAACAATCAACGAAATATCTTCGAATAAGACCGCGAATATTCAGCATCCCGTGGGCGACTTAACACGCCGCGGAACATGTCGCTTCTCGACAAAGTCAACCGATGTTTTCCCGCTAGAACGCCTATGTAATCGAGTCGTCGCGAAGTGGAAAGTACTCGATAGACCCTCGTCGATTGTCACGGCCTTACCCGCTTCGTATTGTACTCGGTGTTCCATCGTTTAATCGTTTCCTGCGTTCTTGTTGAACATTCTGAAATGCGTTAATTTCGAATTTCCTGAAAGCCAGAAGTAGCTGTGAAACGCGCGACTTCGTGTCAGTGAGACTGTTGCCGGAGTGGAGAGCGGAAAGTTTCGAAGGCTACAGACAGAGAAAAAAGTTTCGTGGTTACGCTTTTACTAGGCGTAATTTTATTTCCCTCTCGCGTTTGGAAACCTAAAAATTCCAAGCGAGATTGTGAATTTAATTTCAAGTTGCTCGATGCAAAAGTAATCCCGACGAGTATGTATAGCCACTAAAAAATACCACAATGAAAACGGGAATATGAAAGAGGGTTAACCAGACATCCCTCAGATATTCCCAACAATTCCTCCCGATCAATGTCTCCACCCCGCAATCGTCTCCAAAGACAGATAAACCCAGACCGTTCGCGCAAACACGATCAAAGAGTATAGAAGGGCGGAACAGGGCGGTTTCGCGAGGATATCCGGTGAACGAGCGACACAGTTTTAGCGCTGTGTAGAATGGCGATGCTGTGTCAGGTGGTTCACAGGCACGTTCAGCCGATTCATCGTCGCTTTCGAGGAGAAAACGTCGAGGCGCCATTGGTGGATGTCGACCACGAGGGAGCAGGAACGACAATGCGGCCGTACCGCCGTGTTTCTCTGCATCTGCACACGCCGCACAGCATCCAGAGTAAGTACGCGCACGTAAGTACGTGCACTTCAATCATCGTTCTCACAGGCCGTCGCGCGCCATCGCGCCTTCGCCTCTTTTTCGCCTCTGATCTCTCTTTCTCCGCGAGAACCTTTCATCCGCCGAGCGATTACATCCTCCACCTCCAACCTCGTCCAACCTCCCAAACGGCCTCCGTGTCCCTCGTTTTAGTTTTATTCCGCTTGCACACGTTGCCCTTTTCTCTGCTCCGCGCCCTCTTTACCCGACGTTTACCGTCTTCCTTTCTGCGACACCCGGTGTCCTTTCGCGCCTCAAACCGACCAGGCACTCGATTATATCGAGGCTGCTGTCTGTTGTATCTCGATCTGCATCCTTGCGATTCCTGTCTCGAACCTCCCGTCTCCCGAATGGTACGTCGTTTTACAAGTAGATCGCGGATGTTTATGCATTTATAGGAGGTTTAAAGGTGGACGAATCTCGCGCGTACAACGTGCGAAACCGTATAGAACGTCCAAAGTATAATACTCGTTACAGTATTCAGTGGGTAAAACATTTTTATACGTAGGTTGTACGTTTTTAATTTGTATTCGTAGAAATACGAATTTGCATAAATATCGGCGATCTATTCGTATGATTTTCACGAGGAAATCGGTTCGTTGCGTTGTTCGGTTCGATAGGTAAATTGGTTAGGAGCAACACGTTGAGCGGAAGGAAGGACTCGATCGTATCGAGGCGTCCGAATTCGCAGGTTTGTCTGCGGTCTCGTTTGAGTTTCCACTGCCAAGCTGTTTGGTAAGTGTCCTTTCGACGTGTTCAACTATCTCTATGAGAATTGGACGATATAGCGAAGCGGTTGTTTGACCAATTCTCGCAGAAGTTCCTTGAATGGACGTTGAAGTTTGCATCGTACATATAGTATAATTTAGGCTCGACGAATTGTGATACTCTTCTTTCGTTTTATCGACTTAAGAATTTACAAACAGAATTTTATTCTGAAAAAGAAGATTGCAGCGGACTACGTCTGTTTGGTACACAAATGCATCGGAAAAATGGTCGCTTAGAGAAACATCGATGGAAGCACGTTGAAGAATTCGAGCGAATGGTATTCGCGACGCAACGATGTCGAAGATATTAGCTCCGCATGGCCGGGAACCGTCGCGGATGGATTAAACGCGGTTCGATTGATTAAACACGATTTATATTGGCGTTAATAAGCGATGGCATTGAATATTTAAAGCGACTCATTAACTCGGTAATTGCGATGAAACGGCGTAGCCCGCGAGGAGCGTTGATCGATCGATTTCAATTTCGTTCCTTTTTGTTCCGTCGTTACCTTCGTTGCGGAACAACGTTTCCCTATCGCTAACAAGCCGATCGGAAAATTCAGCCGTTCGTCGATATCGCTTCTGGAGTTCGGATGAAAAAAAGAAGAGAAAAAGAAAGCAGGACGAGGCAACGAGGAGGAGGAGGAGGAGGAGGAGTCGGGAAAAAAAACTATTTCTTTCCATTGGATGCTGCGTCGTCAAATGACAGGAAATTTTTTTCGATTTAATGAGACTGGTTTAACATCGGAATCGTAACCTCGACGGAATATCCGTGGTGAACGAGCCGAAATAAATTTGTATAAATATATAAATAACGGGAATCGGTACATTCGAAATTCACGAAACTAGAGATACTACTTCCTATCAAATAATTTTACTACCACTCCACGAATCTCTCTGTGTGATAAAAAAAAAAAAGAAAAAAAGAGTTGGAAAATTCTCGATTTTTTTTTTTAGCAAAAACACTCTCGCGATACCCGATACATGTTTCGCAAACTAGCTGCCTGTTAAACAACACGCCGCTTTTACTCTTTTACCACTAAACTTTCCATGGTCGTTTTAAAATCGAGCACATGCATCTTCGCACCTTTCGAAAATCCTCTCCATCCTATCAATTAACCCCCCACCCCTGATGCTTTTGAATCGAGCTGGCCCGGGATTCAAAAAAATTGTATTAGGATCCTGTTTGTCCCTGGGATCGAAAATTCACCAGCTCATTGTCGGCTGCAATCTAGAGTCGAATTGCAACCTTCCCCTCTCCGAATACTTCTATGCGCCCCGTCCTGGGGTAATTTAACACGTAAGGGGATGACGACGGTCTCGAAGCCCGTGTCCTTCGGGGTCTCGTATAAGTGACGATCGTGTTACACCGGCAAACTCACGAAATCTTTCGAAGAATCTATTCTTCCACACCCTCCCAATGATTGGTCTCATTACTTCTGCCCTGATATCCAGACCTTTCTCGAATTTTTCAATGGGGAAGTGGTGGTAGAAGATGGAAGTTGTTACCGCAGGCGTGATGAAATTTGTTTTTCTGGCGCTATTTGTTTCGAAGTTTGTTTGCGAAGTTATTTTTCTGTAGAATTTTTCTTCGCTTCGGTAACACGTTATACGAAGTAACGTAACAATCAGAATGACGATGTAAGTCGGTTCGCTGCTCGTTAGAATTTAGGTTTAGGTTTCGTACGTTATGGTAAATCGAGTGTAACTGCGAAGACATTCGAAGAATTGCAGACAAATTAGTGGAAACGCGACGATAATCCGGTGCGAGTCGACCAAAGCCGGTCTTGGGAACGAAATAATTCACGACTCACCGACGAATCACAGAACCTGTGCAGAATAGGATTGCGCGACTGGATGATGGGATAAATCCCATGACCCGCGAAACCATCGAATATTTCGTGGATATATACCATTACCGATTTCAGGCTCCCCTAACCGCCAGTTATCCGTCTAAAATCCATCCTGTCGCTGTCCGCCGACAAATCTCGTGATCGATTCGAGTGTGCCATCAAAACATCAAGCAAAACCCATTCCTCGGGAGAATACCAGAGTTTCCAGAACCATGGGGGTCCTATAGACCACCTGCGCTATTACACTCACTTTTGTCTTTGTCACTGTGATCGAGAGACCAGAGCAGAACAAAAAATCAGTAATTCCTAATGGACGAGCGGACAAGGGATCGCGACGACGATGTCGACGACGACCACGACGACAACGACGACGACGACGACGACGACGACGATGGTCGTTAGTAAATTAAACGCGGTCCTTGATCATCAACGGGGGAAATCGCGTGATCCAACGTCTGTTTAAGCACACGCAGCGGTCGAACGTTCACGCGAGTGCGCGTAATTCACGTGATTCGCGATGAAACACAATCGATAACGCGACTTAATTGCTGTAGCCGCAAAAGGAGGCTCATTTGTATAAAGCTTCATCGTTCGGCTAATCGAGTTAATTATCAGGCTGATAATGGGCGGACGACTTCGCAACAGCTGTGTCGGATAGAAAAACAGGGAAAAAAAGGGACAGGCCGCGCAGATGACGCCTGAATCCTCCGTCTCCTTCCTTGCGCCCCGCGCTTTCTGCTTCGCCGTACGAGCAACACGGCCAATTTATAGCGGCCATTATCGCGGACGCGATCCTTCCGTGACTATTATTACCTGACTCCGCAGCAGCTCGACAATTACTCTAATGGAATAATTTTTTGGAAAATCTATCGAGACCTTCCAGCATGGAATGGTTACAGCGACCACACCCTTTGCACGTCACTCCAATTGGAACCTCGTTTAGTCACAAAGCAACGACAGAAGTTCTTTACTTGGTCATTTTGAAAAGGGTGACGTGGATGATACGAAAGTAGAAAAACTTAAGGAGAGATGTAATGGCGAAAAGTTGATTCTAAGCTTCTGATCATATCGAACACTCTGTACCAGGGTAGATTTGTACATAGGATAACTGCAGGTCCACGTACGTGGGTTTAAACAAACGTTGGTTCGAAGTGCCGTTTAATTTTAAATGGAATACTCTGTTTTGCTCGAGAGATGGTAACCAACGAAATCGGTCGATTTTCATCGCAGAACGCAGACACCGAAAGTCGAATCCCGCAGGAAGATTGACGCGCTCGCGAGACTGCCACCAAAAGAGACGAGAAGGGTGAAAGGGGGGCTTAGCTTATAGACCGCGCTGCCAGATCGAATTGCTTTTTACAGCGGACGGTCGCGAGATATCGAACGTGTGGTCGTGTGTATACTCGTACACGTTTGTTGTACACGCATGCACGAGAAGACGTTCGTTGCGTGTACAGATTCGCGTGGATATGTGTGCGCCAGCACGCACAGTGCACAGATACACGTATGAACATGGGAGGCACATGATGCGTGTGGGGCGCGGCGCACAGGCATAAAAGAGCAAGCGAAAAAGGGAGCCTCTTTTTAATCTAGCGACGATTCGCAACCCCCTGCTTCTTTCATAGTTACGTGCTTAGTGCTTATACCCATTGACTCCCTCTCTTTACTCTGTTGCCCGAGCTGTCTGTCATCGTCCCTCTTTATACGCTTTGTCGTCGTGTCAGAGCGGCTCTCTTCTGTGTGACCGAGGGCCCGGACCAGTAGTATCGCTCGGACTTTCTACTGCGCGACCAACCGCGATTCCATTACTTGCCGCTTCTACTTACTCGATCTATCTATCGTACTCGAATGCTTTACAAGTTGCGGAATCTTGAAATTTTTGACACTTTCGAATCTTCGGGCGTTCGAACTTATAAATTTCCGTTTCTAAATGGTCGACTCTTGAGATTGTCAGAGTTTTTGTCAGAGAAATTGTCAAATTGTCAGAGAATTTGTCAGAGTTGCACGAATTTCCAAATTATAGAATTCATCTAGCATTTTACGCGAAACAAGCATTTTCCCCATTTCCCAAATACCGTTTCTTCCCACAAATTGCCATATTTTAAAAGGCTGCTCGCGGAATAACGTTTTAGACCAATTGCAGCGCGAATGTTTGCTGGCTCCGCTGTATTCCTCGGGCGTGTCGTCGCGAGACCGAGGTTAAATCGGCCGAGACCATTGTTCGAAATAACACGCGGCTCGCTTTCTGTTCCTTTCTCCGAAAAGTACATCGCTCTTCGTTCACCGGTTTTTCGCTTGCATACACACGGCGGTGTGCACGATGAGCGCGAGCCTGTACCAGGCCGCATACGTTGAACATGTACAATGCCTCGTGATCGTATTACCATTCACGATAAACCGGCGGCCAGAGACTAATACCGAAAGCGGCAGTAATCAACCTTTTGACGAAATTTCAATCGGCATACTTGCGGTTTCACCCGATATCGCTAAATATCGCCGCTTTACTTTATTCATATTCGTCGACGATGTTAATTAAATCGCGCGGACGATCGTTCCCAACGATCCACAAATTTTTACGCTCCGCGGATGAAATGAAATTTTTCTGTTTCAAGAAAATTTATTTCCTTGTTGGAAATTTCTAACTTCTCACTTTGAACGCTATACGCTACCGAACCAGTGGAAACGATCAATTCACAAACGATGCGTTTTGAGGGACTAGAATGACTTTTCTGTAAGGTATACGAATGAAAGTTTGTTTCCTTGTCTCTTGCATGCGTATGTTTTCGGATATTTTTCACTTTGATTTCTTCGGTAGTGGTCGTTTATACTTTAGCTCCGGTGTTAGAGATATAAACGATAATCGTCGAGAGATAATTTTGTAGCATTTCAAGTAAACGTACCGTCCGATTAAGGGAGCATTGTGAAAAGGAACAGACTACTCTGGGACGCACGAACCGTGCAAAGGTGGAGCAGTTGTATCTTATCTCGCGTTTAATCGGCATCGTTGAACCCAACTGTGACGCTCCTAAGCTCCGGTAATTACTTAGATGGACGAACCTTTGACACGAGCCCTCGATTCAACGCGGCAAATAAAACTCGTATCGTATATACTCGGTTTTAAGAATTCGTTCAATTTCATTCCCCTAGTTAATTACCTCGAGTTTATCTTCAATTTTCAACGCTTCTTTATTTTTTTTTTTTTTTTTTTTTTTTTTTTTTTTTTTTTTTTTATTCATACGTTTCTTTCCGGTGAAAAAAAGAACGAAAACAGGGACGAGCATTAGAACGATTGATAATGGTCGAGCCGATCATTTATTCCGTTCGATGAATTTTTCATTGATCGATCGTCGCGCGCGCCGCAACGACGACGACTTTCATGTTAAATGAAAGTTGCCATCCAGATAGAGAGGACGAATGGTAATTGCGATTGCCACGGGTTGAGCAATTAGTCGAGCGATTGGCGCGTCGAAACGCGACGAGAAAGGAAATAATGCGAAACCGAGAACGAGCGTGTAATTAATATTGCGCAAGCAAAGCTATCGAAGTTTCAGTTACGCCTGATATTCTGGTATATAGACGAGTGAAAGTATCTCTTAATTCGCTCCTGCCTCCCCCTCCCTTCCTCAGATTACATTGTTCAATTCCCTATAGTATGCAAATTTACAATGCGGAATAAGCGTTTTAGAAATTGCCGATGGATTGGCGATAAATTCCAGAGAAGCAACGCGTTTCGTATATTTCTCTGTGCTATTCTTAGGACAGAAATTTCTAGGACAGTTCGAAGGGATGATCGTTTCTATGTTTCGATGTGGATTGAAAGAAAGAAATTCAAGGAATTCTACGACGCTCGTTATAAGCTCGTTTCGTTTCAGATTGAAGATTGAAGAGGCGAAGGACTTGGAAAATTGAACAAACGTACATGAAACTAGTCGACAACGTCCTTCCAAATTTTCTAAATTTATTTTGTACGAATTTTTTCATTTGCTTCGATTACATTAGAAAATTGTAATGATTCGCT
The DNA here is from genome assembly GCA_014737475.1 of Bombus confusus. Lineage (NCBI taxonomy): Eukaryota > Metazoa > Arthropoda > Insecta > Hymenoptera > Apidae > Bombus > Bombus confusus. The sequence continues at coordinate 3,243,131 of JACXIV010000011.1, forward strand.
TGCGTGAAAATCTAGAACGTTAAAAATGACTTTGCACGGTTTTCATATTTTATAAAACAGTTCAAAAGACAGGTATTTATCCCTCGATAGAGAAAACCGCGACTCGGACGGTTGGAGGCGATTGATTCGCGATTACCACAGCATCGAACGATCGATCCACGCGAAACGATGGTTAAGCAGATAGGGCCACCTGTCTATTAGCTCCGAGTATCCCGGTATCGGAGTTGTTGATCCTTTTCCGGACCCCGGGCGAGCGCTTCGTTAATTAATCTGGCAGCAACGGACTCGCTTCGGCTCAAAGGCACCCTTTTTCGCCCCGGTTCATCCATCCATTTACTTGCTGCATGCGATCTCTTTCCCGACGCTTTTCACCGCGGAACACGACCGACGACAACGAGCCGTGCAAGATAATAATTATAGTTATAGAAAAAGGAGACTCACAAGCATGTGTCGCCACTTAAAAATACGATGGTTTGTTCTCGACACGTTTCACTTGATAGTTTACTTCGTTTAAACCTTTAACGCAGGAATTTTTCGTCGATTCATCGATAGATGCGTATCTCGGAAATATGAATGGAACTCTTTAAAGGAGAATTTAGTATCCGTACATCTAGAAAAGCGAATCCAAATGTTTAGACAGTATATTAAATAAATTGATCGAATGCTTTAATTTTCTCGACTCTTAATCCTATCTCAAAGAGAAAATAAATGAAATTGTTCGTTCGGCTCGTATCTTTATATGTCGGAGAATTTCATTTTATTAGTTTTTCCACCCCCAAAACCAACCGATTGTTCCACCAAAGCTGCTTTCTCGCGAGTACAAAAGAATCGTCGCGTGTCGGCGATTGGTCGACGAAGCACCAGCGAAACAATCGGATCGAGCCGATTCTAGGGCGACGCGTGGATGATTCGCGAAGGTTGGTCGATGCGGGCAAAGACGAAAAATTAAGTCGTCCGCCCGATTATTCTGTCTGGCCCCTTGATTCTATTCCAACCCACTAATAGAGTCGTCCTCGTGTACTCTTTTACTTGTCAGGCGAAACTATCACGGCGTTGACCCCACGCTCGGCCGGATAATCGACTGAAAATAACCCCAAGAGACACAGGACCCCCCTGGTTCCCCGGGCGCAGCCTCCCGAATACAAAGTCGGTGCATCTGTTCCGTTGTTCGTGAAAGGAACGAATGACTCCGACAATTAGAGAGCAGAAATCCCGGCGAAGCGCTTTTACGAGCTTCTTCTTTTCTTGCTCACGCGATCGCGGAGATTGCGCCTGCCTGCTATGGGGTGGAATCGGCCAGATTAAATCGGCCGGAGGAACGATTACGTCCTGTCTGGACGGAAATAATGCGCGTCGGGGGCTGGTACTCGCTGCCGCGGACCAAAGAATTAGAATCTCTTTTGAATTTCTCTTGGATCGACTATTAGTGCTGGAATTGAAGTTTCTGTCTGTAGGGTAAAGCAGCGGTTTCCATCCTTTTTCGTCTCGTGGCACGCGTAAACTAATTACAAAAATTGAAATAACGAAGACAACGCGAAGTTTGCTTAAATTACTCGTATTAACAGATAGTGATAAAAGCTCCGATGCCTTCCTATTGATTCTCGATCTCTGGGCAAATCAAACAGAAGATTCCATCGCTACCAAACCACCTGCTCGAATAGGAAAAGGAAATCAAGAGATCGAAAGATCGATGCGCGATCATCGTCCATACAGCCTGCGGGTCACTTGTAATTAAATGCGCCATTAAGCGGGCTTTGACGAGCGCGCAGAGATAACCCCGGCACAATGGCCAGGCAACGTAAACAACGAGAAACCGATCTTTGTCGTCTAATTCACGAGCACGGTGGGTGGGCAATGGCCGTGACAAAAGACACATTTAGTTAAATGCAAGGCGCGAGCCCGCGTGCCGCATTGTTTTGATCCGGTTTGAGTGGGTACAATTAGATCACGCTGCCGGCGCTATAGTTTCGACCCCCTATCGAGCCAGAGGGGGCCCGGATTGGCTTCGTTGTAAGCCAACGCGATACCAGGCCAGTTTTAGCGTGCAACGATGTACCGGTGGCGTGTCGCGAATCTCTTTTCATCGATCTGATGACCACCTCGTCCATTCGTGCGGTAAGTGGATAGAGTGGACTACCAGTGGTACCTTGTCGAACACAGCCTGCCTACGGAAGGGAGTCGTTCATTTAATACTTGCCGCTTTTCTTTCTTCCGCCATTTCCCTCTTTTTTGTTTGTCTGGCCTCTCTCTCTCTCTCTCTCTCTCTCTCTCTCTCTCTCTCTCCTTTGGTTTCCTCTTGCTGCAGTAACCACTGAACGAACCTGTCGGAAGCCGAATTGATCCAACCGACTTTTTATTAATTTCTCAGTTCAACTACATAAATACACGGACGATACTCGATTCTCAAGAAACGAATAGTTCATCTGCATAAGTTGATCCGTCCTAAGGTAAATTTAAAGAGCAACGTATATAACATCGTCGCTTTTCTCTACTTTTCGAGTTACGGAACGGATCGATGCGGTTTGCCAACGACTCGAATACGACGTTTACGAGGGAAACGAAACGAGCCACTCAATTGGTGAAGACCAGGCAAGACCGGGAATCGGATAAATCGATCCAAACGCTAACTGCCAGATTAACGCGACTCTAACGTGGTCGATTCTTTCCCTAATGCTTCTAGATCGAAGCTTCTCAATAGACCAGGGTCTCTTTCAAAGTCTCTTCGCGATTTCCTGCAACGGAGAGAATCTAACCGTGAAACGTTGCCGACATGTCGTCCCATGTGGAACGCTGACGATCCATCTGAAGAGAGATGAGGACACCGATGCAGCCGTACAGGCATAGCAGTCAAGGAGGAGGAATTCGTGGAGCGGCTGCAGCAGGGTAATCCGATTAGCCGATCACCTCCGAATGCGCCTCGTAACCGGAAAGCCAGTGTGAAAGTGCTAAACGAGCAATAAGAAAGTAATGGCAGTGTGCTCAAAGCAAGAAGCCAGCCCCTTTCGAAAGCAACATGGGCGGGCTTTCTGCCACGAATCAACGACTGGCGGAGGGGTGGAAGAGCACACCACCGCGGTAGCGGGCGCAATTACGGATTTTGAGTGACAGATGCTCGCCCAGTCGGCAGTCGGAAGATTAAAACAAGTAATCAAAGCCCCAGTAGCCACCCCGGGATGGATATGGATGGATGCATTCCCCTGCCTCCACTGGGTACAACCCCGCCGCTCCATTTCTCTCTATCTTGCCCTCTGTGTCTCGTTTTCGTGGCCGCGCCACGTTTTCCCTCCTTGCCTTGCTTCCTCACCACCGACCGGGCCTAGGCAGCGAGGGTTACCACCAGCTACTATAATATCCACCTATCAAGCCGCGCTCTGAATGCTCCTTTAAGAAAATGTTCCTTTTTCGCTTCTCAGTACTCCTCAGCCGGGAGGTTATTAGACGGCTCCTATCCGTGGCAGGGAAAAAACGAGTGGCTGACAGGAGAGCAAGGGGAAGGACGAGAAAGGGAGACTCAAACGACCAGCGAGTTCTATTTCACGAGAAAACGATAGAGGATGCTCTTTGACGCGCGCGTTCGCTCGCTTCGATCGGCTCCGCTCGACAACAATCTGCCGGTTCGCCAGTCGACTCGCTTTCTTCTTTCTTCTCCTTTTTCTTCTTGTCCACGCGCTCACAAGCAACGCCATGATAAACTATAGACCGTAATCGCGATGAAAACGATGCTGACAAAGTTAAGCGATTTGCCGCTTATTGTTATCCGCGTGACAAAATGTAGCGCGGGATCTTTGGCACCGATGAATTTACGGCAATTACGAATCTATCGTAGAGCGTTGAAGTGTTTGAAATTTACTTTTAGCTTGATTTTTGTCGTAATTTTTATCTCGAAAATGATCTAGTATCTTCTTTTATAGTTATATCAGATCACCAGTCCATAAGTAGCGCAATTTTTTTTCACATATCAGACGAAAGTAAGAGATTACCTGTATTTGATCAACTGTTTATCTCTTTCTATTAATCTTTCTATTCCAGCTTTATAAAACTTTCATGGCAATAGTTTCCATCGTCTTTAATTCAACTGCCAAAAAAAAATCGCATTAATTATACGTAGAACGACGTAATATTTCTAACAAATCTATCCCAAATTCCGTCTACATTTTCATTTCGAAATTAATGCATTAATCTAAAGAGTCTAAACATCGTCCGTTTTATATTTCGAAATTAATGATTTATGTTCGGTATTAAAGTTTAACAACCAGACTAGAGTGAAGGGCGACGTTAAAGATAAATGTTAAGGTCGGTTAAGCGTTCGTTACGGGCAACAAGAGGAGCAATTAGAACAAGAAGCCGTATGGTCGCAGTGCCAACAATCGCGGGGGCGGAACAAACCGGCGACGATAGGCGACTAGAAAGTCGATTAGAGGAGGAAAATCCGCGTTCGCCTGCCGACGACATAATCCACGTTCACTCTTAATCGTACAGACATTACGACAGAATTGGCGAACGTAAAAAGATGGTTCGATAATCGTTGCGGCGAAAGAATCGCTGAGAAATAGAATGAAAGAAAGAAAAAGGACAGAGTGTAATTCGATTTGGCAAACTTTCTAAGGGATGAAGGCGCGAATCGACGGAAAAATCTATTTTGCTATTGTGACAACGATTGAATTCATAAGTTCCTTTCTGGTACTTTCAAGCGTGCCACGATCTCAGCCGGTTATTCAGCATATTTGCCTGACCTCTTTGTCCATCGGTATTTCTACTTTTCTCTACAAAAAAATATTGCAACATGAAACACGTTGTAGCAAATCTCTTTATTTTCAGCGTTTCTGTGATCAAGGTATACCTTACGTTTTCAAATGAAAGATGAAAAACTGTTTTTGGTTCTTCTCTTTTTTGTAAATGAAAAAAATAAATATTTCAATACTTTAATGACTTGATATATGTCGGATAGGTTTTGTTCGATGAACGTAAGCAATATCCCATATCGATGCGCGACGACTCGATGTCGTAAAATTAATTCACACCATCTCAGTGACACAAGGCGACGGAATATGTTTAATCTTGAGATTTCGGTTCGCAAAAGACAGGATTGGATTTTGTAGGGCGAGAAAGGATGAGCCGTTTATCTCTGGCGTCGCTTTTCAATTTTTCCCTGCTTCTCGGTCTATCTTATACGTCGTTCGTCTTCCAACCCCTCTTCTTTGGTTACTTTATCCCTTCTTTTGGGGGCGTTACCGGCGTCGGTATCTTCTTTATGAAATAATAAGCTCTCTCTTTTAAATTCATCGCTAATGCGGTCCCGCCGATTCCCTAGATCGACCTCCTTTCCGCCACTCAGACCTCCTTGATAACGATCAATATTAATCGAAATGTAAAACTTTCTATTAATTGCAAAAAAAGACATCGCCACAAAGAATAAAATTAACCGACACAAGATTACTATTCTCTTTCTATACTGACACTCCAGATTCGACCCTTGAATCCTCTGTATCACGCGCGTATGTACGAAACTGTTCTTCTCCCCCTTCTTACTTTCAATTCAAGCACCGCAAGCAGTCCCCTTATGGCCTTTGCTTCTGATTCGAGAGTCTCAGCATACCCTCCATCTTGTTGCTGAAAAAGTTCCGTCTAAGAGCGGCCTAATTACATAAACGCGTATATTATCGTTCGGATTTTTCACAGCTTGAAAAAAAAAAAAATTAAAATAAAGAATAATTTTAAAAAATTATGTAAGGTTATAAGACGCATATTATCCCGTCTTCGTGATGTTTGCAAGTATATAATAATATTTTATTGTTATTACTCCATATTACAATACATGATGCGTTATACGTTTATGAAAACTGTTCATTCGCAATGTTTAATTAACTGATTCAAAGTATTGTTTACTATCTTTTGGGTTTGGTTTAATGGTTTTAGAATCTGGCTGCCAGTTGGCAGGACAGACTTCTCCATGTTTTTCAACAAACTGGAACGCTTTGATGAGCCTCAATGTTTCATCTACGCTTCTGCCTACTGGTAAATCATTTATGCTAAGCTGCCTCAATATTCCTTCTTTATCTATTATGAAAAGGCCTCTTAAAGCAACTCCAGAATCTGGGAGAAGGACATTGTATTTAGCTGATATTTCCTTGTTAAAATCACTGAGAAGAGGATAACCCAAATTGCCACCCAAGCCTCCCTGCTTTCTTGGCGTATTAGTCCATGCTAGATGACTAAAATGCGAGTCTGTAGAAACTCCAATCACTTGCGTATTCAGAGCTTTAAACTCTGAAATTTTCTCACTGAATGCTATCAACTCAGTGGGACACACAAATGTGCTAAAAATAAAGTCTTGGATTTATTTTAAAGAAAATATTTGGTTTGATCTGGTCGTTCTGTCGTTAAAACTTACAAGTCTAAAGGATAAAAGAAAAGAACAACATATTTTCCTTTGTAATCACTTAGATTGATTTCCTTGAAATCACCATCAACCACGGCAGTTCCAGAAAACTCAGGTGCAGGTTTCTGAATCTGAAGCTGACAGGAAGAAACATTCCTACTAACGCAAAGACTTCGAGCATGTTGCACTAATGTTGGCTGTCTAGTTTTAAACATCAAATTTGATGTTGTAACAAATATCTGTAAATGTATATATTATGTTATTATATTAAAATAAAAAACTTAAGTAAATTAAATGATTGATATCTCTATCAAGTTAATCGACTTACCGCTTTACATGTTTGAGAATGTAAAGATGCTAACAATCGAAGCATTATTAATATATAAATTACTGATTACGTGGATGGAGAAGTATTTAAACGAACACGAGACTACTTCACAAAACAATACTTATTCAAAGCTTGCTGTCCGAAGGTTTGATAGTTTGTAGTTCTTAAAGAGGTTATATAACTCACTTTTCTTGTGAACAGCGCATTTTAATAAGAAATAATTACGAAAGATCACTGTATTACATTTATTTCAATCAAATATAGATTTATTCACGTGCAAATTATTATAAAAGTAATTGTTTAATCTCTTACGAAATATTCTTTTCGGAAATCGGGATACCCCTACATTAAAATGTTAGAGGGCGACAATCGTAGGATTAAAATTCAAAACTGATCTTTGGAATCGCTAATATTTCAATATCCAACTCGATACTCGAATTATTCTCAAACAATATACTCGATCGTATTCGATTGATTGACAAGGTATAACTGTTAATAAAATTATATATTTATCAATATAACCATATTTTATTCAAATAACAATATTATAAGTTTTATGTTCATTCTCATTCAGCGGGAAAACATTTTATATGTATATTTTATATATATAAACGATAATCGTAGCATATAAATTAATAACGTTTGGTTTCTCCTACAATGGAAAATATCACACTATCCGTTGATAAATAATATTTAACTTTATAATTAACCGATGATTCATGATGATTTGTTCATTGTCGGTGAAACCAGATGCGCGTTAAAAATAGAGATTTTTACTTCCAATAGGGTTTGAAATTTGTTGAAAATTACATTCATACTTTATATATGTTGTGTCCAATAAAAAATGCATTCGCCATTTGACTCATCCTCTATTTTGAAAAATGGAAACGATGTATTTCTTGATTATTACATATTATTTTTTTTTATGTAACACAAGTTTTTCTCGTGTAACTTTACATATACACCGTACTTTGAAGCCTTACTACTAAAACATGATATACAGGTATGCTTACAGCATATGGAACACAGAGGCCACATCTTGCCTTCTGCACTCAAATTCTTTCGCTATCTGTAGAACAGAGTTTCTTTAAAAACAGTCATCTCTTTGCAGCGATTCAAAATAGATCTCTTTTCTTTGTTTAATTGGAAGCTGTTGCAGTTGCATTGGAAGCAGGGGTTGTAGTGGACGTTGAATCTTCTGTAACGATTCGTCGATTTTTTTTTATCCTTTTCCATTCACCATTCGTGTAATTCATTTGAAAATGTGTCTCCACTAACATAGGTACATTTGTACCATCCGGTTGCGTCACTTCTTCTATATTTTCCGAGAGCATTACTGTAACTATATTACCCAATTTCGGACAAGGATTATCTAAGCAATAGAAAATGATACATAAGAGTGTTTATATTAAAAGATATTTGAGATTTTAACAAACAGGCGCATACCCCTTGAGCCAGCCATAAAACCTAGAATAAGAGCTTTTTCTGGTCGAGTTACTTTGTTAGCTGTTCTAAACATTTCTTGCGCTTCCAACATTTGTTCTCGCTACAAATACACAAAATAAATTAACGATCTTATGGAAGTATGAATCCTATATTGTAAATATTTCTACATACCGTGAGAGACAAGCCTTTTCTTGTGTTTGCTGCTGCATTGGCAGGTTGTGCAGTAGTTTGTATACGAATTTGTGTAACCGTTTGAGCTGGTCTAACCGTTTGTACCCCGACAGGTGTACTTTCCACTGGTGTAATAACTGTCGGTGTCGCAACAGGTATAACTGTACTTGGAGTTGAAGGTGTACTTGGTGTTGTAGCTGCATTAAAAAAGAAATGAATTATTTTCTGTTCATCATATGTAATTATATACAAAACCATACGAGTTTGCGGTGTGGTTACTGTCGGTGCTCCACTTGGAGGAGTGGATGTCGTATAAGACTGTATAGATGCTACAGGAGTGATTGGAGTAGCAGGTGGATTGATCGAAGCTAAACCCTGAGCATACTCTGGCGTTGTCGATGTTTCTGCAGTCGTAGCTGTTGATGCTGCAGCAGCTGCTACTGCCTGAGCTTCTGCAACTTTCTTCTGTTGTTCTTCTAATTCCATCATTCTCTTTCGTTTTTTTGCTTGAGCATAGCCAAGTGGTTGTTCATTAATATCTAATAACTTAATGCCACCATCTTTGCGCATCCTATTACTAAGAGGTGTCCTATTAGACATTGAAGAACTTGTAAGTGAAGGAGAGCGAAAACCACTTGGAGGGATTCTACTAGGAATGCCTTTCAGAGGTGCTGCAAATAATATATTATTTTATATTTTCATATTCTTTTTGTTTTTCCAAGATAATCCTAACTAGAACTACATGTATAAGCTTACTTGTGTCAGTCATTTTTCTAGGCATTCCTCTACTCCTCACAGGTACTGTAGGAGCAGTACTTTTTTTCAAATTACTTGCAGCATCTGTACTCTTTTGAAGCAACTCTGCTCTTAATGCGGCACTTTTTGGTTTTCTTTTTAGAGTAAAATGTTTGACTGGAGTAGGCTGTTGACCAACCACAGAAGTAAGAGCAGTCTTATTAAGATAATGACATTCCAATGGAAGCATTGCTGGGTCATTTTGTTTTTTCAAAAGTTTCCGAAGATCATTGACTAATTCTCCAAAAATAGGTCTATGTTCATCTAAATCTGTAATGTCTGTGTTCAAAGAACCTGTTGATGGAAATGTCTTCATCGCTTCGGATAACATTGACACCCACAATTCGCTGTCCAATGATGCCACTTCAATGATTTCTTCCAATTCAACACGCCACTGCACAATTTAATAAAATTATAAATTAAAAATGTACATATATATATATATATATTTTTTTATTTATTTATTTATTTATTTATTTATATTTATATATAGAAATTAAATTTAAAATATCAAATATCAATTACATTAAAGATGAAGGAATACATTAAACATTTTTTTAAAGTATAAATAATTAAAATTCAGATTTACTTATGACTATGAGTAACTATTATATGCACTTAATGATTATTCAATATTCAACGTATTGAAGTCATCGTTATAAATTTTTTTACGCGTATTTTAAGAACAAATTGCTACTCTTTTTCACACCTTAGATATTTGTAACAAACAAACTGTGCCTTACCTCCTCGACATTCCGTCTTGGAATGTGGAAAAATGAAAGAAGTAATTTAAGTTTAACTTGCGTTTGAAGATCTGGAAAACAGTCTTTAATGTTCCGCAGTACTTCTGCGTTGAGTTGTGAACAAATTGAACTTCCAGTCCAGCTATCATTTGACGTTCCAAGCTTGTTATGAAGCCACAACGACGTATCACTGTCCCTCACATTCGCCATATTAGAGTCGTTTGTTTCGTACATTTGACGTACATTGCCGTGGTGCGCCACATGTTATTCCCGCCATGTTTCCGCCATGTTCCCGCCATAAAGTAACGTGACATATGTATATTCATACAGTATACAAATTGTAGATGGACATTGATCTATTCATGATATATTAAATGTATGTAAACAATGAAACAAATACATTTGAAAAATGTAGGTGTCACAAAATCATACCAATGAAGATTCAAGTATACTCATGTGTAATGTTCAACCAAAGTTAAATTATTCCAAACGTATTTTGAAAATTTACGAAAGGATCTAAATGAACATCAAAAATTATCACCTACTTGTGAAGCTGAAAAAGGAGAACGTGTGAACCAGTATAGGACTGTGGCTCACTCTAGCGTGAATATTTTGTACTATAGTAAGGTAAATGCTAGCGCGGCGAATTTAACTGTACAGCAGCGTGGCCGAGGCAACGAACAAAGTTTATTTAACAAATTTATTGATTAAACGTTAAAATTATTAATCAATAATACTTGCGATCACTCTCAAATTTCGTATTTACTGTCGTTGCATAATACATACATTTCGAAGATATAAATCGCACGTTTTTTAAAACTATAAACTTCAATTAAATGAATGTTTATTAGCATTAGTTAATAACTATTTTTTTTATTGGATAATAAATAAATCATAGATTATCATATAAAATCCGAGCAGAGAAATAGGCTACTCTGCGACTCAAAAAGTTAGAATCGTTGAATCGTAGAATCATTAGAACCGTCAAGCTGAGCTCAGAGTCTAAGTAAATTTCATTAAAGAGCAAAACTTTGTTAAAGTACTTAACCTATTATAATTCAATTTTAAATATGAATTATTATTCAAGTTAATTTTTCTTGCCGTGTAATTCTTCAATTAAACGTCGAGTTAATTTTTCGAATTGTTTGAAGTTAAAACACAAGTAGAGTGCTTCAGCATTCCACAGGCTACAAACTCGCCAAAATCCCCAAAATCTTGAAAAGATCACGCAACAATGTAATAGAACAGGTTTTAGAAGTAATGTCATTAAAAAATGTATATAAAGTTGCTTGTAATGAATGCTACAACTACAAAAAGTATGATTCCTTATAAGAAAGTATATTTCTGAAAGCGAGCTAGAAATGGAAAAGCTATGTTTTACTTTTTCAGTTTATTTGTCATATAAAATCATTCCTTTACTGGTTGTACCAATTAATGAAAATGATTGAGATTTGTTACTTAATGAAGAGAAAAGAAATTGCATGGAAGCACATTAATCCATTGATTCATGGTCATATTTAATGCAAAAAGTATCAAGAATAAATTATACTCCAGGGATGCTGATATTAGTAATATAAATTCAAACTTCTCTTCATTAAAGCAGATTTTGTATATTTTTATTAAATCAAAAATTTATCAATATTAATTTATATAAATTAAAATTATTTGATGTTTAGTTTCTACAAGCAAAAAGGGAAATATTGAATGCTAATATACCGCAATAGGAAAGTTGAATACTCCAGTGAATGAAATTACTAAAAATGTTTTTGTTACATATATTGTCGAAGTTAAGGATGCGTATTTCTATACTTATTGATTTGTAATACTAATTCTCTTTTAACTGCTTTTTAAAACGTCGGACTTCACGTTTGTATTTTTGTACTTTTGTAAAAGTAAAAGCTTCTACAGATACGGGTAAATTAATAATTAATTAAAACGGTTAATTAACCGTTTGAGTCCCAAACAGCGCGATCGCGCTGTTTAAATTTTGTGTCGAAAAGTCCCAGTACATTTGAACGCTACGGACGACTAACGGTATTTTGTATTTCATTGTTATCTTTTGAATAATTTTTATTGAACAAAACTTGAAATATTTATAAACTAATAGTACGCATATATAATAATATAGATGTATTTCATAAAGTAACAAATATGACGAGCGCTATTGCGCTCGTCATACTTCTCTTGCTTCTCTTCGCAATCGACTAAAACAAGTGCTATTGAGCTGTTTGGGATTTTTCGACCTTGTTTTTGCAATAACCCTTGGGACTCAAACGACTAATAAAATATTAATTGATTTAAAAATCTTTTATAGATTTGTTAGGAATACATAACAAAGATTTTATGATCTAGGTCGTTCTTTCTTTTCTTTATAAAGTGCAAGTAATGAAACATTAGCAACTTTCACTACTTTGAATCGAACTCCTGGAATATCACCCACAGCATGACCTTTACGACCAAAACCTGCTACCAAAACTTCGTCGTTCTCCTCAATATTGTTTAAACAGCCATCCCTAGGTACAAAAGCAGTAATTTTCTTGCCATTTTTTATAAGTTGCACTCGTACGCATTTACGAATAGCAGAGTTTGGTTGTTTGGCTTCTACACCACTAAAAACATACAATCCCTCAATTAAAATTTCATATAGAAATTTATACCAATTCGAAGAGATTAATATAAATATGATGTAATAAGAGACTAATAACATAAATATACATACACTTTTTCTAAAACAATACCCTTAGCATGAGAAGCACCACCAAATGGATTGGCTTTCCATCGCGTTCCCAAGTGAGCTTTTTTGTAGTCTTTATCATTCCATCGCTGATCCCGTCTGTGATTTACATGCTTACGCGCAGTACGAAGACCACGTGGTTTACCTGTAAATCAAAAAGTTAGGTTATGTATCATTCTTGTTTAATACATTTCATCTTCATTTTGTTATTTCAAAATTTTCTATTAAACATTTAACGAATCTATAATTAAAACAAATTCAACAGTCGATGAGAACAACTCATATTTATCAATTTTAGATTTACACTTTTAAAAACAATGTAATTTTAACATCGACCACTGACCCATCTTACTTGTTGTTCTATACAACCGGAAGAGGCTAACGTGAATATCTAATAAATCAACGTTGTCTGTTACCGAGGTATTGGAAATTATGCGATTTCGAATGAAGTATCCGCATGTAAGCGTCTTCGATTATAGTTAGATATTTTTTAATTGGTTGACAGAATTTAGGAACCCCGTTAGGATTAAATATAGATAGAGTTTTATTAATAAGGTAAAAGTCAAATGAGCATGTATAAAAAATATAAATTAAGAAGAGAAAGGACAATTTCTTCTTTTTCTTAAAAAGTATTAGCTTTAGCATTCCTAATTCGCACACTCTCATACGTCGGTTATACAATATTACTATTTCATGAAAAATCATATTATAAGTATAACTGATTAACAAGTTTATTTCTTTGCCCTAGAAGTCCTTCAGATACAAAATACATTATTACTTGGGCTCCAAGAGATGGTGCGATTTTAAAAAAAATTGAGAATCGACCATTATTTCAACGAATGATTTTCCCGCGGATACAAATGGCGTCTTTTTTACCGCAACGTGATTTATATTTATATGTGGGTTTGTTGTGACAAATCTAGCAAATATTTAATGGAATATGACTACTGCAAATGGGTTTTCAGACTCACAAGAGTCTGATATATTAGGTGAAGAAGAATATAAGGCACTAGTAAAGGATATGTAAGAAGTGTTGATATATAATTATTATATTACATTCTCATGCATATCGATATTTTAATTTTCGCTTGTATTAAATATGTAACATGTTATGTCGCTTTATTTAGTGGATTTAGTGGATCTTGGATGCAAAGTATAACAGAAGAAATGGAGGAAAAATATGATTTACCACAACAATATTTGGAATCTAAAAAGCAAATGAAAGAAGAAGAAGAAGAACAAGATGAAGAATATTTTCAAGAATTTGATCCTGCCATTCCAGTAAAAGAAGAGTTTCCTGGTCGTTATAATTTTCAGGTTTCACTGGGTAATCTGGATTCCAGTAAAAATTGGGTAGTAAGTATATAATTAAACTGTTATTAATTACTTACAATAATGTTTTAAATATGTAATTTAAGTTTATTCATTTTATATAGTATTCACAAGTATTAAAAAAAGTATTTATCAACATGGAAGAAACACTGCCATTACGTTTTAAGTGGGAACCACCTGAAGATGGTCTTCTGTTACGTACCGCCATGGTTTTTAGTTTAGATCAATATGCTAGTGATCCAGTTAAAAGATGTCATAATCACATGGCACCAAATAATCCAAGTAATAGAGATATAGCCCCCAGAGTGATCAAACATGTTGTTCGTTGTACACACCATCTTACCATGTATGAAGAAAGAAATGAACATCTGTCTATAGTGGTACCTCTTAATAGACCACAACCTGGTTCCCAATATGTTCCAGTGTGCTTCAAATTTTTATGTAAAAATAGTTGTCCATCTGGAATGAATCGTAGACCAACAGAACTAATTTTTACTTTGGAAGATTGTAATAGAAGAATTTTGGGTCGACAAAGACTTCCTGTTAGAGTTTGTAGTTGTCCCAAAAGAGACAAGAAGAAAGAAGAAGCTGAAGTAACAGATGCACAACCTGATATAAAAAAAAGAAAGCTTTGTATACCAGTTGGAAAAAAGATTATGCCTTCCTGTGATACACATATTTTCAATGTTCAATTAAATATTGTTGGAAAAGAAAACTATTTGGCTGTATTAAAGTATGCATATGACATCATGGCAGGTCAAGCAATAAAAACTGGTCAGCTTGATTTTTTTAAACCATACATGGATGATATATTGCGTAAAACTCCCTAAATGCACATTTGCATGAATGTTATGTCTTTCACATATATGTTTAAAAGGACAAGAAACATGGTTTTATAATGTGCTATCTATTTATGTATTTTACAAATTTAATAATGCATATTTTAATAATTCCATTTGTTACTGCATGTTGATCTTAATAGATAACTATGCTTTTTTATAGTGCATTCTATAATGCATCGTAATACTACTTCTATATATAAATATCTTTATATTAATATTGTGATACTATATATTTTTTACATTAGAATACAATGTACTTTTTAATTTTTAATAGTTTTTATGTATATTCCATATCTCTAATTGTTCATTTGAATGACATTCTGTTAGTTGAATGTCCAATGTGTACAATAACAAAGCATTTGGTAAGGGGGCAATGTGTTGGGTTGTTAACACCATGGGATTTATAAGACTTGCAACACTTCTACGCATTTTTATCTCAGTACCATTCTGCCCTTTACCATATAAAGTCCATTCCCATGGTATTTTTCCTCCTATGGTACTACTGATCCAAACAATTTCATCTTCACACTATATATTTATGATTGAAAACGTTATTTTGTATACAAAATAAATAACTGTATTGAGCTTAAAAAATATACCTGGAAGAAAAAGAGATCTTCACCATAGTGTAATATGTAAACAGCTTTTGAACCAAATGGAAGAGGTACTGGAAGTTTAGCGCAAATAGAATAAAAATGAACTTGTGGTACTTCGTGAGTTTCGCTCAAATGTTCCAATACTGTATCTGGTGTAATAATATTTTTACATCCACTTTGCCTTGAAAGAGGACACATTATTTGGGTACAGGATATAAAATCTATAGAACCTCCCCAAATTGGTGTGGGAGATACATTGGACATTAAACTATTAGTACTTGATATTAAGGTACTAGTTGCATTAGTTTGTAAATGATTGTCACCATTTTTCATAGTCTCTTTTGACAATTCTCCAGTACTTGCAGATTTTGTTCTATCATACAAACTTGCATGTTCATCAGGATTTAAATTTACAGGTGCAATATTTGCATTTGGCTTTTCATTGGGAACTATTGTTAAATTATCCGCTGAAGCAGCTTTCTCTAATCCACCGCGAAATAATTTCGTTAATAATAATTGGCGTGTTTTCGTATGTGTAAAATCATTTTTTTCCGCTGTTCGTTTTAGTTCTTCCTTCTTGTTTTTACCAAAAAGCCGATCCTGAAGATTTCGTGTGTGACATTCTACATTTTTATTTAAATTGTCTTTTATGTCAAAAATGTTCTGAAATAACTTATGAAGTTTATCCGCGAGCAAACACCTTCCTTGACCCAGTCTAACTCTACAAATCGGACAACGAAGTGTTTTCGATCTACATCCAACACAAATGATATGACCATGAACACATTGAGAAACTGGAGGCAGTGAGCTTTCTAGACAAATTGGGCATTCTAGAACTCGTGTCTAAATGAATGTAATAGTTATTTTTCTAAAAACATTTAAAGAACAATTCTTCAATAATAAAGGAACTATTTAATATCAGAGTATACACACCACTCCAGCTACTGCATTTGCAAGTTTACAGGCCACTTCTGGCAGTGGTCCTTTCACAGCTATACCTGTTTCTTTTCCTTCTTCGTTAATGTATCTCCAAATAAATAATTTTAAATCACATCCTTCATAATGATGGACTAAAGCCGCTATTTGTTTTATTTTTAAACCTATTAAATCCTTTCCATCGATACTAATTAAACAATCACCAGCTCTAAAATATAACAGATAAAATAAAACAGATTATTTCGTTGTTTTTCTTATTCTTACCTAAGTCCAGCATTATCGGCAAGACCGCCGGTTTCGATATGGCTTATCCACGGATAAGGATCCCACTTTGATTTTGTTAAATGAAACCCGCAAGATTTACCAAGTGCTTTTGTTTTTTTTATATTTTCCAATATTATACAAATTTTCCCCGTAAAGGCTGTATCGATTGATGTACAGTTTTCCGTCATATCAATCTTAACACCTGCAGCTTCAGTTAAAAGTTCTAAAGTAGATGCAACAGACATAGTTTTCCCGAGACTTTCTATTAATTACATTAATTTAAATTTTTATGTTATGAACATGTAAATGTTATGATCTTTACGAGGACCACGCAATAATGAAACTGATCGAGTATGTTCTCTAAACACGATAAAACACTTGCTCGTCCACCTTCACCTAATTTTGCGTCCTTGACATTTATTCTCCGAGGGAACTGTAGTTTTGACTTTTTCTTTTACTTCAACATTGATATAGATCAAAATTCTTAAAAAATGTTTTCTACTGAATATTATAAA
>JACXIV010000110.1:0-10815 GCA_014737475.1 Bombus confusus
ATCGCGAAACTAGGGCCATCGTCGAGCTAGTTAATTCAAGTTGAATTACTAGTCGAGAGGCTATGAGACTATGATTCGGGTAGAGATTAGGAGTGTTGGAATTTTTCACTAAAAGATAGGAAACACTTGGTTCTGATCACTTCCGACGGATGGGCGACACGAGTTGTTTTACGGACTACACGGAGCACTTGGCACACGTGTGCACGCTTCGGCACTCAAGAGCGAACTGGGGTTAAAATTAAAGATGATGATTGGTTAATAAAAGTCTCCTGTTCGGAGATATGTGTGGCCTTGTACGTGAGAAGATATCCGCTTTCTCCGTGTTTTCCAGGAACGAACAATGATCCCAAGGAAATATCTTAAGGACCGCTCTTAGGTCCGATGACACGTACGGTCTAGTGGTCTTAATTTGCCAATGATAGCTTTACGGCACTTTTTGGGCCGATTGTTTCCCATGGATTGAATCCCATCTAAGTAAACATTAATGACCTTGAAATGTCATAGGAATGGGCTTGAAAAGGGTTGTTCTACCGTTACATCTGTTCCATAAAATAGCATTGCTCTGTCTTACGGATTTTGTTTTATAAAACACAAATAACATAAAATATAAATAATGTGACATCCTTAGAAAAAATTTACAGAAAAGGACCAGTCACTCCAATTGATCACACACAACATCCAAATTGTCACATCGACCCCTACAGAAACTAACAATAAACCTAAGAATCCATAAATAACCCTTAGGACTTTAAAGTCCCATAAGTGTCTTTGGGCCTATAAGGGTCCTTAAAATATTCCTTGGGGTTATTGTTTGTTTCTAGAAAGCACGGAGAAATCGAGTTTTTTTTCCATGAGCAATACCACCCGCGATCTACGTTTGGTAGGAGGCTTTCTGCACTAACTTTTTTTTTTAACCAATTAGCATCTCGAATCGTTCCCTCACTTTTCCCAAAGAAAAGTGCCATCAACAAATCCGCTTTCCTCGTACTGTAGACACACCTATAACAAGGTTTCTTTTGCACTAACACGGCAGTCAAAATTCAGCCTTGATTCCACCAACAAAGCTTAAGGCGTCTTTGTATCGTCATAAAAATTCGAGTAAAATATAGTAAAAGAGTAATAAAGAAATATACAAGGATATTATAGGAGTAATAAGGAGTATTAAGGAGTAATAAACAAGGATATTTCCACGTTCCGATTTAAATATCGCATCCTGTATATTACACTTCTATACTTCCCTACTATTCTACACTTCTCTTGTAAATTCTTTGTTTGAAACTATACATGAATCTTTAACGTAATTCTATAAGTAGAAATGATATTATTATCACATGCTGAAGAATAATATTTTGTTTAACTTGTTACGAGCCGAGGTTTCGAGCAGCGCGAGGGGCCAGTGAGGACACTCTATGGAATATTGCTGCAGTGTGTTAGTGGATATGAGAACGTACCTGATGTCAGGTCAGGGAACCACAGGATTATTTATTGGGAATGAGGATGAATGTATAATCTGGGTGCCTCCAGAATGCAGTCACTTGCGGTTGATCCTGACGTGAGTCTGGGAGCCGCTGGAGGTTCAAACTACGAGCACTCAATGTGAAATCGGAGAGCCACTGGGAAAAACGGTGTAGATGAACTCAATGATGTGCTATTATTTATTAATTATTTATGGAGACAGGGGATTAAGGGAAACGTTAATCCTTTCTACTCGAAAATTCCATGAAGTGACCCGGAAAAGAAGCTGTGGCCAAAACATTTAGTCAAACTATGGAAAGAAAGACTGGTAGTTCGGTTCAGTTGCTTGATTAGTGGCTTCAAGAAGCGACTTAGAGACTAGATCTTCGAGAAACCGAGAGACTCAGAATCGGTTGGTTCGCTTCAAGTTTAATGAGCTCGCGAAGAGCTTAATCAGCGAAACCCTAGAATTTAGCTGGATTGGTGCTTTGTGCACGAAGCTCTCAGTGGTGATCCGGTTTTATCTGTCTGTTTAGAGCTGTCAAGATCAATTTCATTAAATTAGATAGCAAAGGAACCTTTTTGGCTTAAGGACACGCCTGGGCTAAACCCGATATTGATTTAAGGTTCGTTCTACGTCTAATGATGCAGTGTGGAGCGGAGATTCTTAGTTGCGGCATTGGTCAATAAAACTTACTGGGTTTACTGAATTTGAGTTTTATCAATGAAGTCCCCCGGTCTAGCCTGCACATGCGCAGTCAATTTAATTAATAACGTAGGTTTTAAGCGTCTCAAGTATTCTACATATTCAAAATGTTTCAGAATATTATAAACTTCCAATGTTATATCAAACTTTCAATATTATATCATTATCATACAAATACTTGTCATTTTTGTTATTATATTAGTGTTATTGTATTTATTATTTCACTATTATTATTGATATTATTTTCATTGAACAAATATCTGCTTAAAGATCTTAATTTGTGGATTTCTATTCTTAGCAGCACGCCACACGAACGCTATTCCCACTCTTACGCCACTGATGATAACCGTTCTTTTATTAATTAACAGATGCAATAAACTCTAGGAGCGTTACTTCAAGATTGTCGTTCTAATATTATTAAATATTAATACCAACAAAAATTATGTAGTATCGTGGAAAGGTTGTCTAAGAAATACCCGACGAACTATAAACAATGTTGCGAGAAAGTTCAAGTGTCGACAGGCCGAAAGATTCGGCAGACTTCAATGGGCCAAGCGGTCCATCAATGTATTGTCGGTCCTTCAGTCAAGTAGTTACGCGGAAGAAGGCGTACGTGACCATAATCGCGGAAGGTTACGGAACACGTACGTGGTGGGAGTATGAAAAGACGAAGGGATGCTTAAGAGAGAAAGATTAATCATCAGTCGTTAATTGAGAGTCGAGTTTCGAGGAGTTAGTTAGTTGTGAGCGGAGAGTTGAGTTAAGGGTGTTACGTCGCGTGACATAAACCGTGCGCCATCCCTCGTTGACAGTGGTCGCCAAATGCCAATCTACCTTCACTCGGACGTACAATTAATCCAAGGAGGTACTATAAATCTCTCTATTTTTAACAATTAGGACCACAAGTCCCGTAAGTGTCTTTGGGCCTACATGTAGTCCTTAAAACACTCCTTGGGCTTATTGTTCGTTTCTAGAAAGCACGGAGAAAGCGGGTTGTTTTCCATAAGCAATGCCACCCACGATCCACATTTGTTAGGAGGCTTCCTCCACCCATGTTCCAATAACGTTTTTCTAGCAAATTGGCATAATTCATCAGTCGTCATTCAGTCGTCTTCAGTCTAAGTCTAAGTATAAGTCTTACATCGTCAGTCTCACGTCTTCATTCTTAATTCTTCGTCTCACTTCTCATTTACACGGCACACGGTTGCCCAGCTACACATGTTAGTTGCGAGTCATAACTACTCGAGTCACACGTATAAATCTCGATGTAAACGACATTATATTTCTGCAACATCGAAACATACCACGCGATTCTCTATGAACATTTGTACCTTACATGAGAAGAGTTGTTGGAAATACATAGTATATGAGGTGGTTATGGGTGCAATAATGAATTCGTCGGTTTTAACTCAACAAAGTTTATTATATTTATAGTCGCTGAAGTCGCGCCGTACAAAACTGTTCTTAGATTGTTCGGCGTGACGGTCGGAAATATTGTGTTTCGTACACGATTGCCTCTTGTCGAAAACGTCTCGATGGACCGCCCGCTAATCGTTGGGTTCGGTCTGTGTCTCGAGTGTTTTGTTTATACTTCCCGTCGCCTAGCTGTTACCCGAGACGACGGTTTACAATGTATCTATCGCCACATATATTTAATCTGTACGACAGTGATATACTTATGGAACTACCTCTATTATCCTAACCGAAATAGGGGATCGGCTCACTTCGTGGCGTCGGTCATCAGATCGTAACAAAAATTTACGCCTCTCGTTGGCTCAACTCATTCGCGAACGCGCCTCCCCGTTAAGCGGTTGAGCAGAGGGAAAGAGTTTTTTTTATTTAATTTGAATTTTTACAATTTGTCCCACTGGATATTTGGTAAACTTTTCTAACTTTATTGCTAAATAACATGTGGTTCGCTATTCCCAGCGTGATACCATCTTCGAGTTTGTCTACTTCATTTCTTTAGTGAGGTCAGTGGGTTGTTTTCTTTTTAGTCTTCTTTTTATGCGGATGTTGTTCGTTTCAGCAGTCAGCTGGTTTGGATGTGTTGCCATTCTTTCTTTGTATTTTTTTGCATATATGCCGATTTCTTCCTTGACCGTTGGTATTTTTAGGTCTTTACGTATATCCTTGTTTCTAACATACTATGGGACGTTGACTATTGTTCTGAGTATTTTCGATTGTACCGACTCTAATTTATTTATGTGGCTCATTGCTGCTGTCCCCCATAGTGGTATTCCGTACGTCCAAATTGGTTTTATTATCGTTTTGTATATTTTTAATTTATTTTCTATGCTGCGTTAGAATTTCGATTTGTTAACCAGTACATTTGTCTTCTTTTTACCGGTATCTTGTCTATTATTGACTTAGTATGTCGCTTCCATGTAAGTTGTGTGTCTAAGTGGAGTCCTAGGTATTTAACTTGCTTTGTTGTGTTATGTGCGTGCCATTCAGTAGGATGTTTGGTGGTTTCCGTTTTCGCAGTGTAAATATAATATGGTTGCATTTACTGGGGTTTTCTTTCATATGTTTATCTTGCAGCCATTTTTTTATTTTTGTGATATACTCTTGTAGTAATGTGACTAATGTTGCTGGATTAGTGTGTCTGACTACTACAGCCGTGTCGTCCGCGAATGTCAGTATTTTGCTGTTGGTAGTTGTTGGTATGTTGGTCGTGTATAGTGTGTATAATATTAGTCCTAGGACGCTTGTGGTACCCCTGCATTGATGTATTTAACTTCAGAATATGTGTCCTTAATTTTTATTACAAAGATTTTGTTGCTTAGGCATGATTTGAGTATTTGGTGGATTCGTTCCGGGAGATGTTTCTTGGTTGTTTGTAAAAGGTTTTCATGGTTTATTTTGTCAAATGCTTTCTCGATGTCCATAAAGAGGGCTGTACAGTATTGTTTCTTTTCTATTGCTAGTAGAATGTCGTTGTCGAGCCTGTACATTTACTCTATCGTGGAGTGTTTGTTTGTTTCTGAATCCAAATTGGTGATCTGGTATTTTCTTTCTCCTCTATTGTTGGTTTTAGGCGGTCGTATATTATTTTCTCTAGTATTTTGGAAAATACGGAAAGTAGTGATATTGGCCTGTAAGATGCAGTTTGGTACGGGCCTTTGCCTGGCTTAGGTAACATTATGATCTGTGCTAGTTTCCATAGATTAGAAAAGTATTGAATTCTTAAAATTACATTGAATATTATTATCATTAGTCGTATCGCTTTAGGGGGAAGGTTTTTCAAGATTATACGATTGATTAGGTCGATTCCTGGTTCTTTCTTTTTTTTTGTTTTCTTGATTATGATTCTAATTTCTTGTGCTGTTGTCTTAAGTGTGGTGTAGTGCTTGTCAGTTGATGTACTAGTAATTTGCGCATCTTCATCTAAATGATATTTGAAGTTACTGTTGTCAATATTATATGGACGAAATGTGTTACAAAGGTAGTTGGAAAATTCTTCAGTTTGCTCTTCGTTGCTTCTGGCCCATGTGTTCGCTGTTTTTTTTTATTGCTGGGATTAGTTTTATTGGCTTCTTTATTTTGTTCGTGGTTTTCCACAGAGAGTAGTTGGAATTTTCGTGCGCAGGGAGTGTCTCTATATATTTTAAGAATTCGTTATTATTATGTTCTCTTATTTTACCTTTTATTTCCTTTGCAAATTTTTGGATGTTTTTTGTTTTCACGTGTTCTATGTTTTGCCATTTTGCTAAACTAGGTGCTATCAGCTAGACTTCGATCAGTCAGGTGCAACTATTGATTAAAGACGCAAAGTAACCTTGTACTTAGTTGATTTATTTGCACTATTTAGTATACACAGATGAAAATGAACTGTACGTAGCGGAGTTTAACTTCGTACTTGATGACTGTCGTGCTTACATTCTAACTCTCTGCCCAGGAGCTGTTTTTCGATTTTTTGGTCGAGGGTCGTAGCGTGACGTCCTGATCTAGTGTCGCGTTTTCATCGGGTGTTGATGTTTAGGACACGAGGTTCGTTTTAGAGCGAACCTGTCGAGCTCTTAGGGTGCCACTTAGCCTCCTGGCGGGGCCGTATTGTAAATCTTATAATTTGCGAGGTGAGAATTTCCAACTTTCCAAAAGGAGCAGGAGTGCTGTTCGGAACAAAACACGACATAATAAAATTCTCAATAAAAATCTCGAAAGTGGCGTAAGTGCAACAGAATTGTTAAAAATATATGACGTTGGGAAAGTAAAAGTCACAGATATTAAAAAACAAATACACGATATTAAAAATTATCTAATGTACGCAGAATGCTCAGATGCTGGCAACAGTAGAAAAACCTTAGATATACTGATGTAATGAAATAAGTTCATTGTTATAAAGACCATAATAATGACGATTTTACATAAATGGCAACGGCAAATAAAAGTGGTAGTAGAATAGTGCCTTTTCATGGCAAAAAAGATTCATGGCAGTCGAAGAAGGCGTTTCTACGTTGCGAAAGAATTATGTGACTTGGCAGCCAAAAAGATATGGATATTCAATATTTAGAGAAGCTACTAATCAATCTTAATACGTATTTGAAATAAATGAAATTTCATACGAGAATAGTAATTGTTGTATTATCAGAAAATTCCATTATCCGAACAGTATGTCTCCTTATAAATTCGGATAGAGGAGACTCAACTTACTTACATCAGCTCTGTACAATATTGTAAAGTGTAATAATATTTTTATTTATAGTAATCGATTCTTCGTTTTAATAGTAGTTTCTATAAGACTTAATTTATAACTTAACTTACACTCGATTGCACTTCAAAGCATTAAACATTGTTCCAAATTCTGTGGGATCCTTGCATCGATCACAAATACATTCAAAAAACTTAGTTTTATGAAGATGTATAACATATAGAAATGTGGTTTCCTGAAATATTTCATACAAATTCATGCAACTGCATTTGTCCACAAGATTTAGGCTAAGAACAGACAATATATTCGACGCGACTTCAGACGAATTGGTCACATCACCTTATATTCGATAGCTGAATTGCTTATAGAAAAAGACACCCAATTTCTGATTCTCGCACACAAATTTTTAATTCTCTCATCGGAAGCTGTTTTATCCTTTACACCGTTGATTTATTTTCACCCATGGGTTGTTCCCAAGGGAAATGTTCAAGACACATGTACACACATGTAATAAAACATTGCCAGCATATTGCATAATTAAGAATGAAAAGGAGTCACATAAACATAGGCTTATAAAACTTTTATTAAAAAGTTGTAATGATGATGCGAAATTACCGAAATTTTCGTTTAAATATAGAAGGTAATGAGTATCAACAATGTTGCACCTCAACAATGTCGAGTAATTCTTTGGTTCAACCAAGCAGATTTTTAATTGTGGGCAATTGTAAACGAAGAGATTTATGTAACAAGATTTAATGCACGTCAATATAAATCAATAAAAAGATTGTAATATAGCGAGTTTACTTTTTTTGCATTTCGACTCGTGCAAATAAAACTGATGTAAATATCGTCAATCTTTATCTTTTATCGAACGAAAAATTAGTCTGTTATTTCGCGTTTGTGTTCCAACTTTTCAGATAAGCATTTACACGACATTTTTCCCTTATTTTTAGTCATAGGATATGTATATGACCGTTTTGCGGAAAAGCCTGAAATATGCTGTACTATTTGTTGCTCAGAAAATGATATTTGAAAATGATATATTGTAGAAGCAGCAAGCATTGCTCCACTAGCTCGCTCACCATTACACGATGCGGTATGATCTTACTTGTAGATATAAAGTTCTTAGCCGATACGAATATCTATTTTTATGATTAGGGCTGTCCAAAACAACTAATGAAAACCACATTCGTCCCAAGTGCGCCTTCTTCTGAACTGTGGAGAGGGCACCGTGGTTCTCCACGGTTGCGTTGTTCCGATCCTCGAGGAAAAGAGAAGTTGATGTTCGCGTTGGTGGCGTTTCGTCCCGGGACTACTGGCGGACTCGTCAGTAAGGCTATGCCAGATAGTCCCTGCCTTAGACGTAGAGGGCGTTCCGCACGTTGTGGTATATATCGATTGGGACCGTCGTTCGGTCGCTAACGAGTATGTCGTCGTCGTCTTGTCCCTCTGGTCCCTCTGGTCAATAGTTGTCGCGTCGCCACGGGAGGGATGGGTCCGTCCTTTTGTTGTCGTCCTCGACCGTTGGCGGCCGTAGGCTGCTTGATCCGCCACAGAACAACGAGTTATATACAGGTTGTTTTACTACAGTTGTAAAAGGTTTTGGGATGATTATTGAAGTTAAAACAAGGTGAACATCAAGAATAAAAAGAGTCGTTTTATGGAGTAATGTGTAATAATACAAATTAATGTGCACCAAATGAAAGATTATACTTACCGTTGTGAATAACTCTCAAGTTCTCGCCTTTGTTGCCGAAAGGATACTATCCTTGCAAGGTAGTTTTAACCATTTTTAAGCACATCTGGTGCGCAGCCCGTTCGTTTTCTCAATATATCCACCAATACTTTTAAAAGGAGCACCTCAGCTATCATGTCTGGTTAATTTCGAGAAAATTATACAAAGAAAACGAAAGCACTACTACTTTGTTATGTAACATGTTGTAGCGATTTTATTATTATTAAAATTGTATAAACATAAAGCTGGAGTTAATTGTAGATTTATTGGACTTCCTCACTTTTAGTTCTTTGAACTTTTCTATCTCCTTTATTTTTATATTTTTTTTTATTTTTTGAATCTCTTTTATTTAGTTCCAATGCGAGTGATTTGGGTGTATAGTGTGTGTAGTCTATGCATTGCGTGTTGTATGTACCTTGATATTGTGTATTTCGTTTGCAAGAAAATAGAGCATGTATTGAACATGTACTATAGTATAAAACGATTGCTGCTTACGTTACGATTTTTCTAGGTACAGTCACTCGCGGTGCGAGTGTGATTTTTCTGTGTAACATTTAACAACAACAATAAATATTATTTATATGTGCTGTTATTTATTAATTATTTATTGAGATAAAGGATCAGAGGAAACATTAATCTTCTCTACTTGAGAATTTCATGAGTTTACGATATGCTGTTATGGATTTTAATGAGAAGGCAGGTATAATACTTTTATCTAAGATTTTTCTCACAGAACGTCGCGCAAGATAGTTTGTCTCCGAAAGCCACAATCTTCTTCTCTACGACTTGTACTAGGTAGGCTGCAGCCCACGTATCGTTCGATTTGAGTTTCTCTGTGCAGCCTGTTGCTTAGACTGACCTACCTTCGTTCGCGTGGTTTGCGCGCACACAGAGATATGTCGGCTAATATTTAATTGCCAATAACTAAAAAACAAAGCTAAAAATGCAATTTCATTATTCTTGATTTTCATCTTGTTTTAGCTTCAAGAATCACCCCTTAAATTTCTTTTTACACCTGTAGCCAAACACCCTGTATATTACTATACTTTATAAAAAATATATATATATATATAATATAGGCACCTTTTGCAATAGATACTGCAGTATGAATAAGCAGCCCTCCAGTATCAGTCAAACTTTTCGAGCAATTTGCTTTACAGTTATGTTCAAGTAACGATGACAGTTCGTAAACTGCTACGTATGGTGGATCAGTAAGCGGAACTTTATGTCCATTAACTTGCAGTTTAAGCGTTTGTCATTCATACTTTTTCAAACTTATTTTTAAACCGATAGAACATATGATATGTTTATATTTGATCAAGATAATTAAAAAAATTCTGATTAAAAGTAATATACATTCGGACCTCGTATAACACGATACTCCCATAACGCGGACTAAAAATTACGCCACTGCTCCTATATAACGCGGTTAAGAAGTTGCAGGAAATGACTCCTTTCTGATATGAAATTATGTGAGTCTTTGAATTGACTCGACGCACGGTTTTGCACTAATTCTTGTGCGATAAGGAGGAGTTGTTTACAGTTTATATCGTGGACAATTATTATTGTGGAATGCATACTATTTTGTCATATTAGGCAAAAAATACATATTTATTTAATTATATTTTTATAAGGCCTATAAGACAGGCACATTACGTCTGAAATCTCAAGCTTTCAAGTATTAATCTCTTAGGCACTATACGCTGTAGTGACTTTTGCGGATGTCATCTTATATTACGACGCGCCACTATGGCGGCTGACTCTACTCACTTATACGCTCACCGTTTGAACTAAATGATCTTTTTTACTCGTCTTGCGTCACACTTTTTTGCCCTCACAACATTTCATAACAGTGTTAACAATTTACAGACAGAATATATAGTCTTCGTTTTTGATGCGCCAGTGATAGGCATCAATTGTTGCTTTTCGTTAATATAAATATACCATTATTAGATGCTCTTTTTAACATGTCGATCCGTATCCTTATAATTTTTTAGAATCTTCAAGCTCAAAATGTCGCTTCAAAATACAAAATGAAGTGCAATTTGGAAAATATTATCGTATTGTGTTCTAAAATATATCACACTTAATTGTATTATTAATTATTAAAGTAAATTATTAAAGTTAAAGTATACGCATCATATTCTAAGAAAAATTATAATTTACTTATCAAAAGCTTCATTTCAATGTGCTTGCGTAGGGAACAGAATTACCCGTCACACATTGCAGTGCTGTATCGTTTACGCGTAATTCGCGTCAAACTCT
>JACXIV010000110.1:20146-30733 GCA_014737475.1 Bombus confusus
CCGTGTCCTCCTCTTCCCCGCAGTGATGACACGTGGACGTCATCTCCCGCCGGATTCTCTGCAGGTATTCACCGAATACTCCATGGCCGGTGAGCACCTGCGTCAACCTATACGTTAGTGGTAGTCCACCTCGATCCCTCCAGGCTTCCCAGTTGGGAAGCACGGCGCGAACAGCTCGATGCGGCCGCACGGCGTCCTCCTCGACCAGTTGGGAGCGCCATCGCTCCCAGACCATTCTTCTCGCCTCTTCTCGGACGGTCAGTGCCGCCTGGCTGGCTGACGATAGCGTCGTCGTCGTCGTCCTCGTGGGTCCTCCCGGACCCGAGCCCCTCAGGTGTTCGTACATCCGCTTGAGCGCGAGAGCCTGTAGCTCGAACGGGGGCGACGCCGCAAGCACGGTCGCTGACGCGTAAGATGTCGTGCGATAGCCCCGGATAATACGGATGGCTGTCGTCCTTTGCAGCCTCCGCAGCAATATCCGGCTGCGGCGGCTTGCCATCAGGTCTACGGCCCGGACGGGAGCCCCGTACAGGACGCGGGACCGGACCACTCCCTCGTAGACCACTCTGCCAACCTGGAAGAACTGAAACTTGAACTTGAAACTCATAACCACGAAGTCACCAACATCATCAACATAAGACATAGTATTACAAAAAGCCCACTATTCCTATTCTTTATAGATCTAAAACAAAAACCAAACAACAAATAAATCTACAAAATCAATCGTCTTATGAATTCTATAGTAAAGTTTGAACCACCTTTCGCAAAAAAAGAGATAGTTCAGTGTAAATGGTGCCAAAGGTCCGGGCACACACAAAAATACTGCAATCATAACTACCGCTGTGTTAAATGCGCAGGACTTCACCCAACAGACCAATGTACCAAATCCCCAGACACTCTTGCGAAGTGCATCCACTGCCAAGGAGAACATCCCGCGAACTACAAAGGTTGCTCAGCCTACAAGATCCTGTACACAAACAAATACCCCAAACCCAGAGTTAAAGCCCCCAGCAACAACTTACCCAGCCCGCAAAAACTCACTCCTCCTTCAATCTCCTACGCACAGGTGGTTCAAGGTAACAAAAGCAGACCGATAATTCACAACGAACACCCACAAAATACTGTACCCAGTCCACAAAACACGAATAACCTCGACAGGATAGAAAAGTTAATTGAACAACAATCTGAGCAATTCAAAAATCTGCTGTCACTGCTCACACTCCTCGTGAACAAACTAATAAGTCCCGACGCAAAATAAAACAAACACGCATAGCTCTTTGGAACGCCAACGATCTAGCTCAGCACAAACTTGAACTAGAGCTCTTCTTAAAACACTAACAAATCGATGTAATGCTCATATCCGAAACCCACTTCACCGACAAAAACTTCATAAAAATAAGTGGATATAACTTCTACCACACCCAGCATCCCAGCGGAAAGGCCCATGGCGGCATCGGAATCTTTATTAAAACCAGCATAAAACATTACGAGCTTCCATCATACCAGAAGGACTACCTTCAAGCCACAAACGTAGTGATAGAAGACTGACAGGGCCCAATCACCACTTCGGCAGTCTGTTGTCCTCCGAGACATATCATCGCAAAAGAAGATTTCGACAACTTCCTCGAAAACCTGGGCAATAGATTCATAGCCGGAGGTGACTACAACGCTAAACACACCCAATGGGGCAGGAGACTTACCACAGTCAGAGGCAAAAATCTCCTAAAAAGCTTAAACACCAATAGACTCAAAATTACCTTAGCACAAACGAACCCACTTATTGGCCCACTGACAGTAGCAAAATACCTGACCTACTAGATTTCTTCATAACCAAAAACATCTCACCAAGATACATCCAAATCAACTCCTCTGTGGAACTCTCCTCCGACCACTCACCCGTCATAACAACAATCAACTCATCACTTATTGAACACCAACCTAATTACTTCATTCACAATCAACTCACCAACTGGCAGCTCTTTAGGGAAATCTTCAATCATTCAACAACTGCCTTAATTTCCCTAAAAACTAACGAAAATATAGAAGCAGCCACGGAATACCTAAACTCCAGCATAATTAACGCCATCCGCTCTTCCATCCCCACCAAGATAAAAAAAAATCGCAGAAAAACGCAGACTTAAATAACAAGGCCATCAAGGAACTTCCCACAAAAGGAATAGCACTCATCACTTCCATCTTCAACGCAATTCTTCGCCTCCAATACTTTCCTAAATCCTGGAAAATATCGTTGATCACACTTATCCCCAAACCTGGAAAACCAATACACGAAGCAAGCTCTTATCGCCCAATTAGCCTCCTACCTTCTCTGTCAAAACTATTCGAGAAGATGCTAACGAAACGACTCCTACCACTCCTAGAAGAATCGAAAACACTGCCAGATCATCAATTCGGCTTTCGGAAGCAACACACTGCAATAGAACAAATCCACCGTATAACCCACAAAATCATCCAAGACCTGGAGAAGAAAAAATATTGCACAGCGGTATTCCTAGACATCCAGCAGGCATTTGACAAAGTATGGCACGAAGGACTCCTATTCAAACTAAAGAAAATCCTACCACCCACCTACTACTCCATCCTAAAATCCTATATAACCAACAGAATATTCTCGGTAAAATACCAAGACGCTATAACTACAACATTTCCAATAGAAGCCGGCATACCCCAAGGCAGTGTCCTCGGACCCCTGCTGTTCACCATCTACACTGCAGACTTACCAACACTAACAGACATAACCACAGCTACATTCGCAGACGACACAGCTTTACTAGCTTCCCACCCTGACCCGACTATTGCCTCCTCCACTCTCCAGCGAGGCCTCGACTCTATGGAAGAGCGGTTCCACAAGTGGCGCTTCAAAATTAACGAAAACAAATTCAGTCACATAACCTTCACGCTGCGAAAACAAACCTGTCCACAAGTGACGATAAACAACACTCCAATCCCAAACAAAGAGTCAGTCAGATATCTGGGCATGATTCTAGACAGAAGAATGACATGGAAGCAACACATAGCCGACAAAGCGAAGCAGATCAAAACAAAAATAAAAAAATTCTACTGGCTCATTGGCCGACGTTCCAACTTAAGCATGCAGAGTAAAATAATGATTTACAAGGCCATACTAAAACCTGTCTGGAACCCCTATGGAATCCAGCTATTGGGAACAGCAAGCAACTCCAACATAGAGATACTCCAACGACTACAATCCAAAAGATTAAGAACATTACTAGACGCACCTTGGTACGTTACCAACGAAACAATACATCGCGACCTCAAGATACCCACAGTCAAAGAAGAAATATCCAAATTCAGTAATAGACACAGCACAAGAGTTAACAACCACCAAAACCCTCTAGTCACTCAATTACTTGACACGACGGACCAGATCCGCAGGCTAAAAAAACACTACCCCCTAAATTTAAGCACTAGATTCAATTGAATCAAACATCCAATAAACTCTTTATACTCATGACATTGTAACACGCTGGCAGAATTTACTTAAAATTCTTTCCAGAATTCATTGTAAATATACCCTAATAAATAAAAAAAAAAGTTCCACTAGTCCCGCTCCAGTCTCGTTTAGTATTGTTTCTGTGTTCTTTGGTCCGCCCGTTATTTCGCATTCTTCTATTACGTGTCTCAGGTCTTCTTCTTTCCTTTTACATAGCCTGCATCTTTTTTCTCCCTCTTCTTTCCAGTATTCTCTTGCTTTGGTCTCGTTTCCACATCTGAACCTTGCTAACATTTTCCTGTCCTTCCACTTCATCTACCTACTAAGTATTTTTGTAACTCTTCTTTGGCGATTTTTCCATAATAATTATTATATTTTAATTCCCTTATCCTTTTCCTCCTCTCTTCTGCCTCTCTCTTTTTCCTTTTTTCTATAATTTGGTCCACTGTCATCCTTGCTTGTTCTTCTCCTGCTCCCATCTGTGTTCCTCCAATTTTCACCTCTTCTATTCCCTTCTTTCTCTTTCTTGCTCTTTTCCCTTCCTTTAGTATATAATAACAGCTATTTCATAATATACCATAACGTTTTTTCCTTATTGCTCTTATTTTATGGTCCTCCTATTTTACTGAAATTATTTTACAAGAGCAGATATGTTTAGAGTTATGTATTAGTTACATCATTCTAGTTTTGTTCCCACAAATTTTACCAGCATATTGTATAAGCAAAATTAAGAAGAAAATATTGTGTAAGTAGACGCTTAAATACTTTCTCAAAAGGTTATAACAAAAATACGAAACGATAATGGACTGGTGTTTCATCGACACAGCATAAGAACACATTGCCGATATCTATTTAATATGATTATACAAACTCTAATGTTTACTTGCTAAGGTCAATTTGGTTTGGTCAACCAGTCCGGCGATGGTAAAATAACAATTATCCTCAAAATCGAGAATCATAAGAAAATTCGAGGAGGACCAATTCCTTGGCCTCCAACATCACCATAAATCACGCCAATGGATTTTTACATGTGCGCATTGTGAACAAAAAGTTCAAGTACAAATTAACGCGCGTCAGGAGTTAATGCAAAGGATTGGTAACGTATTTGTTGTAATTAAGGAAAATGAAGAAATAATCGGTACTGCAATAGATTCCATTTTCCGTAGATGCATTAAGATGATTCTTAATAATGTGTTATCGAACAAAAAAGCAGTCCGTTGTAATTTCGTAATTTTGTTATAGCTTTACAAATTTAAGAGCCTATGCTTATATAAAATTTTCTTCTTATTTTTACTTATAGAACATGCTGGTGAAGTTGTAAAACTGGGACTATATTAGAATCGTATGAATCGTATTGAACGAGGGAAACTAAATTTGATTGGTCTGAAGTACGTTAATTGTAAATCAATTTTAACACAGTTTCATGTTTATTACTGGCTTTTACAGGTAACTACTGTAAATATCACAAATAAATAACACTATAATATAATTAATATTACAGATAGCGCGAATGATTTAATAAATTTTACATTACTATTACACATTATGTTAGTACAACTACAAGTATTTGAACAAAAATAAATGAAAAATTCATCGATACACGTTGAAATATTCTTCTAACTGCCATTAATATAAGATAAGAAATTTATGAACGATATTATTTAAATCGTATTAACATATTGGAACTGATAGTTTAAAAATGTACCAATGCAAGAAGCAAGACATATTTTGATATGTTAATTTAAGAAGCTTGCAGATGTTCCCGATCCTTTCAGAAAATGTTAATTAAACCGTACTGACAATTGCTTTGTAGAACTGATTACTCATCAACATTTACAATGAAATTAATCTTTAGACATGGACGGTCAATGGAAATTAAATTCTTACGGAGACGAAAAAAATATAGGCCTTCCTTTCGTTCAATGTAACAAAGACGAATATATGAATATATGTATATTTAGATCTAACGAGATATAGTAATTGTGGCGTGACCAACATGAAAGCGTTTCTCTGAACGATGTACTGTAATATATGAGTAGTGTCCATAAATTTCAATTTACACATATGCTAAACTTTAACTGCGTGTAGATCAACAAATTATATTATATTATGCACGAATTTCACATAATCATTAACACAGTCTTCATATCAAAATAAATATTAACGATAAACAAACTACGAATGTTCAAAGTATTGTGTTTAAAAAATCTTTTAAATACATTATTTTTCTATATTATACTAATAATTACTTTGCACTAAATTAAAAAGTACACTCGCAGTTATAAAAAAGAAACTACCTGTACATGTACCATGAACCTCGTTTCTCTTGTATCTTATTGGTTGTTATTTATTACACAGAATTATAAATTTCATTACAGTTTGCTCTGCTAGTATCATGTATAGAAGTTAAATAAAAAATTGCACATAACATCTCGACTTTATATGAAGACTTTTGAAAAATATTCTTACTGCATAACAAATTTTTATATTTTTCTTATTTGAACGTAAGATACGTGGTCTTTATCGTAGTTTATACAACGTATAAATTCTATTATAATTCAATGCAATAAAGAACGCGTATCATATATTCAAAGATGTATGCATAATTATAATTTTTAAAGCATCTGCCTAAATGTAAACAGTTATAATGGTTTCGCAACGTGACTAATATCTCGAGCTTCGTGTCGAAACAAAGAGATACAAAAGTAAACAACTTCATGAAAATTATCCAATATTTATTTCAATATATAATTCCATCCAAATTTAAAATTCTTAATTTAAAAATTCAATTAATATAACTTCTAAATATAATATGGAAAAAATAACTTCCAAAAATAATTTGTATTATCTTCATCGCTTTATAAAATTAAGTTAAAAGCTCTCAATTGCTGTAAATTAATTATTAAATTCATATTAAATTTAGTTTTGAGCTATGAATTGTGAGCACTAATTGCAGAGAAAATACAGATGTGGCGAACCAAGCAGCAACTAGCACACAGATCCAAGCAGTAAAGAAGAAAACACGGGCGCCAAAAGTCGAAGGACAATAAAAGGCGACGGGCCATAACCTCCCGGGCGATCCGGCTGTCGATCTGACTACCAAAGGGACACAGCGATTGAGCAACGTCTCTCGCTAGCGGCCGACAGAAGGCCCCATATACCGCAAAGAACGGAACGCCCTCTGCATCTAAGGCAGGGACTACCTGGTATAGCCTTACTGACGATCCGCCGGTAGTCCCGGGACGAAACGCCAGGAACATCGACATCTCTTTTCCTTCGAGGATCGGCAAACGAAACCGTGGAGAACAACGGAGCCTCCACACAGGAATATCAATCTATTACATACCAAAGTTTTTAAAGACATGTTTATCGATAAGGAGTATGCAATGTGTATAGGAGAGTGTATTTGTGGAATCACTAAACATCAAAACAATGAATAAATGCGTAAATGTCAACTGAAGCTTATTTTATTTTTAATGCTATGTCAAAATGCCAGTTTACGTGCAATCTTACCTTACGCTTGTACTCGACTCCATTCGTAAACTTTGTCGCGAGAAGTTTCAAGTGTTTCCAGGATAACTGGAATGTTTTTCCCGCTATAAAATAAATAGAAATCATCAGCGAACAATCCACGTTTGACTAACTTTCCTATAGATGGTAGAACTCCGTTTATGTGAACCTGTCGGGGATAAGTCGATTCACATAATCAAGTCGTTCGTATAATACGAGTCTCACGTACTTCTTCCTAGCGTTTACGAGTTTTCGTTCGGTTAATAAGAGTTGGTGTTTATATACGGGGATTACACGAAACATTTGCTCTTAAATACGTAATAATGTTGCAAACTGGTATCGACTGCAATAAGGGTTGTCATCCGTCGTGGCATTTTCTAATTTTCTGCGGCGAACCGAGTTTCCTGATGTTTGCTGTCGAAACCGCCAGCCTTCACCGATCATCCGTGTATCGTTCCATATGTGCGATGATCTGGCAGGCGTCAGACGCACCTATACCAATATACATGCCGGAATACAGTGCGTTTGTTTTTCTAGAAGTGATCTTCAAGTATCGTGTTTCCATCAGACATTAAAAGCAGTTTAAGTGAAAACACAATGCTACCTATAATTTATAGAAGTATAATAAGGTTACAATCTATAATTTATGGAAGTTTCTATCTTGAGATTTCGTGGTTAACCTAAAAATAATCACAAGTGTCCTTTGGAAAAGTCTATTTTAATGCTCTTTATCCTAGATCATTGGTTTTGGAAACGACAACTCTAACTGTGAAACACGAAAGTATGTCACATAACGCGTGTCTCCACTTTTTTTTATTTCTTATTTAGTTTACATCTTATAGTTGGACGTTGATATAAGCAGTTTGACGCTACGCGGTAGTTCAGACAATAAGAACTCGACTAAAATTCAGATAACCAGTAAATTTCCTTCATGTAAATAAAGTTCATTCACGAATTCCACTGGATTTGACAATGTTCTTTTTTGCTAATAGAAACAAACTAACGCGTAGAACGGTACCCTGCGGCATTTAAAATTTCAATAGAAAGCGAAGAGATACCACTGATTTTAATTTGAACGAACCTATGTTTTAGGAAATCCCATATAAATTTGAACATTTCTTCCTTAGCATTAATATACATATGTAATTAATATATATAAATTAATATATATATATTAAAGCGTAATAAGATGATCTACTGTCGAACTATCTTATCCAAAACCACCTTGTTCAAGTGCCAATATTTTGTGTATTTCTGAGTGAATCTTAAATATTTTGTTAATAGTTTTCTCCATTAGTTTACATGTATTACAAGTTAAAGCTTTTGGACTAACCTTTTAGGCTCTTTGCCTAACCAAATCACATTTAAAAGTTCGCACGAAAATTCTAAGCTTTTTAAAAATCCTTTAAGTTTCTTAAAAAGAGGAATTCTACTTTTGGGAATTCTATTTTTAGGAATTCTATCGCGATCTGGACTTGAATCCTTACGTTGTTTGCAATTAAAGTTATTTCTAGTTCTTTAGTTGTGACTTGCCCATTTATGTTTCCATGTAAAAATTATTGGCAGATTGTTGGATCAGTTGAATAAAGTTGTTTAGAATTTGGTCGAATCTTTTAGTTATTTTTTTCTTTATTTGTTATATTATTTCCTATTTCTTCTTAATATTTAATCCAATCCGCTTTTTTGAAGTTCCAACGATCAGAATATGTTGATCGCAGTGTCGTTTAAACATTAGAGAAAATCACACGATATAAATTGTGATAAGGTAGAGGTCACTGTCACAGAAATCATCGGCTACTTCCCATTCAAAGTTCCCTACTTCTAACACAGGTGCAATTCTGAGGTCAATTACACCCTCTTCTGCTGACACTCGATTAAAACGCGTGTTTCCTAGGTTATTGATAAGACTTACGTCCGGGTTATTTAGAATTTTTAGATTAGGGAAATAACATATTACATGTGTAATACCTTGTCGTTATTTTTATTCAAATACGTAATTTATCAGTTACTTTTACAGTATGTAACATATTATTATTACGGTTTCTAAATTAATGACCAATTGAATTTCCTTGAAGTTGATTGAATTATTTTTGAAAATTGCAACTCCTCGCGCTTGAAATAATTCTATTTTTCCAGACTTTTTGAAACCCTCTTAATTCTCCACAAGAGTTACTTTTAAAATAAATCTGGAAATTTTACGTAAGATACGCAGTATCTTTTCTGTAACGATTCTCTTTATATTTGTATATCTAGCACAAAAGCCATTTATATTCCATTGAATCATTTGCCTGGGTGACATTATCGATTTTCTATTTGACCCAGGTTGTTGTTATTTTCTTTGCTTCCTACTTTCTTAACTGTTCTACTAAACTGATTTTCTGTAGACCAAAGTGAAGGTATCATCGACATATTGCAAAGCCTCCAGCTGGAAAATTTATAATGGAAACTTTATCTAGGAAACTCCTAAACTTTACTACGATTCTCCAGCATCCTTTCTATCGCCGGGATTAAACAGCATATTCTTTATTCATTGAGATTAGTAGAATACTCATTAACTATCGAATGAGATTATTGAATTTGTTTTTTAAAGGACCAATGCCTTGGATTATCTCTAACTTTATCACTTCGTTCTTCACTTTTGTAACCCTTCGTTGTTTTCTGGCGAGGAATGTTAATTTAGTGCTTCTGTCAAAATCAGGTATTTCATCTGCTACTATATCTGACAAGAAGATTGATTCAATAATGGACGAGATTAGTCTCTTATTCCTGGTCAGCAGCATTTTTTAGTGATATTCGATGGTCTCAGACGATAATAGGAAGACAATAAGAAATATATGATATTTTGTTTGAAATATGTAGAATAGGAGAACTGATCCCTGATTCTTTGTGTTAGTTGCATGTTAGTTTGATGCAACCAGCCTCGTGCTGAACACGTGGAATTGTTGAAGTATGCTATACAAAATGGTTTGATGTAAACGGCCTCAATATTTTTTAATATTTAAATACTTATTGGTTTAAGATTTGAAACAGTGAAATAATACTGTAGCACACATACACACACATATATATGGTGTATACATATACATATAGGTACACTTTGGGTTACTTTGTTAATTAGCTAGCGTCGATTGTTAGCGACATGATTACGAAAGTTCACATCCCGAAAATGGCTGACGCATAAAATGCAAGTAATTTTGAAAACATTTCTATATTGGCTGCACTAGTACGTAATGAAAACTGTAGGTTCTTCTTTAAAAATTTGAAAATAGCTTTAGAAATATTCAAAATTAAAATGCAACACGTAAAATAGAAAAACAAGTATATATGTATACATATAGAGTCTTTATATATGTATATGTATATGCATTATGTATCATTGGTCATAAACATAAAAATGCATAAAAATCATTGCACGTATAAAATTCCTGAGATATGTAAAATGATGCAATCGGCTTCATATCTTACATGGTTTGTTAAGCATACTAAAAAGAACGAAACGATTTAATAATATTTTGTGTATCTGACTTAGCAAAGAAACTAAGGCGAATCTGTTCATGTGTAACATCTCAGAGACTTTGACGAAACCTTTCTTAGCTATGTACCTT
>JACXIV010000111.1:0-18527 GCA_014737475.1 Bombus confusus
AAATATCCAAAAGTATACTGCTTTCTATAATACCTCATATGTAATAAAGCATCTTTTGTACCAAGCTTCCACCTTTTTAAATTATATTCTAAAAGATGTGAATTTATAAAATATGATTAATGAATTGTACAAAATGTACGAATACTTGTGCACGATAGTGTATATAATTTGATTCAACGCACTTTATTTAAGTAGCGATAGGGTAAACGCGCATGCGTCATTCATGTTTTCGTAGTCATCCACGCCTGGTTCATAGCCTCCTGAATCTAGTGATCATCGACAACTGGTCGATAGTACATAACGGTACTAAATAGAGTTTGCTAAATAGGATTCTCCTAAGTAATGTATCTCCAGATTGAGACTAATTGATCGAGTTTTTTGATCGGGACTACACTAAAACTTCTAGTAAATCTTAGCTTCCTAATTGAGACTACATTAAACTAATAGAATTTGATTATTCTAAGCCCCGTAATTAAAAAGTGATGTGACCTTTACTAAATTCTTAAGTCTTCTAATCAAAATTTGCAATAAATCAAACTACAGCGGCTCCTGAAAGTATTCGTACACTTGCCAACACATTTTATGAACATATTACGTTTGTGATATTAAACGTTTTGAAATTTGATTAGCTCTGTAATGGCATGCGACTCTCATGATTATATCGGTGAAGTTATAAACAATTCCAAAAATGTATACGAAAGTTATAAAATATTTAGTACAAGTATGCAAATATTTTACAGACATCACAGAAGTATTTAAACAGGCAATCACAATGTTAATACGTCTCAATATTCAATAGAAACATCTTTAACACTTGTTATATTCATACCATGTACTAATTTTTTCCTAAATATAAGTTTGCAGTAAATATCTTGTAACTTCTACATTTATTTTCAGATTAAATTTAAATCTCGCCTATATAATAATGGCAATTGTATCTTATAATAGGGCTAATGAAATTTCATGTTTTATGTAACATGCACAATATGCACATGCAACGTAAAAGTTTTATATGGTAAATAAATGAATACTCTTGCGAGTGACTGTACGTGTTATGAGTCATGACTAAATAATTGAACTAGATCCCATGATTGTTTGATATTTGACCTAAAAAATGAATCTTCTCTAAAACTCGGCCCGCCTATGCTTCAGATAAGGTGAGGCGATTCCAACAATACTTAACCGTGGTACTTGTGACTATTCTGAGAAGTTTTCTCCAGGTTTCGAAATTTTCTGTGTTTAGGTCAATTATTCTGTGTACGCTAATGCATGGCGTTTATCGAAACTCTTCGGTAATCCCTGACCAAGGACACGTTTTTGTAGCTTGCCACTGAAAAACTAACTTTCTAGGTCTAAAAACACGCAATTCTTCCATCTTTCAAACTGCCAGATACCTTCTAATAGCATAACCGTAACATAAATCATATTAGCGACGAACGCATAAGACATTACAACACACGTTAAAGACACGGTACGCCTTGTTATGGCATGTGCGTTTGAATAAAGTAGAAAATAACATCGGAGTTATTATATATTTTTATTTTTAAGATATCTGTATTTAATGATCGCAATTTTAGCATTGCTTACTTTCCGTCGAAAAAGGCGAATTATTAGTACATACTTAAACAGTACATACTTAAATATGAATTTTCAACAGAATCGTTAAAGATAGGTTTCCTTCTTGCTTATTGAAAGAGATCGAAAAATACCGTTGAAAGAATATACTTACGTTTTCAAACGTGGTACTCTATAAAATACTTTATGAAATATTAATGGACTTGAATGTGAAATTAAAAACTTTGAATTTTTCATATCACTTTTATTCATTCACGACTTTTATATATATATATATATATATTTAAATTATTATTGTTTATTAAATTTCCAATATAACTTTGATTAATATTTTCAAATACTGGCACTGTATTTTTTAAATCATTCATTAAAAGACAAATCCTTCGTTGAGACCCAGTTTTAATATTGCCTCTTCTAAATTTTCATTCAGTATGCTTATACAATATGCTTATCTGCAATCATGATTTCCTTATTTCATACTTAAGTACCAATCTTATGATCCACTGCCAAACTTTTTTGGACACTATACATCATCCACTTACTTTTGTCCACGACTGTATGTATCTCAAATTAAATCATTTATTTAACAGATGTGTACTTGACGAATTATGAACAATAAAATAATAACGAATATATAATGAATTAAATTATCTTCCCACAAAAAATATGAAACTATAGTAACGGGATTTATTAATAATTTCGATGAGATTAAAATAGATTAAACCTTTTACAATTCTGCAAACAGATAACTGACACCATTTGCAAATTAAACTACGTATGAAGGTACATTTCAAAGCAGCATTCGTCGATTTTATTGAAATTTATATGGAAAATACGTAGTGCTTAGAAAACTGTCCCGCAGGTAATTTTTTTTGGCGATCATACAATCATCGATGAAATGAAAAAAGTTTTCGAATTTTGAAAGATGCATGTGCGTTTTTTAATTGCATGTTATTGAAAAAAAAATCAGACAAAGTTTGAAGAAAAGAGTTATTTATTTAAAATATATATTAAAAAATTTGAATATATCTAATCATTTTTCTTTTCTCATTTTCAGTTAAATTTATATAGATACATGAACTATAGACCAAAAAAGAAAATCTGTTTTTAAAATTGTTTGTCCTCCTGCATTATAATTATGTTTGCTTACCTTTTGAATTCTAACTACATAACAGAAATGATCGAAATATGTGGAGTAAGATGTCAAAATATACAATTTCCAAAATTGATAATTTTATTTTTATGTATTTTAGTGGTTCTAATCTTATCCCATTTCTTATGTATATACATAATCTACTACCTGTAATTAATATTTAAATATGTTTTCTCGTTAACGCAGTATTTGTACTTTTTTAACTGCAAAATGTATATAAAACACAATAGTTAGAAAAATCTTCAAAACATAAACATCATACGCATTGAACAAGAGCTCCGTTTTTAAAGTTCCAAGTTTTCATATTCACTTTCACTTTCACTCGGAATACAAACTAATGTCACATTACAATTTTATTATGCAAATATTCAACAAAAAGTCAGTGTCACATTTCAAAATCTTTATAAGTTCAATAATTTGTTCTTGTTCAAATGTGTTTTAATCGAAAATCTTGACACGCTCCGGAGCACCCTATACACAGGGCCCTTAATAAGACTTTGCAAGATTTTTCTTTTTAATGCAATTAGAGACTCGCGCTCCTTATAACTTTTAATGAATAGTATTCTAAAATGACAAAAAGGAAAAACGAGTGTTAACGAAAACCGTATATCGTGAAATTGGAAGTATGGTGACGAATTTTGTATTGACTCTGAACACTTCCTGTGATATACCTACGTAGAAAGTGATAACGGTTGTTCTGAAAATATTTATGACAGTAATTCCGAGAGTGACATAGTTCCAATAAAGAGACGAGTGATGTAATTAATAATTTCTGGCGACAGTGAAATAGAAGAAACTGATGAGAATGAGAATACTAGTATAAATATTACGCCTAAAGACCAGCGTCGATAAAAAAATTAATTACGCGATGGAGACTAAAATTGTTGGATCTAATATTTCTGTTCATTACAACAAACTAATTACTTTCGTGATACATGTCCTCGAAAACCAGAGCATAATTTCTAGCGACAGTGAAATAGAAGAAACTGATGAGAATGAGAATACTAGTATAAATATTACGCCTAAAGACCAGCGTCGATAAAAAAATTAATTACGCGATGGAGACTAAAATTGTTGGATCTAATATTTCTGTTCATTACAACAAACTAATTACTTTCGTGATACATGTCCTCGAAAACCTGAGCATCGGATCGGAGAATGTTTCGAAAGATACTATACCACGATGGAACAGTATAGAATATGATTTTTATATAAAATGAAGCCATGTTATTGTGTCACATGTGTATGTCAAGTCGAAAAAAAACAATAAATTTTGTTTATTATTTATAATCTTACATTATGTTATTACTTTTCATTCGATGAAAATTAATTTCGACCATATATACCATATATAGCACCTGTGTATAAACTAAAAATGACCGCTAGGGGTTTTAAAAAATGTCTAGCAGCCTGTAGTTCCCAAAATATTGCAAAAAATATAATCTCAATTCTCATCTTTTCTTCGAATATATTTCGCAAGAACTACTTTTCCTATCCCAATAAGGATGTATATAAATTAAAATGAATGTTAAAATTTGGTATGTAAAAAATATAGAAGAAAAGAGATCGCATGCTCTTTTTAAACCAATAAATAATAGTTTAAGTCATGAGATTATATAACTGTATAACTAACATACATGCCGAAATAGTAAATTAAAAAAATAGTCAGTTGAGAAAGTGAGGAATTAAATTAAATGCAAAAATAAAAGTGAAAGGCGAAGAGGGTGAATCCAGATAAGAAAAATGTTAAATAATTTTATTAAAATGACCAGAAATTCAAAAGTGCACACACTCGCACTAAAATACTGAATAAATGACCTGGCATAATTAAAATTTATAATTTTCATTTTAATGACAGTCAATAATCATAGAATATAAGAGTTATATTATTGTATGTATATACTATTCTTTATTATTTTAATTCTTATTTAAATTACAAGTTGATCTAACGTAACATACATTTTATCGAAAAAGAGAGGAAATGAGAGGAAAGAAAATACTAGCGTTATAAAATATTACAATACTCTACCGATGATATTAAAATATGTGACACACCCTATCACTTCTTGTGATTAATTTCTTATACAAATTTTTTCAGAAATTCTTTGACTGTGAATTATATAAGCAATCGAGGAATCAGTACAAATTGACAACACAGCGTTTAATCGTTTGTACTCATGCGCACGGCTGTTTCATTCGTTCTATGTCGTCATCAATAGTAGGTCATCGCACTCTTCCTCATTCTCCCCTTACTCTTTATTATCATACACATACAAAAGTAAGAATCATAATAATGTCTCTAAGCAACACATCAATGTACATATACAAATTAATTTTTGACCAATATGTACAATAAAAATTAGGTACATCATATCATGTCCAATGTACTCTACATGTTATAACAACCTCTGATAATACGAAAACTATACACACTGTAAAAAACACAAATTAATGTATATGATATAACTTACACTATACAAAAAATGTACACGTAAAACAACATTAATAATGCTAGAGTCTGCCTTATTTTTTATACCTT
This sequence comes from Bombus confusus, assembly GCA_014737475.1. NCBI lineage: Eukaryota > Metazoa > Arthropoda > Insecta > Hymenoptera > Apidae > Bombus > Bombus confusus. Next base: position 5,268 of record JACXIV010000111.1, read on the forward strand.
AACATCGTATGATGCATCTTTTGCATTCTTCCGATTGAGATTTACGTTTTCTTATAAATAGATCTATTTTCCAAAATTGGAAATAATTCGCGAGAGATTTTTTTCGAAACGAATCATTATTTTCTTTGATCTTGTGATTTAAGTTAGTTAAATCATTATTAATTTTTATACTTAAGTGAATATAAATTTATATGTAAAAATCTGTACATGAATCTTTACATGTGTGTGTATGGATCATAAGAAAATATCAAGTAGTTATAAAAATATCATTTTGTATTAACCTATAATTAATTACTCTAATTTTGATACATATTACACAAAAATTTTTAAAATCATAGATGCATTTATCTCTCGTACAATCAAGCTTTAAAGTCTTTTTTATTTCATAATATATGTATTATGTATGTATTTATATCATAAAATCACATATATATAAAAAGGTGTATAACATTGTAATGTGTATAAAAATAAACTAATTAAAAGTTATAGCTAAATGTAATATAAATGAGGAAAAAAATGAAGAAAGTCAGAGATTTAACTATTCTTCAAAAATCCTAAGTTATCTAATACTGTATATCGCTTGTATACGTGTATTTAACTATCCTGACAAACTATAGTTATTCATTGAATAATAAAAATCTAAAATCATAACTTTTGGTACCATAAATTACTAAAAGCAATTATCATTTCAAAAAACAATACCAGATCTTTGACATATGAACAACTACTATTATTATATAATCTAACATTTTAAAGTGTATTGAATTCTTGATCAAGATTCCATTGAAATTTTCTATTATTCATTCATATTAGTGATAAGAAAGAGACAAATCTAAAATATTATTATGTATAAACTTGTTATATATACTTACTTTATAAACTTGGCCATAGGTTCCATTACCAACAACTTCAATTAACTCGAAAATACCAGCTGGTTCCTACAACACACATGCACACATATAAGTATATATATATGCATGTATAATTTAAATATAAATTATATTTGTATATCATATTTTTTGTACACTATATATATATACATACAATACACTGCATGATGTATATTATATATAAAATAATATTTGAATGAACAATTTTCAACGATACTACCATGTCTCGCTATTGACAATATCAATAAATCGTTTGTTATATATGAACAAGACACGACATCAAACTGATTATTTTCATATACTAAGATACTATTAAATAGTATGTAGGTCTTTAAGAAATAAATGTATCACAATGCTTAAATTTTTAATTTTCAAATAATATAAATTGTTAATATGTGTTTAATAGATACATGTATACACATCTGCATAGTGTATGCATGTATGTACTATATTTAGTTCACATTCTAAAAAAAGTTACATATATTACAACTTAACAGAGATAGAAAATTCTTGCATCAATGAAAAATAATACAATAATGAAAGAGAGAAAAATGAGATAACAATATATAACTATAATTTTATATTTACTTAATAATACTGTAAGTAAAGATTGTATGTATATCTGTTCACAATATTAACTGTTAATCTTAATTATTAGATAATTTGTATAAATCGTTCCAAAACTGTAAACGCGAACAAGATACAAAAATGACTAACTAAACAACTTCAAATCTTCTTAATTTATTTTTTAAAAAGTATTATGAAGAAAAATTGTACAAAAATTCAACGAAACTGTATTCTCTTATTTCCTTCTTTCTTCATTATACTGTGGTGCTACCAAGAAATGATAATCATCGTTTATACTTATGAGGTTAATTATCAATCATTGTATTCATAGAAACAATAAAAAAATAGACTTCTGCGTTCATAAACAGATATCATTAAATATTAGATTATACCTGATAAATAAAAAGCATTAAAAGTCGTAACGTACCTTCAAAGCGTTCAGATCAATGTCGTCGAGCGAACAGTTGACGCTCGGTGCCAAATTATGCGCCATCTTGATACGCCACTTGCGCTCCTTGCGAGATATCTTTTCTACTTGAGCTCAGCAAATCCACCGTCTATTCCCTTTTCTACTTCTCTCGTTATTGTTCTTATTCCTTATTGCAATTTAAACCGTATAATAATGTAGAGATATAGATAGAAGAAAATTCCGTCTTCGAACTTACACTAACACAGAACACCAGGATCACTAATAGAAAATTTTTATTAAAATAATTCACCGGTAAACTAGTTACACGAATATTTTCATGAAAATTTAACCGAACACGATCGAAAGAGAAAGGAAATACACATAGAGCAATGGCACATGGCGTATGAAAGAACTCTAACGATCAACGAAGGAACAGTTTACCAATCAGTTTAGAAAACAATACACTTCCATCACGTGCTCCCCGAATTTTTCGTAAAATATAAATGTCAATAATGCGTAATGGCAAGTAACGTATTACACACTCACAGCGCTAAGCGCTGGATTATCGTATCGTCATAACGGATGCGGCACAACCGAGCCGAGCCCAAACACCACGGCAGCGGCCGTTCTACGTCCTGTCGTACTGCTTGCTGCACGCCTCTATTCCCTCTCACTTCCTCCTTTGCGCTCTCTTACTATCTTCTTCGTTCTTATGCGTGCGCACACATGCTTTTTCTGTTCTCTCTTCTTAATGCAGACAATATTTTCACCGTCTTTGTTTTTCATGCGCTATGATTGTATACCACTATGCTTCTTGACGTCATCAGCCCAACTATGATGGCGGCAAGTACTTACTTCCCTTCCTAATTTTCTTATCATAAAGTAAAATTAACCAAAAAATCACTTTATTGACTGTTTTATTATTTCCCAATTACAATTAATAAGTATGACATATTTTAATAATATTTGTAATTTCATAAATGATTATTTCTTTCGTAAATGTGCGATACCATATTTCACATTTAAATTTCTCAGTTAAATAACACTGTAATATGTTTGGAATAATAAGTACATGTTATAATATGTATTTACTACAATCTACTTTTATATATGTTCTTTTTGTAACACCCATGATGAGTAATCTATGTTATAATTATACTTATTTTAGAAAATATAAGACCGATATAATAACAGCAACATATTTACAACAAATAACTAATCTAACTAAACTAACTTTGTAATCAATTTAATTACAATTATACATAAAACAATAGATATTTACAACATAAAATACAGCTGTATCGTGTCCCTAATTGTAAGACTTAATTAAGTATCAACTAAATTGTTTAAAATTATATTCATAATAATTCTTCAACATTATAAAAAATAAGATTTTAGATTCATACTAGAATTTTTACACATACAAATTATATTTTTAGAAATTTTGTTTATAAATATTTTCTAAAAATATAACTGATATTTAACACAAAGAAGCTAATTTTCGCACTGTGTTTAAATCTCGAACAAGCATTTGAACCGTTTCTTTAGTTCGAAGCTGAACATCTGCAGTAGTTATATCTTCAGGATCCATGGCTTCTAAAGCTAAAAAAAGATATATGTAATATATTAAATTATTTGACTTTCTTTGCAGTTTATAAAATACTTTGACAAAATTTACCAACCAGAAACTTCTGCTTCGATAAGTGTTAATTTTGCATCTATATGATTTTGAAAATGTTCTATGTGTTCTAATAATCGCATTCGACATTCTTCTGGGTCAATTGGCGCTTCTGGTTGTGGTATGAAAGGTTGCGACCGTGCTGACGTTTCATGTTCATTTACTTCTTCATTCATGTGATTCGCTGATGTAGTTGACGGAGATACGTTATTCTCATACATATCTGATTGATTGGTTAACAAATCTATATAAAAAATAGATATTACTTTTTCGTTATAAATAAAAATGTATTTTTATTTATCTCTATTTTTTTTTTTTTTTTTTTTTACCTGTATCTGTTTTCACCTCCGAAGGTAATGTATTTGTATATTTTCCTTCTGAAGTATCATTTTTCGTAAGTGCATCGAGAAGAATATGACTTTTAGTTTGATGTATAATATCTTCCTTTTTGTCGTTAATTTTAGATTCATCTGGAGTTATATTATCTTCCTCTAATATCTTCATTAATTCTGAATCTGAGGCTATCGACTTTTCATCATGATCATCTTTTAAATTGAACTTTGTTTCCGTTTTTACTTCAGTTCGATGAAAACTTTCACTTGGAATATCTGTACACTCTTTTCCTTCTTTCACAATTTCCATGACTGGTACTGGTGTCACATTTGGTTTTGGTACTTCAGTTTTTTCCCAATTTTTGGCCCACAGATATAGCTTTGGATGATCTTTCTTTCTATCATACAAATTTTATTATTAATAACCATTTTCTATATTTTCCAATTTAATTATAGTTATATAATACTTACTCAGCTACATTGATTTTTACTCTTAAACTGTGCAAAACTTCCTGAATGTGTAAAAGAGCAGCAACTAGATCATAAGAACGTTTTAACATAGCTGTTCTTTGATTAACTCGATCCTGATTTTTTGTTCGGCCAGATAATGTTGGTAGCTTTCCCTCTTTTATCCAATCTTGATCGTGAAAATATTTTTTGGATGATCGTTGTCGATATGGATTCCGACAAATAGAACAAACATATTTCTCAGGTACATCCTTTTCTTTTTCTATTCCATTGCAGTGACCATGTTGCCAACATAAACAAAGGTCGCATTGAATCATTAAACCATCTTCTTCCATATATCCACAAGTACAATTTATTATTTCTTCTCTACGAAGCTGCTCCACTTTCACCATTTCACCATTAATCATCATCATAACTCCTTCATTCTCTACAAAAGTACAATTCCTAAGTCACCATAAAGAAATAATTGTACTTTATAGTGAAAGATATAATTCATACATAAATATATGTTTAAACCAAAAGAAACTATGAAATAAATATCAAAATATGAGAAATAAAAGTACTCTGTACATCGAAACATTTTATAATTCAAACCTAAGATCAATATAAATTTGACATAAAATAAAGAAAAACATTGAAAAAATAAACAATGTACCTTCCCCATCATTAGTATCTTTTTTACCAATATTCCCTTTCAAGGGATCATCTTTTTCAACACGTGAATCGTTTAGTTGACCTAAAGAAAAATAAAATAATAAAACAGTAAAATGCTATTTTTATTACATGAAAATAAACCAATGTATAATAGCAAAATTAAAAAGTAGAATTCAATATAAAATTATTCGTATTTAAAATGGCATATCAAAGTAAAAAACAACTTACTACTTTGACTATTTTCATCACTTCTTGAATCTGATTTTCTGCGACTATATCTATATGTGGGTGTACTCGGTCCTGCTCCTTCCATATCCATAATACTATCATCTAAATCACCATACTCGTCTGGAAATTCTAGAATGCCCATTAAAAAATAATATTTTATATTTTTAATATATTAGAATGATTAAATTATAATGATTAAGTTATTACCATGTCGCCTTTTATTTCTGTTTAATGCATCAGAACTATATTCTGATAATTGTCGTTTCCTTTGACCCTTTATTTTGTCGATATGTATAGCTTCATCTAAAGACTTTGATCTATCAATTCGTTGTGCTTCTGAAGACACGGCTGGTCTTACCGGAAGAAGTGTCTTAATGCCACTTTGCGTTTTTTCTTCCCTAATTTTCATATCAAATAGTGTTCCAGGTGACATTGCACACGTATCTTCCTGTTTTTTCTCAATTTCATCATCCATATCTAAACTATGACTAGAACTTAGAGACATTTTATCCATTTTAATATCGTCTGTTTGCACATCATTGGATTTTTCCATTTGGTCTACCTCATCCTCTGTTTCTACTGTTGTTGGTGCAATTATTGTTGGCGATATAGATTGATGAGCGCTTGTTATAGTAGACGATGGAACATACAATTTTTTCTTTCCAAATTTATTGTACTTCTCTATCAAATTACTTGACTTTTTCGGAATAATATCTTCAACAGATTCTCCAATTGTTCTTGCATAAGCTAAATCTGCAACATTTGGTGTAGATCCCAAAAATTTCGAATATTCTGGATGATAATGTTTTATATGCATTTGTAGAAGATTTTCCTTCCTAAATGTTTTACTACACCCTTGTTTTGGACATTTATAAGCACTATCCTCCATTTCTACTCGAAGTCCACCAATGAAAACAGCTGTCAACAAATAAACAAAGAATTATTTTTCTAACACAAAAATAACAAAATTTATATACTACTTATTTACACACTTATTTACAAAAATATATTTAGTTCAATTTGGTTAATTAATAATATGTAATATATGTATAAGCAATATTATCTACTAATACTTACAATAAATTGCTCCTAATACAGGTAAGCATAAAAAAGTAAACTCAATAAAATATGAAAAGTATAAAAATGAAACAAAGAAATGGAATCTTACCATCATCTTTAATAGATGTACTTGATGTAGGTAATAATGTTGTAACTGATGTACTTGGAGGAACAGGTAAAGAATTTTCAGTTATTGGTGTCGCCTTTGTTTTAGGCAATAAAGTCTTAATCTTTTTTGGAGTATCCATAACGATATCTTGTTTTACTTTTTGACTTTGATTTTTCTTCTTTCGATGAATGCAAAAGTCAAATTTTTCTGGATCAAAGTCGAATTGCCCCTGATTTTCCATAAATGCCTTAATATCATTTTTTGATCTAAACTTTTTCCCACTGGATTCATGGAGAAACAAGACATCCCATTTTCCAGCTGATGTACCAGCTTTTCTTTGAGTAAAATGTTTTTGCCATCCAGGTGGTAATCTTCTGTCTGCAACTATTATTGATCGACGTGGTCCTATAAGAAATAAACATATTACACGTTCATATCATTTTTACTCATAGACATAAAAGATGCATAAATAGACATAAAGAATGTAAATTATTTCCATTTCTTTTGACATACCATCATTTCCATCCACTATATAAGATTCAGTTCCCTGAGGTTCTCCATCAATCCATTCAGGACCCACATCTTCTACTTGATCTATTTCATTCTTAGATACTTCCTTTTTACTTTTTTTAGGAGAAGCTTTCATTTTAGATACATTGGTGTCAAAACCACGTAATAAATCTGTGCCTGGATCATAGCAAGGTCCAAATAAGGTTCCATCCAAGTCAATTTTATTTTCCGAAAAGCATTCTACATTTTCATTAACCATAATTCCTTCCTTTTTTATTAATTTATCTGCTTCATTTTTTGAACGTCTTCTATAATTTGTATGAAATAACTCCATCACTGTATGCTTTCTTTTCTTATCTCTTCTTTCTTGCTTGCTTCCTATATATTCTTCAGTTTGACTAGATTGCTGTTACAAACAATACAATGAAATTTTACTTTCTTCATCTTCTTTACTATTATTGAATTCATATTTTTTATAAGTTTTAAAGCAATTTTCAAGGAAACAAAGGATAGAAAATAAATTATCTACTTTAATGTTAATTTTATTGTATAATAATATAAATTCTCTAATTATGAAATTTAGTTCAAAGGGAAAAAAGGAAACAATTCATGTCATATAAAATTTTTAATTTATGATAATAACGTTGTATATTATTTATGTAATAACTGTTGAATTCATATATAACATATTTATAAAATTATTTTATACTTTTCTCATTGACTTTAAGAAAGTGGTGCATGATTATAAAAAAAAAAAAAAAAAAAAAAAAAAAAAAAAATAATCGTGTGGTCCTACGCAACATCCACCACTCTGCCAATCTGGAAGAACTAAAACTTGAACTCGAAACTCATAACGACGAAGTCATCAACATCATAAACATAAGACACAGAATCACAAAAAGCCCACTATCCCCATTCTTCATAGACCTAAAACAAAAACCAAACAACAAAAAAATCTACAATATCAACCGTCTCATGAACTCTGTAGTCAAGTTCGAACCACCTTTCGCAAAAAAAGAGATAGTACAGTGTAATGGAACTCTCCTCTGACCATTCACCATCTCAACCATACAAATCTTTCATCTTTTGAAATTCTTCTTCAAATTCTTCTTTTGAAATCTTCAACCATACAACAACTGCCTTAATTCCCCTAAAAACTAAAGAAGATATAGAAGCAGCCACGGAATACCTAAACTCCAGCATAATTAACGCTATCCACTCCTCCACCCCCACCAAGATCCCTAACAACAAATATGAATACCCCGTTGATATTATCAAGAAAATAGCAGAAAAATGCCGATTGAGAAGAGCATGGCAGAATCATAGGACACCCGAAGACAAGCGTAAGCTAAACAACGCCACAAGGAAACTCGCGAAAACCCTCAGGAATTACAATAACGAGTGCTTCCAAAAATATCTTGCCAACCTGTCTCCCACAGCTGACTCCAACTACTCGCTATGGAAGGCTTCCAGGAAACTCACCCGCCCCCCGCAAATAATCCCACCAATTCGCTGTCCGCAAGGAGGATGGGCGCGTACCCCTATGCAAAAAGCCAACTTGTTCGCCAACCANCCTAACCCACGTCTTCAAACCCCTCTCTCTCTCCCACCACTCCAGAGGAAATAACTGAACACTTGCTCTCTCTCTTCCAGATGTCTCTTCCCATTGAGCCTTTCTTATCACTGGAAGTCATAGAACTAATCCGTCGCCTAAATTCCAAAAAAGCTTCAGGTTACGATCTGGTAAGCAACAAGGCCATCAAGGAACTTCCCACAAAAGGAATAGTACTCATCACTTCCATCTTCAACGCAATTCTTCGCCTCCAATACTTTCCTAAATCCTGGAAATTATCGCTGATCACACTTATCCCCAAACCTGGAAAACCACTACACGAAGCAAGCTCTTATTGCCCAATTAGCCTCCTACCTTCTCTGTCAAAACTATTCGAGAAGATGCTAACGAAACGACTCCTACCACTCCTAGAAGAATCAAAAACTCTGCCAGATCATCAATTCGGCTTTCGGAAGCAACACACTACAATACAGCAAATTCACCGTATAACCCACAAAATCATCCAAGACCTGGAAAAGAAAAAATATTGCACAGCGGTATTCCTAGACATCCAGCAGGCATTTGACAAAGTATGGCACGAAGGACTCTTATACAAACTAAAGAAAATCCTACCACACACCTACTACTCCATCCTAAAATCCTATATAACCAACAGATTATACTCGGTAAAATACCAAGACGCTATAACCACAACTTTTTCAATAGAAGCCGGCATACCCCAAGGCAGTGTCCTCGGACCCCTGCTGTTCACCATCTACACTGCAGACTTACCAACACTAACAGACATAACCACAGCTACATTTGCAGACGACACAGCTTTACTAGCTTCCCACCCTGACCCGTCTATTGCCTCCTCCACTCTCCAGCGAGGCCTCGACTCTATGGAAGAGTGGTTCCACAAGTGGCGCTTCAAAATTAACGAAAACAAATCAAGTCACATAACATTCACGCTCCAAAAACAAACCTGTCTACAAGTGACGATAAATAACATTCCAATCCCAAACAAAGAGTCAGTCAGATATCTGGGCATGACTCTAGACAGACGAATGACATGGAAGCAACACATAGCCGACAAAGCGAAGCAAATCAAAGAAAAAATAAAAAAAATTCTACTGGCTCATTGGTCGACGCTCCAAATTAAACATTCAAAGTAAGCTTATGATATACAAGGCCATATTAAAACCTGTCTGGACCTACGGAATCCAGCTATGGGGAACAGCAAGTAACTCCAACATTGAGATACTCCAACGACTACAAGCCAAAACACGAAGAACACTCCTAGATGCACCTTAGTACGTTACCAACGAAACAATACATCGCGATCTCAAGATACCTACGGTCAAAGAAGAAATATCCACTTACAGCAATAGACACAGCAAAAGAGTTAACAACCACCAAAACCCTCTAGTCACTCAATTACTTGACAGGACGGACCAGATCCGCAGGCTAAAAAAGCACTACCCCCTAGATTTAAGCACCAGATTCATTTGAATCAATCATACATTAAACACTTAAAACACACGACATTGTAAACACCAGCCTAACTACTAAAAATTCTGTAAAGAATTGATTGTAGTTATAAATAAATAAATTTAAAAAAAAAAATGATTATAAAAATATATTTCCAACAATTATCATTGTTTTTCAATGTTTGGGCCAATAAAGCAAATTCAAAACTCAATTTACTGTACATTTTGTTATTAATAATAACAAGAAAATAAGTAATTATAGCTGATTGAATTTTACATTAACGATAATATAACATAACCTTATTACAAATACTGTACCTTTGTGACTGTTGCAGCGATTTTTGTCATTTTTGACGATTTAATTGTCCTTGTATATCCATCATCAAACAGTACATCGTATCTATCTGTAAAAATAATCTTAAATTAACGGAGTACCATTTATCGATTTTTAAGGATGGCCTATCACGAAACGTCAAACTAACAATATACGTAATTCTCATACGTAGTTAAGGTTAGATCACTTACCGTTTCCTAAGACGGCAGTTACTTTCGCTGGATATTTTCTACCGTCAGCCCACGTAGCAAGTATCCTTTCCCCCATTGAAAAGTCTTTCATTTTTGTTTCCCTAAGAGATTCAAATTTATTTATTACCATATTTGAAAAAATATCGTTAATTATTGTGATAAATAGATTCAAGTGGTGGATTAATTTCTTGTGCAAACAGTAACTTTGTTTTGTGATATTTAAACACCGTGCAAAAAATAAATAAGGATCAAATGTAAGTATAGATTACTTTATATTTTTAAGTCTGCATGACTGTTAATAACATATATATATATATATATATATATATATATTTTTTTTCTACATTCATTTGAGAAAGAAAAAGAGAGAGGAAAAAAAAAGAGAAAAGAAAAAACACTAATGCATCGTAATTATAATTCTTAAAAGTTATTGTGAACGACAGTTTATATAATGTCAAAATGTATTCTGAAAAAGAATCTGTTTTAAATATTCCAGATTCCATGAATATGAATTATGAAATGATATCTAAATATAAAATAAGGAGCTTGAAGTGTGTAAAATATGTGTATATACAACTATGCACATACATTTTAGAAAAATAAAAATAATAAGTCTGTTTTATTAGATCACAAAAATTTCTTTTCCATTTTTCAGATAATATAATGATGTAGAATACCTATAGTTTAAAATTATGAAAATTATTAAAATTATAGATTTCGATGAAAAGCTACGAGAAAAATGGAGAAAATTTATTATTGGTAACGTAAAAAATAAAATAATTTAATAATATTTCTCGTCACTGCATAAATAATACTATAGATTTCACAAATTCTTTTCACCTAACTAATAATTATACAATATCCACTTACTGAGATAGTAGATTCCAGGTTTGTTCACTTTAAAAAAGAATAGGTCTATAAATAATATACTTTATATACTTTATATACTTTATATACTTTATATAATACAAAAATATACTTTATATAATAAATCAAGGCAAAAATTATTCACGTAAATAGTTTTTTTTATTTTCTGTATCTATTAATTCAAATAATTTTGTGGTAGTCTCATTGGAATATCTTTACTTACTTTGTTTGTGTTTGCAATACGCGTAATCTTGAACTATCCATAGGTATCCATTCATCAAACCTTGAACTCCACTTGTCAAAACGTATCAATACTTCTTGTTCATCCCAATCAGTTTCAACGACTTTTGCTGAATACCTATAATATAATATCAAATAAATAAAATCTTTCATCAATATTTATTGCAATAAATATAATTATCTAATTGCCATTAATTTCTTTACAATTTTTCATTATTACATTATTTTACATTATTTACCATTTTTCATTGAAATCTTTCGCTTCCAATTTGGCTCCAGGAAAAAATTTTAGTCCACCTCGATTAAAAATTTTTGGTTTTAATTCTTCTGGTTTATCAAATGTTTTTTCATCTTCCACTTCCATACTTTTCAGTTCTTCTTTAATGGTCAAATCTTTTTGTATATGTTTTATTGCTATATCAGATTCAACAATGCCTAATTGCACTGCCATAGTATTCACTTCTATTTCTGAATTTTTATTTATCTCTTGTTTCATAGTATATATATTTTCTTCTTTCACATTAAAGTTCTTACATCCATTATCAACTAATTTTGTTGAATCTAGTAAATTGAAGGAATTAACCGATGGTTCTGGTCGAGAAGAACATGTTTCTCCACATTTATTAGACTTTAATGTTCTGAGACCAGAATTCAGTGAAGAAGTAGATTGTTCCAAGTTTTGAATTTCAGAATTAATAAGATCTAAATCTTCTTGAGCATAAGAAGTTGATGATTTTACAGACATAATTACAGGATCTGCAAGAAGAATCAATATATAAGTTGAGAGTTTCAAGAAATATTTTTTAAAAACGATATTATATTCAACAATAATTTTTAAGTATTCTTAGATGATATACATTAATAAACATCTTTTATAAATAAAATATTTAAATGACATTAAAAATATTACTTCTTATTACATATATTTATTTATAAAACTATATGATATTATTATTAAAAACTATCTTTAATAATTTACTATCACAAAGATATATAAATATGTAACAAAATATACAAAATAATAGATAACAGTATTAGTATTAAAAACTAATGATATACTATGTGAGGAATATAACTGAACTAATAACAATATATTTTTTCAATAGGAACCAGATCAAAGCTATCAGTCAGTTACTTAAAAACAAAAAATTCTTAAATGCATCATCAATTTCATATTGTGATAATACATGTATCTAAAATTACAATCATGTTGAAAATCTTAATGTCTTTTTTAAATAGCTATATATTTTCAATAACTATGATATATATTTTCGATAACTCTATCTATTCTTTTTTATAAATTTCATATGAAATGTATTAATTTGATTAAATTCTATCAAATATACTTTCATGTAATGCACATAAACGCACATTTTAAAATTTCAGTAACCGTACTTGCACTCTATGTTTTACAGTGAATCCAAAAAGTATTTGTACACCTAGTTTTTTTGCAATAACTTTATTTACATAAGTAACAAATAAAAAAAAAATTGCTTCCATTAATAGCCTCCTATAAACAAAAATAATATGTACATTGAAGACTTTTAATAATATGTTATAAAAGAATAATACAATAAATACAAAAATTTGAGGGCCAAAAAAGTATTTGTACACTTGCGACTTCACTAGAAAATTTCAAATTATTAATGGTTTAGATCCTAATTAATGTTTTGTATGCATTC
>JACXIV010000111.1:18918-97561 GCA_014737475.1 Bombus confusus
AAAGGGCTCTTTTCTAGCAGCTCTACCATATATTTCAGTGGAGTGCAAAATGTTTCGAATAGTTTGAGGACATACATTCTTCCCTGATGTTGATGCGACATCATTGCATAAAGTTCGAGCACAATAAATGGAAATTTTGTAACTTCTTTAATAACACTCCGACGTTCTCTATCTGTAAGTATTTTCGGCCGACCTGATCGTGGCCTATTGTCCATACTTCCCGTTTGTTCATACTTCTTAACAATATATTGCACTGTTGTGAAGTTTAAATTTAAAGCTTTGCCAATTTTTCGGTAACTTTCCCCACCTTTCGGAAGAAAAATCACACGATCTCACAGCGATACAGATATTTCACTTTTTTTGCTTGCCATGGTTTCTCTAGGTTGTTCACAGACGTACTAATGTCTTGAGCAGGTCGAAACCAATGTGTAAATAAACAAATGTTTACATTTTGATTCATGTCACAAGGGTATGTACATTCTTTCAAAGTTTAGCAATAGAATTATAAGTGTACAAATACTTTTTTTGCCCTTAAATTTTTATATTTGCTGTATTATTCTTAAAGAAGGCATTATTAAAAATTGATAATGTACATGTTATCCCTGCTTATAAGAGACTAATACAAGAAACAGTTTTTGTCCGTGTATTATTTGTTTTTAGAAAGTTATTGCGAAAAAACTAGGTGTACAAATACTTTTTGGATTCACTGTATATCTTCATTCATTAAAGCTTTCATTTATCCTTCTACTACAGGTAGCCCAACCAATGTTGAATAACTGATTGTCTTGAAAAATATTTTTCAAAAACCTAATAGATTGATGCATAGTTATGTAAAAAACAAATAATTTTATCAAGCATAATATGCAAAATAATCATACTTTATAGTTTCTGTTATTTTTACTTGATTCAATTATAACTAATATAACAGAAACTTCTTCAACTATAATGAAAGAATCATTATTCTAATTTGTATCATCATATAAATATATATAAATAACAGTAATATCAAAATGTTCAAAAATATTTTATTTTATATAAATATGTGCAATTTTTCTATTGATAGCCATTTATATTAATAGAAGATAATATTTATAAGGTATGATAATTAGTTCAATTATGCTCTTTATTAATTAAATTATTTAATTATTTTCTTTATGTTTATTGCTATTGTACATTGAAGCTTGTTTTCTCTATTTATTACATTGAGAACTAAAGTTTCTTTTACTATAGTCTATTACTATATTATTACTAAGTCTATTTACTATATTATTACTAAGTCTATTTACTATATTATTACTAAGTCTATTTACTATATTATTACTAAGTCTATTTACTATACTATGAACTCAAGTTTCTTTTCTCTATTTACTATGTTAATGCATTGATTATTCATCCATGTCTAAAGTTTTGTACTACAGGTAGGTAAGAAGATTATAAGGGAAGGCATAGGGATAAGAGCAGCATTGTTCTCTATTATCGTCTGTCATGCTTTGTCTTATTGTCTTATTTGTATATGTGACACCTTTGTCCAATAATACTTATCTTTATGACTGTATTGGGTCTATCAGAAATAACCAAACAGATCTGCATTCCTTTGCTTATCTATGTTCTCATCTGCACAGTACATTCTGTTTCTTATTATTAAAAATATGATCTGGCATAAATATCTGTAGCCTATTTATATTTTCTCCTTACTATAAATTTATAGTTTTTGCTGAATTTATTAGCTAATTTTACGACACTTAATAAATTATTCTTTTTTATTTCCCTAACAATGAAACATTTACTTTAAACACTAACAACCTTTAGATGTCCATTTTGTAGCTTGGAATTAATTCTATCTTTATCTTTAAATCATTTGATAACATCCTACACTGTACTCTTGGCTATCTTTATAAAGCTTATTATTTCATATACTAACATCTTTTCTTGTAGTAAAATAATAGTAATTACTATGTCTCAAAAGATATGTTCTTACTTTGGCATTCTACTTTGTAACATATTTGAGATAAAACTAGAGGATATTCAAATCTTAACATTTTTTAATGACAACATAGCATTATAATTACAAATTATTCCTAGTTGATTATTTGAAACTTGAAATTAACATATGCAATTCCTTAAATGTAATAAATATCCAAATATATTTGTGACATCATATTTAAACAATTATATGTAACAAATAACAGCATTTATTTACTATATTATAATGAATATATAGCACAATATATTTTTGTTACTTATCTTATATTGTCATACACTATGAAACTTGAGAGACAAGCTTATGTTGCCCATATATTTTGGTAATGAACTATATGTAAACATTCAAATAAAGGAATATAAATCTGCAATATAGTGATATCTGCAGTGAGATTAA
Source organism: Bombus confusus (assembly GCA_014737475.1). NCBI lineage: Eukaryota > Metazoa > Arthropoda > Insecta > Hymenoptera > Apidae > Bombus > Bombus confusus. The sequence continues at coordinate 21,296 of JACXIV010000111.1, forward strand.
TCTGCTTACGATTACACTATATAAAAATTAAAAATTTTTAGCAGCGCCTTTATTTCAATATAAAAATGTATCTCATATATGTAAGAAATATGTATCTTACACATTTTTCACTTAAAGATGTTTTAATCATATATTCAAAAAAGTAATAGGCATATCCCATAAATAAATTACATTCTTTGTTCATAGTTGTTCTTTAGCTCTTCGTTTGCTCTAATAAAATTCTCTGTTGTAACTCAACATTGTTTACTGCATTGCATTAAATTAATTATAATGTCATATTGAATTACTTCTAATATTTAAATAATACTAATAACTCAAATATTCAAATGAAATTTTTAACATAAATTGTTCTCTACATGAAGGTATGTATAAGCTAGTATGTAATCTGTCTATTACGTACTACATATGACTCAGTAAACGTTAAATGTATTGATTGTAAATTAAATTAAATTACATAGCATACTACATTATTTTAATAGATAATAACTGAGTATTGTAATAAATAAAAACATTTCCTTCTATTCTATGCATTTAATATTTTTACAATATATATATATATATATACACACAATATATATATTTATTTATTTAATTTATTTAATTATATATCGAATAGAGAACATATTGAATAAAGCAAGAAATTTAGAAATAAATTAAATATATTTAATAATGTATGAAAAAAGAATGAAAGAATAACAGAATGAAACTGACTAAAAAAAGACATCAAGAAAAAGAAGAATAATAACTTGAACACGAGTAAGTTAAAGCTTTTAGATATACAATTCTTTTATTTGGCAGTATTTCGCAACAAAATAATATTGAAAAATAATAATTAACAAATAATACACACCTGGATGATTGTCATAGTCTGCAAAAACCGACGGAACACTGCCCTTACGTAGAAGTAATTTATTTCCTTTAGCAGCTTCGTAATCAGCTCGTTTGAAGTGTCTATGACAAACAACCTGACCTGGTGAAGGTTTAAAGCCCGCTTCGAATCCACCACTATTCAACCATCTGTTTTTTAAATTAATATCTTTTGGAAATTTATGAAGCGGTAACCCTTTAGCACGCGCATCTTGCACATCAGCCTCACAGCTACGCACGCAACATTTGCGCGCCATTCTCATTGTTCTCACAAGTGATATCCTTTTAACATGCGACGCTACACGTCGTCGCTTCATTTACGTACTACATAGCAACGTAGCACAAAAGAACATTTCTCAGGATATCCGTAAAAATAAAATTTAAACATGAGAGAACCAGTCGTGTACCAACCACTTTGACACGCACCCTTCTAACTGAAAATATTTCAACTTACGTTCGCAAAAACACTGAACTAGCTCAATTGCGTATATGATCCTCTAATCGATCTGCACTTTTCGAAGAACATCGAGTATATATGCATTACTTATTAAACAAACTTATCAATATGTGGCGCCCTCTTCTATTTACATGAATATCCGCAATAATGTGAAATAATGTTAATCGCTTAAACGTTTGAACTATTATATTTATTTAAGATAAAAGACCCTGTCTCTAATAAATTTCAAGTAAGTTTTTTCGTTATTAGAATCATTGGAATATTAATACTAGATAAAAAGATTGTTTTAATTAAGTAAGTTAATACCTCCTCCATCATATTTCCATGAAAATTTTACATTATAATAATATAAAAAATAATAATGATATAATGAAAAATTAAAAAATATTAATGTAAATATATCTTAAATGCGTTGAAAAATACTTTGTACTATATCACTAGGTCAATAGAATTACATCATTTCCGCTCTTTAGTTGTATTGAAAATGCTGCCCAAAGATAAGTCATGTGATTTCCTTTCAACGCATTTCTCTTTCCTTTTAGCTGGGTTAAGTGGAAGCCGGGTGCTTGTTCTCTTTTATTGAGCTAAGGCTAAATCAGCGACTTGCACCGTTTTATTATCCCATCCAGTTTAACTATATATTATACAAGCAATAAACATGAATTCCAAAGCTGAACTTGCTTGCATTTATTCAACATTGATACTTGTTGATGACGATGTTGCTGTAACTGTAAGTACCAGTCATACATGTGATTTCTTAATATCATGAATAAAGTATGAATGTTTATGCAATTTTATATTTTTATAAACATGATTTAAAAAATAGATTCAGAATATAAATTTGTTTCATCTGCTAAATATTATAATAAGTGCTCTACTTTGGATATTTTATATATTATTGCTGTTATTTATCACTGTTTGAGGTTTTAAGCAGACAGTACAATCATTGGTTACAAATGTGCACGTGTAGTATAATTTTGATTGCGTTCTAAATTATTACATATATCTATGTTGCTATTGTATTAACGTAACATTTTCTGTCTTATGTACTAAATACTATAATATATATATATATATATACTATAATATAATACTATAATATATTTGTTGTATATTATATATTTTTACATGTTATATGCATTTTGTAGATTTTTAGAAATTTAAATTCCCTAAAAGTGCATAAGCATTAATAATGCAACTTGACAATTACAAAAAATTAAGATATTATCTTTTGTTTTATTATTTATAGTACCAAAATAAAATATATAATAAATGTATAAGAACGAAGTATATTTAATATTAATATTTAAAATCTCTGTTTATTGCTTAGGGGGAAAAGATTCAAACAATTTTAAAAGCTGCCAATGTTGATGTGGAATCTTATTGGCCTGGACTTTTCGCCAAGGCTTTAGAAGGAGTCAATATAAAAGAACTTATAACAAAGATTGGATCAGGAGTTGGAAGTGCACCAGCAGGTTGTAAAAATAGGATTTTTAATAGTACATCATATTCTAGCTCAAAATATTATATAATATATTTAAACAAATTTTTCCATATATTATCCTTTGAGTATGATATATTTTAATTGTAATAATTCAACATATAAAAGTTATTTCTACCTTATACCTAATATAGAATATGGCATACTTATTTAATTTTACTATTTTATATATGTTAAGTACTACATATGTTACATATAATATACATATATTGGTAATGGAAGAAACGTGAATTAAACCACTTCATTTTAGGCCATTCCAAATTTTTGATCTATTTTGTTACATTTTAATAGTATTTAACCAGTAATCTAAAAATATTAGTTTTAAGTTTAAGAAATCATGGAATCAAAAATTATGTCTATAAAAATAGGAATTTGATAGTTTATTTTGACACCATATTGATTTCATTTAACAAATTGGATTATTGACTGTAAACAGATACGCATGATGATTACTTTAGTAGGTAAATATGATTGGATTGTACAAGTAGTACGTTGAAAGTTAGTTGAGATATAATATGTAAAATTGATTTAAAAGATGCTTGAATGTCCAAATAAGTGCATTGACGAAAGATTGAGAAGGATATATGTATGAAGTACACTTCAACTTTAATTCAGTCTCTATTGAGAAACGTAGAACACTGAATGTGAGCCTAGGTATTCTTGCATAAACGTGTGCTATTTGTATTTTTGTTAAGAATGTTCTTGTATATCTTCCATCAACTATAGCTACATCATTATTAAAATTTTTTATCAATACTTTTAAATATATATGAAATAAGTTTAATCTTCCCAGATATGATAAACTTATATATGTATATATTGGTATCACTCACAGAAGTACAAATCCTCTACATCCACCATACTACATAAATTTATGTAGAGCGGTCAGCAAAAGAGGAGAAAGAAATGGTATTAGAAAATTGTGAATCATATTTAGAAATGTGATTGATATTTCTATACGACAACACTATAGATAAACATTTCGTTTCATAACTATGAAATTGTATTTTCAAACAATGAGATTATTTTCTTATCTTTTAAAGCACCCGTAGCAGCCGCTGCACCTGCTAGTACAGAAAGTGCACCTAAGGAAGAAAAGAAGAAAGAAGAACCTGAAGAACCAGAATCTGACGATGATATGGGCTTTGGTACGTAATGTATTTATAATTAATATAATATCAATATTTCAGTTAAATATTAATACTCAATGATTATTATATCATGTATTAGCTACTGATATTATATATGATGACATAAAAAAATGAGAATATTATTTTTTAATTACAATATATTATAGGGAACAGAACTTGTTTTAATAAACATCTTTTTTTTTACAGGATTATTTGACTAAACTTAAGGATCACAATGTATTGGTCCATTACTTAATTTGTACAGTTATATTGTACAATAAATAAAATATTTTGAAACTAAATCATCCAGTGATATACACTTCATTCATTGGAAGATCCACTTAATTTATATATTTTTATATATATTTCTTACTATATATTTCTTTTAATGATTATAAAATGTTTAAATTATATATTATAATCTTTTTACCCCACATCTTAGAAATTCTACTTTTGTGAGAATCACATTTTGTTTGTACCCTTTACTATTAATTTTTGTATATCTTGATAATGTAAACAAAGTTTCATATTACAAACTATTCAATGAACATCTTCCTTTGCTTTTATGAGAATTTGAACTTTCTAAATAATTAATTTTTTAAGTAAAATGGTTGCTTTTAATGGTCTGAAAATTATATATAAAGTATATATAAAATCCTGTATTGCAGTTTTCTAGAGAAGACATTGATATTGTTTAAAATTTATTCTATGAAATGTTGAACTTTTCTATATTCAATTTATTTGAAAATTAATGTTAAAATGAACGAGCTATCCGAGTACTAGAAATTAATATCACGTTTCATTTAAGAAAGACGAGGCGATCGTTCTTTCTTCTAATAGTCACCTCAGAAAAAATTGTTACACACTAAAAACCCAGTCACACGAATGTCAATTCACAGATATTGTGATGGACGTGTAGCATAACCTAACTTTGGAACGAGTGTATATATATATATATATATATATATATATGTATATGTATTCTTGGTTAAAATCCTGTACGTATAAATATGTTGTGATACCTCAAAGAAAAAAGTGTAGACATTTTAAAAAAATATGGCGAATATGAAAATCGTAAAATTTTTAGAAGCTTCCAACAAAAGGTATAAAGCTAATATTATAGGACTAATAACAAGAAATATACATGATGTAACTACAAAATCTGCTAAAAAGGTTACCCATACTGGTCAGGTAAAATTATATCGATAAAGATATATTTACATCGTTACAACTTTCTACAATACATAATATTTATTTTAATAAATATCGTTTATTTTGTAATAGATATATGATGAGGATGATTATCGTAATGTACGATTTATAAATAGACCAAAGGAGGTTAATGATAATTGGGCCATTAAATTAATAGCAGAAGTTCCTCCTACACCTGTAAAAGATAAAATTGTGGCATGTGATGGAGGTGGTGGACCTTTAGGACATCCAAAAGTTTACATTAATTTGGTACAAATTATATGTATTTACAACGTAAGTAGATACATTCAATAATTTTATTTACAATATATAACTCTATTTTAGGATAAACCTGGTAATCATACTTGTGGATATTGTGGTTTACGCTTTTATAAAGAACATCATTAAACAAGTAGAACAAATGCATGTAGTAAAATGGTATATTATATATATATATATATATATATATATGTATGTATGTATTTTAATGTATATTTGTGGTAATAAATGTTAGAAATATATATATATAAAACAAATAGTCTTTTATTTATCTGTTTTAAATTTTTTAGTATAAAATGATATTGTTTACTAAACATCAATTTCACTTTGGTAGCAAATTTTTACAAGGCTGTTTTCTGACTGCTCATGCTTAATGGTATTGCTTGTAATTCAGTTTTCATACAAAGGAATTCACCACAAACGCACATTATGCTTAAAGATATAATATTTAAACACCACCAACTAAAAGTTGATGGAAAACTTGCATTGTATATCCAACAGCATAATAAATGTATTAAGTGTGCTGTACAGGCAAAGTCCATACACTGTTTTGTCCTTTGTACTAACCACCATAGTGCGATTGCTCCAATCAATGCATTTAAAATAAAAATAATTATAATAAACTGTCCAGCAAAATCTCTAACGTGTATTTGTTTATAATGGAAAACATAATCTAATGACTTTGTAGATCCTATGTATGATGCAACAATCCAAATCCATAATCCAAGACAGAAGTACATCACAGTTTGGACTGCAATTATTTGAGATATTATAAGGAACGGATCCCACATTGTTTTACGGAATTGTCCAGAAATATTATTCATTGTTTATCTTTGAGATATTAATTTTGTCTAAGGCAATCCTATGCTGTATGTTTTATACTTTATCATATTAAAGTTTGTTTTGATCTAAAACAAAAAGTAAAATTTTTAATTTATAGGGAGATGAACATATATTGTAATTATCAATAAATTTGTGATTTATATTATAAATTATAAAAAAGATATGAAGGAGCAAAAATCATTATATGATTTTTAAATCACATAAGAAACCAGCTTTGTTTAATTTGCGACTGTTCATTAAATTTGTTTAATACTTTGTAATATAATTTAACTCAAAACAAAAGGGTTTACTTTGATTATTCCACAAACACATACAATTATATTGATTCATTATATGATAAAATATCACTCACGCAAATTTATATAATAAAATATTTATAGTACAATTATGACAATTCAGACCGTTAAATTGATACAAATGGTTATCTACTATATGCAAATGATGCTTTTCCCTGATACATATGTGTATACATATATACTTATTTATTTATTTTTATATATATATATACAACTCAATCAGACAATATGACAGATTCAAAAGATCTAATTCCACTGGATCTTATGTATTGGTATAATACAAAAATTGTGACACTGTATTTTAATAATTGTGATTAATAAACTTGCTTCACATCAAAATGATTACCTTTTTCAAATGCTGTCATTTCATGAGATTTTCTTATAATGAATCTAGTATACATATATATACTTACATATATAAATAGGGATGGACAGATATTTGGCGGTAATTTTAAATCTATCATTCAAAAGCATTTATATTTATTTGTATTGTGTTCATTGTAAAGGTAAAATAAATATTTACTCAATCAAATATAGAATTCTTTAATTTTTATTCAATATAAAACGTTTAAACTTGGACTATATTTACTATATAAAATTTTGATCACACGATATTATATTATTCTATTATTAGGGAATCACCAATATTTTTACAAATATAAAAATTGTTCACTATTTAAATTACATTAATTTTCAAATATTAAATTTAATTTCGTTCAATATGAATTACTACAAAAGTTGAATGTGTGATTTATATATATCTCGCATTCTATACATATATCCCGTTTTTAAATCGGATAAATAAAATATTTTCAAGGACAAAACTAATATATAATCTATATTCTTAAGTATATAATTTTAATAATAAAGTCATCAACTATGGTCATTATAATAATGATAAACACAAGTTTAAATATTATTGTATTACTCTACGAATGTTAATAAACATGTATTTATATGACTTTATCTGATTTAAATTTTTGTCCTAGATGATGCCTAAATGTGTGCGATATTTATTACATTGTAGATGCCTATCTATTTACTGTATATTTACAGACATGATATAGGGATGGATCACGGATGGATGAAATGTGGATGAAATAAAAGTGCAATACAATGAATATAGCAGTGTGTACCTAAATGCAGTGTACTTATGTACATCTGACTACATATTTTAATTCGAGAATATATGCACATACCACGATCATATAAATAGGTCTCGACACTCGCTAGGGAAAACCGTCCCAAAATTGAGTCGTATCTAATCGTGAAAAATCAACATGGAAGATCAACAAAGTTTACGTTCTTGCGAGACAGACAGAGATGAATAAATTGTCTCTGTCTCTGTCTGAGCATTCATAGCATGTCACCCATACGCAAGACGAGAACATTCTTGTCCTCTATATTGATTTTTCACAACTAATCATGACGTCGCGACGTGCTTATATTATATACTGCAATATGATGTAAGTTTGTTTCGGATCAGTGAATGAATTAAAAGTGTAAGAAATGGAGTTGTGGGATTTCATTCGCAATATATTTGGTAGGCGAAGATCAGAAAAATTTAATAATGGGTAAATATTTAAATAAACATTATTTATATTTATATTACGGACTGTTTGTATTTTGATAATCTACTTTCATAAATTTTCTACGTAATCAATTATAATCCTCTTTCTCATTTTGGTGAAACTGTAGAAAAGCTAGCTACCTTTCAATTTTGATGATTTTTAGATATGTTGTAAAACACAACATTTTGAATAACTCTTTCCTATACATTTAAAGGATGGGTTAGCTTAATTTCCAAGATAGTCGCGAAAAACTATAGATACTACTACAGTAAATTCTGCCTAAAGTTGCGCGTCTGTGGCAGCGTATGCGTTAGTATTGGTTGCCTCCAGCCGCTTATCTTCTATAATGTAAACGAGGGTCTTTTCTACAGTTTCACCCTTATTTTAATTTATTTAAACTTGCATTACTAAATATTTCAGATTTGACGATTATCAAAATAATTATGGAGAAGATAATTTTCAAAACTCAATGTCTCAAATTGATATTCATGATGATAGCAGGTAATTTTTACTTTATATCTTATGTCAAAGTATAAAACTGCATATCATTTATATAAACTTACTGTGGAAAATAAAGTGATGCTGTAAAAATTAGCTAAAACTGGAACAAAATGTTAAACAAATAGTAACTTGCACCATGAATAAATTTAAGATATGTTGTAAAATATGTAGTGAAAAAATAATGAAGTATTTTGCAATTTCAAGACTTAAATTTACATAATTGCTAGAATTTAGAGCTTATAGATATAAACTATCTCACTGAATACTATTTAAAACATTTTATTATTTTTTTAATCATGTAATTAACAAATTAAAAATATGTGATTGGTGACAAGGAAGGGCATAGCTCATATATGTAAATTATCAGATACATGCTAATATCAATAAACTATTGCTTAGTTACAATGTTGATGAGATGTTATAATATATAAGTGTTATTGTACAGGACTTAACCCAAAACTGTAACTTTAGTTTATTCATAACAAAAGTTTATTCTAACATTTATGTTAATACATGTCAATTTGCTTTCTATGATATCTACATTGGAGGCAGCACCCATATTAAGTTTTAAGAGTTTGGGAGAGAATATATATAGATGAATTGGATAGTTCAATTGGGAAAGTACTTGTTTGGCAAGTAAAAAATTTAAGTATGAATCCCAGTTCGGCAACCTAAGTGGCTGAATATTTTTTTCCTTACAAATTAAAAAATGAGACATGTCTTAGCACCTGATATTATGATTATAATCAACATTTACATGTTTATTGATATTAGCACCTACTGCCCACAATGTATTTTTTATTTACTTTGTACTCTTTTAAATGATTAATTTAACCATAAAATCTTATAATATATAATATAATGTATAATAGATTTTTCAAGAGAGCCAGTCACTTTAACATCTTCAGTGATCCATTAGAAATAACAAGATATTTTGAGTCTCAGATAGAAAATATAATGATGAATTTTATTTATGGATTTAATAATGAAAGTACGTATATATATTTATTATATTTAACTCACGCACAATTAAACTTAGATTTACTTTTACATATATACAAATATTTTTAAAATTTTTTCAGGTGATGATGCAAATACAAACGTATTTTCATTTATACCCTCACAGAGAAAATCTTTACGTGATAACATGTTAAAACCAAATAATGATCAGATGGGATTAAAATTAGATACAGATTTAGATGGAAAGTTAGTATTTAAATTTAATGAATTGTAGTTAATTTAATCACTTTATAAAATAATTAGATATAATTGATAGATATAATTTATAATTGTTTAAAAAAAATGTTATATTTTTAACAGAGTTACTATAGACAATTTTTCCAATGTTTGGGATGAGTTTGACAAGTCACAACTTAAAGTAGCACGACCTTCCATAATTGGAAGATCTATCAGGAAAGAATATATTCGTAAACCTGATGGAACAATAGAACAAAAACAAGTTACTAAAGATCACGAAGGAAATGTGGAAACTATTATATCACACCAAATTGGTGACAAAATTCATACTATTGTTACAAAAATAGACAAAAATGGAATGGAAACAAAAACAGAAGATATTTCTGATATAAGTAACTGTAAGTAATTTATATAAAATGTTAATACTGGATATATAATTATTTATATAATCATCATCAATTATTATAGTGAGTCTAAATATTTCTGTTATTTTTAATATAGTGAAAAAATATGAATAACGTTTATAAAAAAAGATAGTAAAAGTAATATTAGGTTTTTTAAATTATATTTTATAATGGTACATATAGTCTCTTTCGAAAATTGTATAATAAATCTATATTGTTTTAATTGTGTAGTTATTTTCGAATATATCTCGAATATTCCTTATAGTTATTCTTTTTTTTTAATGAAGAAATGTTCTTTTTTACATGCTGCCATCCATCTACATTTTGTTTTAGTTTTTAATGTAATTTTCTGAGAGTTAATTATCCACTATTATTAGAAACAACAGAAATATTTAGGATCATTATAATAACTAAAATCATCCAATATTATTAGAAACAGCAAGAATATTTAGGATCATTATATTAACTAAAATCATTCTACATATAATTATATAGTATTTTCCATATAAACAGTATTAATTAATTTTTGTGTTTGGATATTTATTATTGTACGAATGCAATATGAATTTTAGGTGATTTATTGGAAAAAAGGAAGTTACCGAATGAAACAGATATTTTTCCTAATATTCATATCAATTTCTTTTCCTGGGAAAAATTGTTTAAACCCAATCCGAAATTATGATTTGGAAAATGATGAAAATAATGATGAAACTATGATATTATCAAGTAGTATTTAAATAATAGTTATCTATAGTAAGAATGTGTAAATGAAAATTTAAATTTGAGATGTATGTAATATGTAATAAATTTATTTCAATATAATATATAAAGTAGTTCGCTTTATAAATATGTGTATTTGTGTAGAAGAGTAGATTATTTCTATAAAGATAAAAAGCCTTCATATTCGTGAAATGTGAAACGAATAGCGATCGGTATTGTGCGTATGTGGTATAATATACGACTATATACCACCTATGGTAAGCTTTGATTTGTTAATCAGATACAATTAGACACCCGACGGATAAATCGGAGAATCTTGTTCGTCCTGCATTTACCGATGATGCGTAGATTAAGGTAGCGTTGACGGCGTTTCTTAGCAACACCAATTCTCTGTCTTGGAAGGCAATTATATTACCTTAGACGGGTTGGGCGTATCTCAACCCCGCGTCCATGGATGCCGAGCCTAGCAGGGTATCAAGCACACATAAGGACACATAAATAAGAACTATTCGACATATATCTTGGACGGATTATCGGGGTCTATCTTCGGGAATAGAATATCTGAACCGGAATGGCGTATTGCATCGGAGGAATGTGTCCTGCGGGATACAGTAAGGGTCGGCGCTCGAGCCAATTCTGTGGGACCAGCCATGTGATGTTATCTTGCACTTTCTTCTACTCACAGGCGCAAGCATCAAAAACATCAAAACATCAAGAAATCAAGGCTCCGGGTGGGTAAAACGTGGTTTGTGGATTCTATAGGATCAACAGTTGATGAAAGAATATTAGCCCGATCTTACTTACTGACTCTTAACGAACGCGATGCGAAATTACATGATGACACTTTTCGTGACGTCTTGCAAAGAAAGAGTTCTGTATCAGGATTATGGCTTTTTGATTCTTTATACACCATAAAAATATCAAAATTTCATAGTAGGGGTGGATCATGAATTTATCATATGCATATATGAATATGATTTATTATTCATTCACGTTTCGGAGTTTTAGACTTATGTGCAAATGTGCAGTTGTGGCTAATTTGCTTACTTCCAAATTTTTGTTGTACACATTATACACATTATATATTTGATATGTTAAAGTATGTTAAATTGATGTAGGAATTGAAGCTATTGTTTCTTATGTGTTCCATAGGGATGACTTCTGATGTGGAGTAAAAATTTCTGTTTGCTAGTTTCATTTTCTTGTTAGTTTTGGGTTACTGTCTTATTTAGTAGGTAAGGAAGAAGGTCTTATAAAAGTGCTGAAACTTATTTGATGTAAATAAAATTCTCCGAAATTTAGTTCCTTACATATATATCACAGATCTTGCAATTTTTATGATCTTGTGATGAGGTATACTATAATATCATGGTCTCACAAACATGAAATGCTCACATGTGGCATGAATGAATTCTATCTGGGAATTCACTAGACTAAAAGCGCATGTTTTTCGCGTATATAACAACAATTTAAATAAAAAGAAGTACAATATTTTATTATAAAATACGAAATATGCATAGAATAGATTTTACATATTTAATTTCATATATTTAAAAAAAATAGATATCAATACATTTTACGGAATCTAAAATATTTTTGTACTTTTACATCCTCATTTACATTTATTAAAAGAGATTTTTTAATTATAACACTTTAAAACGGATTTCATAACCATTTTCAAATTCTGCAAAGGACAGATTTCAAATGATAATATTGGGAAACAAATTATGTCTTTTGTTTCTTCTTTTTTTAAAATATTTTTATTATTGTAAAAATTTTTACACAACCCCAAAAATGATAAACAATAAATAAAATGTAGTTACATTAAAATAATAGAAAGTAAAGTATAAGTTCATTCAATTAAAAGTTTACATTTTAATAGTTTGAGAAGATAACAGTAAATTGTTTCATACATTGTATACATTAAGTTACGAAACTTAGAATACACATTATATAGAAGTTATAATACAAGTATTTATATGTATTTTAAGTAATTTACCAATGAATGAGTAAACTTATTTTCTTTAATATTATTATAAATTTGTCATACATTTATTATGTATTATGTTACTGTTCGAATACACATTCCATGAGTTTAATTTGTGTGCACACATATACAATTTTATATTGCATGCATATTAAATGTGTTAATTCTTACATTAATTACAATATCTATTTGTACATATATGGATGCATACATGCACACACAAATTACTGTTGAAAACATTAACAAATTTCATGTTTATAGTCCTAAGATTATAATATAAAGGATACTAGAATATTAAAAAAATTCATACAAATATATTGTAAATGTTATAAAAGAAATAGTTATAATATCAAACATTATTTTAATAACAATAATACACAAGGAAAACTTTGCATATAAAAATGAAATTAGACATTATAGACTGATTTGAATCAAAAAACAAATAATTAAAAAATATATCCCACCACTTTTATACAGACATTCAATAATTTATAAAATATTTCTGTAAGCATAAATTTAGAATTTATAATTGTATCATATCTTGAAATAAATTTATGTAAAATTCACTTTATATCTTAAATTATATAATAAATATTTTACAAATGTTAATTAATATTTCGCTATGAAGGCATTCAATTTTTGGATTCGGATTTATATTTCTTTAAATTCATTTTCCCTGCTATATTTTTATGTGAACATATATAATAAATATTTTTTATTTGATATCTTCAAATTAATGTTTTATTATCTGGGAATATAAAACATTATAATCAAATAGAGATAGTCAAATATTTTAGTTTATTATCATTAATTTTGTTGTACCACATTCTTGTAGCGGTATCTGTTACAGAAACAAATGAAATATATGCATTATGAATATTAATAAATGCTAATAATTTACAAATATTATTTATAAGAATTAAATTCTCATGATAAAATATAGTATTTTTCCATTTATAATATTTCAAGCAGTAAAAAGAATTACTTGAAATATAAGCTGTAATTATCAGATATTATTCCTTTATAGACTCATATGTTAAATATTTTATAAATTACCTAGTTTATGCAAATAGCCCTTTTCGGATCTAGTATTTTTAATTTCCTAACGTATTTACAAAATTTTTTCAATACATTTTTTTATAACTACTTAGGACAAAACATGAAATTGTTATTATTGAGTTGTCACATAAAATACAATATATTAATGGCTTAATATGTACAGCATTTGTTATTGTAATTTTCAAGCCCTTCTATAGGGACAGTTACTAAAATATCGTAGAAAGCATCAATAACTGACACTTAAAAGACAGAACGTATTTTATCGTTATAACTCTTATTGGGAGAGAGAAACATAAGAAAATAAAATAAAATTAATCTTTAAAAAATTAATTATTATAAGATAGTTATTTTGGCATCTTTACTTTCATTTTATTCTATGAATTGTTTATAAACTTTATTTTCTAAATATATACAAATTTGTTAATATTTTCTGTGCACTTCATTAATATTTTCTACGACTTTTACATGTCTAGGTTCCATTACAACATACATAAAATAAATGAAATATATTTTGAAATAAAATATTTTCAATTAAAAAGAATATAAGGATTTTTTTATAAAGATGTAATACAATCGTCTTCAATTCATTAATTTAAAGAAATTCCTTTACTTAACAATTTTATCTTGTTATTGGGAACAAGATAAATAAAACCATTAAAACCTTGTATTACTGTACTAAATTTGTCTTCATCGCTTCATAGGCAGTGGCATATTACGTTTCATAAGGTATATTTCTAATTATTCTTGACCAAAACCTTCTGTTTCTTCAATTGCATAGTTTAACTTTTCTACTAGTTGATCATAACTCTTATATGGTGGTAAATCCAATCTATTGAAGCATGTATGTGATCTAGGTAGCCATGTATCCTTTCCTACTTTTTCTATGCAAAATCTTTGAGGACCATTGCTCCCTAAAGAGAATAAAAAAAAAAGAACAAAAGCAAAAAAAAATAACAAAAAATAGTTTCAAATGTAAATCATCTGATTTCTATAAATTATTTAATATTTATCTAGTTATTGATGTTTACTATTTACCCATTAGTTCTGCAAATCCCCCAACAGGTACTCGACAGGTACCCGTTACAAATTGTAAAAGTCGAGCTCGTTTTTCACTATCTGTTCTTGTTACAAACTAAATAAAATATATAAATGTAATAAATGATATATATACTGGATAATATTTCACAAATAATTTTGTACGCATAATAACGAACCTGCCAAAACCATAAGATTTGTTTGCTATTTCGTGTATAATGTCTATAAATTGTATTGCGTTGCCAGTCTTCTACATCTATTTCTTGCATACCACAGAGCATAAGTTCTAATTCACGTTCATCAAAATATTTCAACCATTCCAGTGGTACAACCGAATTAAAACCTTCCAAAAATGCTTTAGTTTGGTCCTCTATACCTCTAGTCATCCTCCACTCTGTCATTAACCTTATATAGTAACAATCAATGAATAATTATTTTTTAAGGCGTAAGATATTAACTTAATATTAGTTATAACAATACCTAATATATTCTTCTTTATTATCTTCAATAACTCTAACTTTGTCACCACCCTCTTTTAATTCGTGATGTATTACTTGACCAAGAATTTCAAAATCCACACTATAATACAATTCGAGACCACACTCATCGATATTATTTTCTTTTATCCATACAAGAGATTTATAGAATTCTGGATCAATGGACTCTATATCTTTCATAACCAATTTCTTATTTAACATACGTTTATAAAACGGCATAGTGAAACCACTGTAGATAAATCGTCCATGATAAAGAGCCTACAATTAATATATTTATATTTATTATATATAACATATTTAATATATATATATACACTATATTATATTTAGTGTATATCAATTTCATTGATTTTATCAAATATAATATTATTAATAGTAAAAATTATCATACCATTGCTATAAATCTTCCAATGAATTTAAAATACTGTAAATGATCAGGATTGACATAAGATGCTGGATTGATTTGCAAGCTATAATTACTCTTGTTGGCATATTCAAATAAACAGTACATTGGATTTAATACTTCATGACTCAATAGGAAAAACCACTCTCTGAAATCAGAATTTGATTAATTTATTTTTGTTCTTATAAAATAAAATTTTTCCATGGAATTGTTGATTCAGTTCTTACCTTGATACACCTCCATAATCTAACCCTTCTTCTCCTTTAAATATGATATATAATCTGCGCCTCAATGCAAAAGCTTCTGCATTCATTATTTGATGATAAGAGTCTTCAAATAATGTCTGTCGATTGACACTAATTTTTATATGATTCGGTAATGCATTAGTTTGACACAAGAAGCGAAATTGTGATAATTTCCATCGGAATGATCTTTCATATGCTCGTGGTACACGATAAATACCTTTAGGACTAAATAAAAATATAGTAGTAAAAAACATAATAAGGCAAAAAATTAAACTAGTAACGATTAAGATAATAATAATAATAATAATAAAAAAATACACAAACCCTTTAGGTGCTCCAGGTCTTGGATCCTGAAATGTAGTTGTTCTTGTATTATGATCTACAAAATATCGAACTCCATCTTCAGTTAATCGCATTTCCCATCCATCTGGTAATGGTGGTTCATCAATTCCAGTTTCTTGTCCTTGTGTTCTTGGATCCTCCCATTGTGTAGTACGATTTTTATGATTTACATAATAAACTCTTCCTTCTGGTTGTTTACGTCTCTCCCATCCGGCAGGTAATGGTCCCAAAGCATCATCATCATCGATTATGGATGATGTTGATGGTCCTGCTATAGCTGCTTGATTTCCATGTGCCTATATATACATATTAAATTTATTTCTAAATTAGATTATTAAATATCTATATTTTCAAAACTCAATGTAAAATATAAATAAAAATAAAATTATATATATGTTATAATTATTTATTACTTACTTGAGGATAAAGAAACCGTTGGTTACCTTGTTGTACCACATGCTGTCTTTCACCTTGCCAGTGTTGAAAATGTTGTAATCTTTCTGTATTTGGTATTTGCCATGTTGTAGTTCTTCTATTATGATCTACATAATAAATTCTGCCTCTTGGATCTCTACGAACTTCCCATCCAGGTGGCAGAGGTTGTGGTCTTTCCCAAGAAGTACTTCGTGTCTTATGATCAACATAATACCTAATTAAAAATGTACCATAAAAAGGAAAAGAATATTATATATTTTCTAAAAAATGTAAAAATTGAATAATTTTTTAAAATAGTACAACCTTCTCCCATAAATGTCATATCTCATTTCCCAACCAGGAGCTAATGGCTCTTCAGAATGATTTGTAGAACCAACTTCAGCAAGTACTATTGAAGATTCAGGTTGAGTTGACTGACCAGGTATTATAGCGGTTTGTCCCGTTAATGGAGCTACCCGTTGTACTACTCGGGAATTTGAACGAGTAGTTGTAGGATTTGTATATTGTTCAGTACGAGAAATTCTACGCGCGTCATCCAAGGATAATATCGAAGATGGGTCTGAACGTGTGATTGCACGTCCATCTGTCATAAGAAACACTGTAGGTTGTTCTAAATGAGAACCATCTGATAAAGTAAATACTACAGATTGCTCTGTCTGAGAATGTCCCTGACTATCAGTTAATCCAGAATTTCTAAGTTGATCTACTCTAGAAACTATACATCCATCTACTAAAGGAGTAGTATCTTGGTCCGTTCTCATAGTTCCATAACTATCTGAAAGAGGACCACTTACAGATTGTTCTGTTCGAGAATTACGTTCATTAGAAATAGGCTGGTCTGTTCTACTATGTGAACATATATCTGCATTAACTACAGTTAATTGATCTGATCTAGATATTCCAACTGTTCCAGGTAATACTGTTGATTGTTCAAGTTGAGAAATATTACGACTTTCCGAGACAGAAACCTTTGGAAATTGTTCTGTACATGTACCAAGTCTTCCATCTACAGTACCAAGTCTTCCATCTATAGTACCAAGTCTTCCATCTACTGTACCAAGTCTTCCATCTATTGTACCAAGTCTTCCATCTACTATGCTAGATGTTGATACATGCTCTATTCGAGACATTTGACGTCCATCTGGCAAAGGTCCTGTAAAACGTCCTGGTAATGTTACAATGGATTTGTCTGCAGGCGATATTGCATGCCCATTCGATAATGAATTCGATGCAGCAGGTTCAATTTGTTCATTATTCTTGTTTGCATTGGCCTGTTCACTTCCACTACTATAAGTAGAGTTCTGGTAAACATTTGGTAATGCTCCATGAAATGTAGATGATGCAACATGTTTAGGTTCATGTAATCTCATGCGAGCACGAATCCCTCCATTAAGAATGCTACTATTACTAACAGCATCATGATTTGAAACACCTAAAATATAATTATGCTTGTACTTAAGTTAAGAACAATTTCATTATTCATATATATGTGCATATAAAAGATATATAATTAGAGTATATAAAACTTATTTTTATTATATATGAACGCACGAGCACACACAACAGTTTTATGTAATTTATATTAAAAAATTACTCTGTATGATTCTTCATTTCAGAAATCTATTATTTATTAAATACATAAAGACAAAACTTAGCATGTATGCTTAGTTTATATTTATAATTATTCAATCATTTATATTTTACTATACATTATAAAGTTTAATTATCAATTTTAAGTTCAATTTTAAATAACTTAAAAAAGAAGATATCTCCTTTCATTTTTCCAAATGAAATAATGAAAAAATTTGTGTATTTTGTGATACTTTATTTAAATGCAAATAACATTTACTTTAAACATATTTTATTATAACAAATAAATAAAATATAATGATAATTTCTATACAGATGATTGCAAGAATATCTTAAAAATAATTTATACTTTAATTTACACATATCACATTTGTATTTTGTTGTAAATATTATTCTTTCATTACTAGATGTTTACTTATTTTTCAGTCTGTCAGTCCTTCCAAACCTACACTACTAATTATATAGCAATAAGAACACCAGCACTAGGAGTATCTTATACGTATATGTATGTAGCAAATATGTGTAGAAAATGTAAAAAATATATTTTTTATGAAATCATAATATGATTATCAATGATTCTGTATAAAAAATTGATTATTTAGTGATTCTGAAATATTATACTGAAAAATTATCATGAACTTGTGTAAGGATGTCTTCATATAATTAAATATTTTAGATGATGTGTGACATTGGAAATTAAATTACCTTATTCCTTACAAAATTAAAAGTGAGAATGTTCTTATTTAAAACATTTAAAGTAACTTTAACTTTTCCGAAAAGATAGAAAAAGAGAAATATTTTTAATATTTTGTTACAATAATTTATTGATTTTTAAAAATTAAAATAAATGCTTCAAAAATTTTATGAAATTTTATGATAGACAGCTATATTTGAAATGTCATATAATGTCATATAATGACACACATAATACACTACATATAATACTTATCTAGATAATACTCATTATCTTGGTATTCTTTCCTTAAAATTTTGTAAAAATTTCTGTCTCGTTTATCATTGGATAAAAATTATTTTATTCATTTATTATTTAAAAATTATTATATGCTTGATCTTAATTTCTTACCATCAAAAGGCATACAGCCAGATTGCGTCTGACATGATGGTGATTCATTAATAGTTAGTGATGACGTATTTGGCATGTTAATTCTTAATCCATCAAATACTGTAATTAATTCTCCAACCTTACATAATTGAGAATCATGTTTATTTTCAGTCATTAAATCAAACGTTACTTCCATATTTTCTAATTTGCCATTATAGTGAGATAATACTTGAGAAAGACTTATTTTTTTTTCTCCAATTAAAGTATCTTTTCGAAATGTACTGTGATCTAACAATCGAAAATGTAATTGAGAATATGGAGTTACAAGTATTGTAAATTCCTCGTTCCATTTTGGTTGATATGTGGATTTTAAAACTTCTGTCTTCCGAGGACTTTTATCATCAACAGAAAATTCTATGTAAGGATTAGGCTTTAAAAATGTAGAACTTCTTAATATAGCACCTTCAACTAAAATAACAAAATTTTATTATATATACTTAAAACACTATTAATATATAAGAGTAATATTATATAATTTGTTTTTTATGTATTTTTCTAACAATTTTTATGTGTTTAATATATATCTAATAAGTAATTAAAATTAAACTACATCATATTGTAAAATTATGACTGTTAAATTATGTAAATGTAAAACCATGTACATATATGTACACATTCATATATATACTATCATGTATAGATATTTGGACACTTCTAAATTATTGCAGCTATCGTCTTATTGCTGAAACAATGTCTTCTAAATGCATAAATTGTCAAAACTGAGATTTTATATTTTGAGCCTACTCTTTGTCTCCATAACATCCACCAAATTTTGTCACAATTAGACACAGATGCTATTTGGAACTTTATCCCAAATAAAATTCTTTAATCTAATTTTTACCTTTGATCTTAGTACAGTATGTTAAATGCAATTAGTAGGATAAGATAAGATTAAGGTAGATAGGTAGATGAAAAATACTTCGAGAGAATCATTTAAATTAAGCAACTTAGTGTATCTGTTCAACATTGAGATTTTAGAATAATAGTGAGAACAAGTGTTTCCAATCACATTCTAATAGTTTATGTAGATTTTATAAAGAGTCATATATTTATTACAAATAAATGTGGAACTTGATTAATACATGTATATTCCTTGTTTTAGTTTTAATTTAGTGGAACATTTGACTTTAGTGGAACATTTGACTATATAAAAATGTCAATGTTCTGATTGGACTACACCAAGCATCCAAATACTTATGTATGGTAGTGCATGAACTATACAATATATAAAATATGTTAAATACATATAACAATAAATAAGGATATAAATACTTACTTGTAATGCTTAATTGGTGAAAACCAGACGATGCCACTTCTTCTTCACAATGAGACATTGTATACAATTTAGTATATTTTAATAAGATAATTTTTGAGAATTCATAATTTCTTAACTATTTATATGTAAGTTTTACCTGTAATATTTTATAACCTTAATAGTAGAATTAAGTATCAACACCTTTATCATAAGTGCGTAAATAAAAATTATAAAAATAATTTAATGTAAAATTAAAGGATGTTGTGAAAACAATTAGTACTGTGTTAAAACAAAAGAGATACTTAAGCCAGTATCATGAGTAGGTAAATTATGCTACATCAATATATAAATTACCAAAATAAAAACGTACTTCAGATATTTTATAATGGCGATAAACACTAAATAACATGTTGTGAAGTAATGTACTTACATATATAATTAGTAGTAAATACACACATTACCGAATAAATACAGTACAATACGATTTAAAAAACTTTATCGTTTTCACATACTAAAAACACTACTACTATTGGTATCTTTTCTAATGATCTGATATTAAAATACTCAAATAATTATAACACATACAGATGTATTTATCATGAATTGTTGCAAGTGTATCCAGCTCCAATGCATTGCCTGTATTTAGGATATTAACATTTGTATGATAGAAAAGGCTCTTCTACACTCACAATTTTTATCACAGAACTTCGTTATCAGTAGGTCACCATCTTTTCACACATCATAGGTAGGAACCTTTTATAATATGTAAATCACTAGGTATAAAAGTATAGCATGTGGATGCGCGCGCATATGTTATGTATTTATCTCACAGAAAATGTAAGCTGTATTAAGTCTCTATATTTTGAATTCCCTAGAATTTAATAGCATAAAATATGAATTTACTAAAAAAATAGTATATAATTCATGAATGTAGAACATGTCAAAGTATTTATTTGTTGTTAAAATAAGTTGTTGAAAATATTTGATAATATCTACATAAAAGAAGTAGAAAGAAACATAAAAATCATAACTAAAAAATTGTTAAAATATGTATATCTTATTACGTCATTAAAATTATTATCAAAATGAAGTAAAATGATTGTTACTTTATATTAAAAAGAAACAAAATGATATGTGGTATATTCAATATTTTAATTTTAGTTTTACTAATATTAAAAGATATTAGTTTGTAATATTGTAAGAAATTATTAAAAAATATGCAATAAAATCTAAAATGTACTCTAAAAATTGGGCTTTTACAGTTCATAGTAAAAGTGAATCTGACAACAATATTAGGAATTTCTTCTCCTGGTATAAATATAACTTAGCCAGTTCTATAGCCTATAAAAATTTTTATTTGTGTAATATATGTATGTGAAATAGTAAGTGATAATACTAATATAAAACAATTACAGTATAATGCAACAGAATGTATAATAGTGTATGTGAAATAGAGTCCAAAGTCAAAACTCTTAAATACTTATTTTATATTTTTTATTTTAGCCTTTTACAATATAATAGCCTTGTACAATGTTTTATAAATTAATAACATCATTACATCGATGTGTTCTTGGCTGTAAAAGAAATTATAATAGCACTTTAAAATCAAATAATTGTGTTTCTGTTTTTTTTATTTCCAAAAAATGAAGAATTATAAAATCGTAGCACTTATATTATTACTAAAAATTAAAAACGGTAATTCGCTACCTCTAGAATAGCGCGAGGAATTTATCATGTTTTATAAATATTAACAAGAAAATTTTTGTTTGTATTTGCAAAAATTCTAGTTATTTCTCGTGAGTTATTCTTATTGCTCAGTTATTTCTCGTGAGTTATTCTTATTGCTCAGTTATTTATGGACATAGGAATATAAGAACCGAGCATAAACGTCTACTTCAGGCGAGGTGAAGTTACTTCCAGGCAACGAGGAACACGGTCACGCGATACTTTGGGGCTACATTGGTTATTGGTGACTCAGTGACTGACTCAATGATGTATGTCAGAAGGAGAAAATAAACTAGTTACACTAACTCACTCTCACTCGATGAGATTAAGAGATTGCGTTTGCGCGACCACGACTAATCACTAATGCGGCTCCAAAGTACTACGTTCCTCGCTCCCCAAAAATAGCTTCACCACCCCCCAGTTATTGTTCGGTCCCTATATTCCTATGTCCATGGCTTATCTTCATTTATACATTTACTTAATCTCTTTCATTTAGGCAATTTTATTTTTTAAATATTTTTATTTATTTATTTTTGAAACTATAGTTCAGTTTTTACTTATTTTGCATTACATTTACATTCCCTTTACTTTACATACAAGCAGACACCTTTAATACCTTCCAAAAGTTTATGCATATGTTATATGTATTATTCTCAATATTCATATATTATTTCCATTGCAATACAGTTATATTAATATCATTATTTTTATTATAACTTATTTTAAAAGTTAAGTATATCTCAATCAATTTTTTTAAGGAAGATATTAATGATCATCTACTTACTTCACTGCAATAAAATAGGACTTTCAATGCACGCAAAAGCAGTGTTGCCACCACGGTCGTGTATACAGGTTCAACTACAATCATATATATACAGGTCCGACACTTATATACCAAAACCAGAGAGGTAATTTCTTCCCTGCTATTCTCCAAGTCACCAGACTTGTTATATGTATGACTGTAGTCTGTGCATATATTCTTTGATAGTGTTTGAGTGATATTTGAATTATTGATGTTAAAGATTACAAATATATCTCGACAATATTGTATTCATATCTACTGTCATGATATTTCTCAGTAATATAATAATATAAAACGTTAATAGAATTATCATCTTCATGATATAATTCCTAAACATACATTTGTATAGCAGATACATTGTAATATGGATAAAAGTTTACTCATATAACAATTATTAAATTGTTGCTAATTTAAACTAAGGAGTTAAAATTGTTTCAATAATTTTGAAAAGGGAGAGAAGAGCAGAACAAAGAGGTAGAGCAAGAAACAAATACTATATATTTCTTATTCTTAGAAAATAATAGTTCTACTTAACCTATATCAGCAATATTCTAAAATACATAATTGACATAAAACAGTGAAATAAAATTTGATTAAACGAAACTTTCAGTTACTCTCAATAATGATGTAAATTATCATTTTTTTTTATAGATAAATTATAATGAAGTTCACACAATTATTATATAAACAACATATAGGTAAAGCATTAAGATATTTATGGCAACATCAACGAGAAAGATGTGTGCAAATAACTAAAGCAGAAGAAATTTTAAAATCTATGAATTTTACAGTACATGATGCTACAGAATTAATATCAGCAAAAAGGTAAAATGCTTCATATATCACTGAGGTATAATGTTATAATATTCATCTTATCTAATTTATTATTTTAACACCTATCTTTCATTGTTTTCATATTTATTTCTTTATACTTTATGTTGTTTGTTTCATAAAATTTTTAGGAAGCATTTTTTACTTAATTAATAATGAAAGGTTAATAACATATTTATATTCTTAATCTAAATAACTTCATAACATAAATCATTGGATGTTACTTAATTTCAAAAATTATTTACTCAAGTGACATAAAGTAATATAAATATAATTTACCTAATTTGCAAATTAATGTATAGGAAGATTATTTTAAGAAAGATATTGCTTGATATATTTAATTTTTGTAATTTTAGACATTGTAGGAATTTTTACAGTTAAATGTATCTTTGGATCAAAATTTGGAAGAGTTAAATTATAATTATAATTATGGTTAAATTATAATTCTCATTATTCTTATAATCTCATTAACAAATATAATATTTTATTTTATAAGAATTTATTTTTAAGGACATTGATATCAGTAAAAATACCAATAATATTATAACTGTATATAAGATTACAAACTCCTTTCAAGATAAGTACTGAGCAACAAATGTTATTAAATATTCTTTTGTATTCAACGAAATTAATAAATTCTTAATAAAGTATTTTATTTTCACACACACACATTAATAACATATATATATATATATATATATATATATATATATATGTTATTAATTTTTCTTTAGTTAATTGATTTAATACATATTTCTGAATTAAGAAACACTTTGTTAATTTGTAGCTATAAAGTTTTATTATAAATATACTTCCTTCTTTTTCATATTAGAATTGAAAATTCAACTGTTTTTAATAAGTCGGAACCTAATTCCAAAAGTAAAAGTTGTTTGGTAATTGAAGATTGTAGTGTTTTACAAGAAGGTGTACCACAAGCATGTTTATTAACGAAAACCCTAAAACTTGATGATGAATTACCAAAGAATATACAAGAGCTACTTACTGACGTTCCAGACAATATAGATAATTTATTAAAAAGGTATATTAATAAAAATATAACTATGTTTCATATAATTTTATTAGTCATTGTATTTGGAATATACAACTATTGATTTTCTTTTTTCAATTTAAAAATCATTTTAATTACTCAGATATGTTTATACATCTGTAATATATGATGCACAGCAAGTAAAATTACCACCATTGAAAGATCCTAATCGACCTGCTTGGGTATTTCCAAGAGTATATGGTATATCTAGTACAAGAAAAATGTCTGTATGATTACATTTACTTCATATTTTTTAATTTAAAATTTTAGTTCTGTAACAAAGAATATGTTTGTAGGCATAATTTAACAAAGAAGTTTTTGCAACTTTGTGAATCATTATGTGGATTAAATGATGTACAATGCAAATCAATAGTTCATGATGGACTTGTATCTATGTGTATAGGTATATTATTAAAACAAAAATATTATAAAATATACATTAAACTTCATATATTATATGTGTTGCACATTCATATACAGGGTGGTTGGTAACTGGTGGTACAAGCGGAAAGGGGGTGATTCTACGCGAAAAAAGAAATCGAAAATATAGAATAAAAATTTTTCGTTTGAGGCTTTGTTTTCGAGAAAATCGACTTTGAATTTTCGCTCGGTACGCGTGCACTTTATCGCGTCTCGTTATAACGGATCTCACTGTAGATCATTGTCTAGATTGACGTTATGTTGATAAACACTTCCAATGTGACCGCAGTGTTTTCCTACCTATTAACTTACTATACGACTTTTTTATTCTATTTTTTTTATTCTATATTTTTGACTTCTTTTTTCGCCTAGAAACACCCCCTTTCCGTTTGTACCACCAGTTACCAACCACCCTGTATAATATTTCTATTTTTAATGATCATGAAAGACAATGACATTATAAAGTATTTGACTTTTTCAATTACAAATATTATAAACCAACTAAGAATATTTGTGATTCATGACTTTAAAATCATCAATTTTATAATTTGTACAAGTTAATTAAGATATTTTATTAACACATTTTCGTGTATATGTCTATTCACAAACTCGTAATTTGTCATTTTGTATATTTTAGGGAAAGAAAACGATTTTATAAAATTTTCCTTAAAAATGGATATAATGATGACATCTTCGATACCTCTAGCACCTGTAGCTGATGTAAATATGGATAACGAATATGCATTTCTTAATCTTCACCCACTGCATTGTACTGTTGGTTTATCTAAATTAGATATTGATAACACTGAGGATTTATATCGTAAGTTGATTATAGTTATAGAAAGCTAGATTATAGTTTATAAATCATAATTATGAAATTTAAACACATTTTAACATTATAGCAATTGATTCGGAATCGCCATTAATGAATGTTCACACTATTTTTATAAATCACAATCCAGAGGAAGTTAAAAATATAACTGAATTGCCAGTCACTGAAGATCAAATTCACGCACGTTCAATGATGAAATCATTTACTGTAGCAGCAACTTGTGCCCGACAAAAGTTTGGATTAGATGTGAAGAAGTTACCTGAACCTATTGTTGTGCAATGTGTTCAGTCAGATGGACAAAATTTTCATTTTTCTGTATACCAACTTAATACCTTAGATATTGATGGCAAAGAAGGAATCAAAAATTTTTGGTGGTCAGAACCATCAATGAAATTATATGAAAAAACTCTATACGAAAATGGGCAACCTTGTCTTACAGGCTACAATCGTGATGTTTTTAATAGGTTTTTTGCATTTTATAGAAATAAATAAAATAAGATAATTATTGACAATAAACTTGTACATTTTTTAAAAGAAAATTTTCGAATTTTATATACCTATAAAAATATTTATAGCTCTTATTCTATCAGCTTTAAAATGATTAAAACTAAATAATCTTGAAGTTTATTATAGTTAAACGTATAATTTATTTGTGTGGTCACTTCTATATTTTATATCTTAGTATATATATTTTTGTTTTATTAATTATATGTGTACTTTTTTAATATGAACATTTATTATATAATAGTTATCAGATTTTTAAAAAGGGTAGTAGCTTGGATGTTTGTATTAATTTCTTTCTGCTTTATTTGATAGCGATGACTAGTTTGTGGTTTTATCAAATGTTTTGAAGAAACATATGGTTTAATATGAAAATATGGATGTTGTAATGCCTGAAATAAGAAATATTTTAATTTTTGTTAGTAATTGCTTGCTGTATTTACTTTATTACACACTTCATTAGCTGTCAGACGTTGTGATGAATTGTAAATGAGAATTTTACTAATTAGATCAAGAGCTTCTTGTTCAGTATCTTCAAGAATTTCATCCCATGATATTCCCTTATGATATGGAAATGTAATTTTGTTATAATCAGGTAATATACTTAAATCTGGCCATGTTTCTGACGTAGGAGAACCTAAATATTTTAAAACTATTGCTAACTGCTCAATATCTGTCTCTCCCTGTAAGTTTGACGTTTACCATATAATTCATATTAAAATTATTATCAATAATAGAATAAAAGCAGAAATGTCTTACAGGAAATAATGGTGATCTGTTATATAATTCACCAAAAATGCATCCAATAGACCACATATCAATTGCTGATGTATAATATCGTGCACCGTATAATAATTCAGGTGCTCTATACCATCTAGTGGCAATTTGGTGAGAATATGGTTTTGTTACATTCTTCCACAATAATCTTCCTAAACCGAAATCAGCAATTTTCAAAATACCTTTTTCATTTATTAGTAAATTAGCAGGTTTTAAATCCTAAAAATAGTATTTGAATACTCTCATTATAATTCAATAAAATATTAAATGTAAAAAGTAAATAAATCAAAAATATATTTAACATTCTATGTATAAATTTAATGTGTATGTAATTAAAGTTCTTCAGGTATACTTATGTTTATTATTGTTGTTGTTGCTATTATTATTATTATTGTTATTATCATGCTTAAGTTTATATTTAAAAATGTAAATATTTCTTACTCTATGTATTATATTTTTCCCATGTATATATGCAATGCCCTCTAAAATCATTTTTGTATAGATTTTTACTTGAACTCGAGTTAATAATATATCATTGTCTCTTATTATTTCCCATAGCCCTGTCGGCATATATTCAAAGACCATTATAAAATCTAAACCATTAGGGAAAGCATCTAATAACTCTATGACCTGTATTAAACAATCTTTTTTATTAAATTTATTTCTGTTGTTAATAAGAGTTCTTTTTTATAAAATTGATTATATGAATTATATATGTATATCATATATATATATATAAAATAATTGAGACAAACATACATTCGGATGTTTTAATTGTTGTAAAATTTTTATTTCTCGAATGATAGATATGGATATACCATTATCAATGTTCTTTAAAAATAACTTTTTTAATGCAACATCCTTTTGTGTTTTCACATCATATGCTTTTGAAACAATACCTTGTGCTCCTTTTCCTATTTTTCCTGTGACTATATATCTATCCATATTCAAGATATTTATGAGTTAATACCAATTATAATATTAAAATAATCCCACATTTTAGTGATAAATAAGATTGTTTTTATTTTTTAACAAATATACTGCATTTGTTAAAATATATGGCATAATTTTATAAGTTTATAGCACATATATTTTCTTTCATTGAAACTTTTATCTCTTTCTCTCTCTTCTTTTCATTGAAATTTATGGACATAATTTAATAAACGAAAAGCTGAATAAACATATTGTAAAGCTTACACGTAATACCAAGTCTCGGTTTTGTTGCATAGTAACGTTAATGATGTCAACTAGTGGTTTCTATAGTTACAATTGAAAATGCTTGACTAACCTTACCTTCGGTTAGCTGTGATTAAAGCCTGTTTTCCACTTGCGATTAGTCGCGCGACAACAAAATCCATTGTCGAATATGACATATTTTTTATCAGACGACAGAGCGTCCTGTGGGACTATAAAGCACGGATATGGAATATATACGTGCTATACTAGTCGACTACTAGTCGCAAGTGGAAAAGAGCCCTAAATCTTTTCAAGGCGTTTTATAGCATTCAATTGATGTAAACAGTGAAGGAAATAAGTGGGAGATTTATTAGATATTTGTAATTATGAGTGATAGAAAACCGAACAATTTTTATAAGAACAAATGGTATTTTGATAAAAAGAAGTCATCAAAATCTAAAAAGAGTAAGATATTCTTTGTTCCTTTTGATAAATCTATAGTTTTAAATAATTTAGTGAAATATAATCAAATACAATTGACGAATTTGTGTTTACCTTTTGTACATATGTACGTCACGTTTTTATTTTAATATTTGAAATGTACGAAACGTTTTTTTAAGTATTGATTATTTAGTGTGTTGTAATATAGTAAAATTACTTGAATTATATGTGAAAAGGAGAAATGATCGTTTTTTTTTATCACATATCACTTCTTTTTATGTTCAAAGAAACTTATTAAGGTAAGCTCAATAATTTATGACTCAAAGCCAACGTAAATTTATGGAGATCAAACATAAATGAAAGTATCAATATGGGTTTCTAAGTTATTAAATTATCATTAGATGTTTAATTATCATGCTTAATTTGACTGTTACAACATTGACTGCTATAGCGTTAATATTTCTTTCAATGTATTAAGCATGTAATGTTTTTGTGCATGTATCATATACTTTTGTATTTTAGGTTACATAGCCTATATTGTGTATACATCAATAAAGATATGCTTGTAAACCACAGGTGATTTTCATAATAGATGGATGCAAATTAATAGTAGCCTATGTAGTCTCTTAGAAAATATAATTGTGAATTATTGTCGATTTATATAATGATCAATATGTTAATAATTAATAATTAGAATGTTTACCACTATATAATGCATTTAAATAACATAATAATCTTTAAATTTTCTCACTTTATTTAGTATTCTTAATTTGCTTGGTTGAATGTACTCTTACTTACATAATCTTGGTATTGATCCAGTTGATTAACTATCAGAATTTATAAGTATTTTCGTAGACATAATATATATTAATAACATTTCATGATATAAGAGATTAAGATAAAAAAGACAATAATTGCAATTTGTATTCAATTATAATATATCGTAATTAGGAATATAGAAATATACCAAGTGTAGAACATTATATTTTAAGGGCTGTTTATATGTAGAAGCAACCTACAATTAAATTAACACTTATAATATTGAAATATAAATAACGAAGATGGGATTCTATTAACATAAAGTACAGTTGTATGTATAGATACATTTGCAAATATAGTTGTATCATAAAAAAATAAAACTTGTTGAACCATACAAAATTTTCTATTGTGGTTTTCTTCCACCTTCATTATTCATTCAAAATAAAGCTATAAACTTGTCTAGTTATTAGACTCAATGTTTATATAAAGTGGTTCAAACATAATGTCACAAAATGTTTTTTCTTAAATTATTAGAGGTGGTAAATTTCATTTTTGGCATTTAATTGACATATTGGGCTTTTCTACAAAATAAATAGGTTACACTGCTTGCCTTATCTAGGAGAAAGAAGATGGATCTTCAATTAGTTTTTTATGTATACCTGTACACATTTAATATTCGTCAACTTATTTTATTATTTTATTATTACATTTATATTAATATTATATTACATATATTATTTTATTAGTATTGTATGTTTAACTTAAAATAACTATTATTATAAATGATTTAGAATATGTGTACTGTATCACAGTATTATGATTTGTAACATACTTATTAGGAAAATACTGTAATTATCAGTTTAAGTGTATTATTGTAAGAATTTTTAATCCGGCGGGGCTTACGTGAAATAATAACAAATTAATTATAAAAAGTAATAGGCAAATGAATAATTGATATTATCTTACGAAATAGAATAATTGTTATCATCTTAAGGAAGTGATTGAAAAAAAACCCAAATTCAAACCCAATGCATTGACGATATTCATTTTTAATTGAGTTATGACATTTCTTACATGCTCGCATATGCATGTTATGCACGAACTTTCATCTCGGATGTTCAAGCACCTTCCTCCCTCTGTATACATAAATAGAAGATTTAGAGATCAGGTCTTTTTATCCGTTCGTTGATAACTAATATAGACGCATACGCTGTTACAGATGCTCAATTCTATGTAGAATTCTTTGTAGTAGTAGCGACAGTTTTTCCCAAATATCTCATAAATAGACTCTTTGTATGTATCTGTTCCAAAACGCATGTCGTCAGTTTTACAATATACAATTGGTCGGAAGCGGTGTTCAGCTGGATATCGTGACGGGCAAGCTAAGTCAATACAAGTACATATGCTTTAATGCATTTATAGAGAATACCCCTTTGCATTGGCAAGTTAAATTAGCTCAGTCACTTGAAAAATCAATGTTGTTCAAATATATGAAATCGTTTCTACTAAAACAAAGTTCAGTTGTCGCGTAAGCAATTTTTCGGAGACCTCAATGACCTATCAGGGAGTCTTTTCCTTTCCTTATGCATGGACTAGTCAGTCCATGCCACCATCGGCTGATCGCCACGCTATTGTTTCTGTTTGTAAGTTGTCAGTTTATAAACTTGTAATGATTAGCAATTAAAATTTTATCGAATGATTAATAACAAAAAAAAAAACAATCAATAAATACACAATTGTGTATATAATACATATGAGTATGTGTTATTATTTCTTTGTGTATTTGTTGTTAATATTTGACAGAAACTCAAAATTTAATGATTTTATTTATGTTTTTCAGTATCTTAAAAACATTTTTTTGTTTTTTTACTATTATTATTCAACCATCTCAATAATAGTTTGTGTCTATTTAATCACCAAACATCTTTACAATTTGCAAAAAAGCAAATTTAATAAATTTAGGAATAATAAATAACAGATGAAAAATATTAATCGTAAATAGTAAATAATTTATATAATTATGATCTATGACTCACCCGTTGGAAAACTCCAGACTACAATGAACCATGTGCATCAGACTTGAAGATTCCGGCGGGCCGTGCACAATATAAGTCTGTAGCAGTTCCTTAAGGAGTTTTGCCGAACCGCACTTCTGTGAAGGTCTTTTCTTCAACGACGAGGCAGTCTTCGCCTGCTCTTGCAAACGGAAAAAGGCCGTTCGCCATTAACATGTTTAGGAAAATGTTGCTCAGGATCACGTCCCCTACCACATATTAAAAAGTCAGCGAAATCGGAGAGGTTGAGTTCTATCTGTACATTCACCGAAACATGTCTTCTTTCGTGTATATTAGAAATTTGTCAGGATAGGTTCGTTTACCGAAAAGCATTACTGCCTTCCATATTCTGTGACCAGATCCTTTAGAACCTTAGATATAGTCTCTATTCTTTGGCAATACGACATCACGATCGGGTCGATTGCCATTAGTAAACTATCTTATTCTTCACTAACAGTCATATTAGTTAGTTTCTAACTAAACAGTCATATTATCGACACCTCGTAGTTCAACGATTTCGAATTGTTGCGATCGACTTCCCAAACATTCAGTCGAGCCAAGGTCGTTACTGATTCCTCCTCCTAAATAGCAGTAGGCTATTTGCCATAATATTGTTAAGAAAATGTGTTGTCGCTAACACATATATGTATTTATATTTGAAAATGATTAATTTAAAAAATACTTTTACTTTAATTTTGTCAAATTTAGCGTATGGAATGATTTTATTTTGATTTTTGATGTTTTTCATTTTCATATTTGTAATTCTTTTAACGATTGTCTCAAAGTCAGTTTTTACTACAATGATGATGAATAATATGTCAATGTATTAAGACCATAGGACGTTTTTACTTTTATTTAATTGGTTAATGCAATAAAATCGTTCATAATAGCAATCCTCTAATTGTTTTAAGCAGTGCATTTAAGCATTAAACATTAGATTCTAATGGCATAATAATCAAACTTTTATTGGTTAGAATTTTAATTTTGATATATATATAAAATTATTTATATTGTATCTATATTATTAATAATTTATAGATTACAATGACAATCAAAGCAATGAAAAGAAATATCAACATTTGGACCCTATTGAAACATATAATTTATTAAACGTAGATAATACGTACGTAGATTTCAATATTCCATACTATGGATGGAAGCTACTTTTTTCTGATGAAGGTAGAAACATTTTTTATATTTTTTATTAAATTGGGTTAATGACAAATTAAAATATAATAGTTATATAAAAATAATTTGTCTTTTAGTTTATAAAAACGATTCTGATACTGTTAAAAAAATACAAATAGTAGAAAGGTTTATAAATAGACATCAACGATTGTCAACATTACTTTCGCTGGAAAATTTAGAAAATGGCACAATTTTTATTATTGACATATGTGAATTATACAATGATAAAATTTTTATGGATGAATGGTCTGATTTTAAGAAAGATATATATGAAAATCCATTGCATATTTTGAATTCTTTTAAATTGGCTGTGCACCAGGTATATTTATAATATTTTTTATAATTAGTATATTTATTCACGAAATATCAAGTTCTGTATTTTTAGCAAATTTTAAATACAGTATCGCGAGAAAGTCTAAGCTCTGCAAATATTATAAGTACACTTTCTACTGTTAGAATAAAAATATTAAATTATCAACCAATTATGTGTTTGCAAGATTTGAAAGCAAATTCTTACGGTATGTATACATTTCCTTGAGTAATTCGAATAATAATTTTGTTCAATTCTGACCTAATTCTGTTTTTATATATTTAATTTTCTTAACAGGGAGATTAGTATCAATTAGAGGCTGTGTAATAAGAGTAGGCCACATAAAACATCTTGCACAATGGATTATGTTTGCTTGTCGTAAATGTAATTTACAGAAAATAGTGAAACAGCCACTAGGAGTTTATACAGTTCCAAGAATATGTAATACGTGCGGTACATCTAAATTTCGTGTGATATTAGATTCACCATTGGTGAAAAGTATCTTATTTCAAACGATTAAAATACAAGAACTTTCAAATAACGATCAGGTTTGTAGTTCTGTTACAAATAAAAAAGATCATTTTTATTTTGTGCGAGTACGTGCACGTATGCTTATATAAATGAAACTCAGAGTTACAATTCATTTTAATGAATTTACTATGTTATATACTATGTATAAAACTACTAACTTTTGAATAAGTTGTTTCGAACAATTGAATTTATATTCTTATTCAAAGGAAATTTTTTAAAACGATATTTTTTAAAACAGTCATAATAATTCATCGTAAACGTAAATAAGATAACAGAATTGATTCTTCATAGCACTACTCTTTTATATAGATAGTGTGAATAATATTGCGACAAAAGAATAAGTAATTTTACGTATAGATTTAAAAACTGTCGAAAATGAATTAACTTATAACTCATTAACATTGCTGGCGTGTTTTATATATGTGCATATTTTTTTCGTATAGAATAGTAAAGGAAGTATGCCTAGAATGATTGATATCGAATTAATGGATGACTTAGTCAATACTTGTATGCCTGGAGATGATATTACTTTAACAGGAATTATAAAGGTAAAGTGTATTTAGATATATGTGGTACATTACAAAAGAGTTTCAATGTTTGCAATTAGGTGTTTAATTTATATTCGTAATTGATTTTCGAGCAAGTTTTGGCATTTATACACTTCATTTATTTCATTTATACACAGGAATTGTTTCACATTCAAATAACTTCTTTGAAAAACTAACTTTTCTATTTTATAATGTTCTCATTTTAACTAAATATTTTTGTCTTTAAGCATAAATATCTTAAATCCTAGCTTTAAATAACTCGTCTATATTTTATTAAAAACATAATCTATGTTTTTTTTATTCATGTTACAATGTTATGATCTGACATACTGTGTTGCATAGGGTACTAATAATGCAAAGCCTCGAAATAAAATCTCATTTTCTTTATACATGGAAGCTATTACTATAATTAATAATAAACAGAGACTTCAGGATAAGAATATCATAAATAATGAAATGTCAATAAAGGATTATTTAGCAATAAAGGTATACGAATTGAAAATATATGTTATAATTTAAGTAATTTATGCTGTGAAGTATTTATGTTTTATCAATTCTGATAGGAGGTATATAACACGCCGAATATTTTTCCGCTGTTGGTACATTCCTTATGTCCAAGTATATATGGTCATGAAATTGTCAAGGCCGGACTGATGTTGAGCTTATTTGGTGGAAATGTAGAAAATTCAGAATCACGAGAAAATATTCATATATTAGTAGTTGGTGATCCTGGTCTTGGAAAATCGCAAATGTTACAAGCCTGCGGGCGAATTGCTGTCAAAGGTACAACAAAACGAATAAGAATTTTATTATATAATTGTGTAGAGGGTATATTGACTTTTTGATTTACGTCGCTATTTTAGAAATTACTATTATAAAAGTTGAATGGGTTTATACTCCGATGTTATTAATTTTCCCGTAAATGAGTACGTAAATATTATGAGAAGGTCAACTTTCTTTTTTTAAATAGAATCGTATATCTTTTAATATATTAATCGGTGCAGTTCGACACTCTTTATAACAATTAATAATATCAGAATATATAAAGCCATTCAACTTTTACCTGAAATATTTTTCGCTACGGGTAATAATAGTGATGTAAATCAAGATGTCAATATCAGGTGAGACACCATGTATATTATTGAAGTATTTGTAACAATGATTTTTATAGGTGTATATGTGTGTGGAAATTCAAGTACATCTTCCGGTTTGACAATAACGCTAACAAAAGAAAATAAAAATAATAAATTTAATTTAGAACCAGGAGCTTTAGTTTTGACAGATAAAGGCTGTTGTTGTATTGATGAATTTGACAAAATGCATAAACAACATTCGGTAAAGCTGTTAGAACTATTTAGAGCTATTTTGATATAAAGCTATTAAATATCAAATTAATAAAAACTTAGCTTTCTTAATATAATATTTGTATAACGAACAGTTGATTATGGTTTATTACTTTATATTAAAAAGCGAATTGTTTAAATTATAGGTTTTATTAGAAGCTATGGAACAACAAAGCGTAAGCATTGCTAAATCAGGAATAATATGTTCTCTTCCTGCTAGAGCATCAATTCTCGCAGCTGCTAATCCAATTGGTGGTCGATTTAATAGAACTAAAACAGTAATGCAAAACTTAAAAATGAGTGTTCCTCTCTTGTCACGTTTTGATCTAATATTTTCATTACTAGATGAACCGAATAAGGTGCATACTTAATATTTAATAGTTATACATACACAAGTGAATACTTCTAATTAAGATTATATTTTCTGTTTGCAATAGCATATAGATGATTTATTATGTAATCATATTATGTCAGTTCATGCTGATTTCAACACAACTAATAGTATGCAAGGTAGTACATCTCAACATATAAATCTACCACATACAACTAAACTTTCATTAAGGTAATTAAAACATATTAGACATAATAATTGTTTATAACATATATTTATTTTTTGTAAAAAAATTTTTTTAGAGATAGACTGAAAGTTCCCATAGCGGAAAATATGAATATCATACCACAGCCAATTCTCAGAAAATATATTGCGTATGCACGGCAATATGTTAAGCCGAAGTTAACTAAAGAAGCAGCTAACATATTACAAAATTATTATTTAGAGCTTCGAGATCAGAATAATAAAGTTGGTGGTTTATCTGTCTGTAATAGACAATTAGAAGCTATGATACGATTAACAGAGGTCCGATCATTTTTATGTTCGTTATTTTGAATTTTTAATCTATGCATATACATATGTATAGATTTTGAATTGAAATCTCTTTTTTCTCATGAAACGAAAATTAAAATTCCTGCATAGGCTAGAGCAAAATTGGAATTACGTACAGAGGCAATAGAAACAGATGCTTTGGATGTGATAGAAATTTTACAACACACGTTTGATGACAAAATTACAAATTGTCAATCCTTAAGTACAAAAAATATAACTAATCGAAAAGTAAGTAAGTTAATGTAGATTTACAATAACGGGAGACTGTGAGGTAGTAATATGTATTTTTTGTTCAAAGGTTAAAGAATTTATAAAGATATTAAGAAAAGAATCAGTTTCTAACAATAGTAATATATTTTCTATGAAAAGATTGCGTGAAATTGTATCGGATAAGAAAATTTTGATGAATGACTTCTCTGAGTTTATTGCGAAATTAAACGAAAACGGCATTTTATTGAAAATGGATAGTAATACGTTTAAATTTATTTCTTTAGATTAAGTATATATATAATGTTTATTATATTATTTCATATGTGTTTCTCGAGATCTAAGTAATTTATATTATTTTGTAATAAACAATAATATTTTGCAGTGATCAGCGTCAATGATTAACATCACGTGTTGTGATATGATGATGCTTTCCAAAATTATTATAAGATTCTACTATCATATTTGGCATTATTGTTAACAATATAAAATAAACAAATTTACATTGCATTATTATCTGTTAGTTTTCACACGATTTTACACTTCAAAACAGTCAGCTTTGCATGGAAGACGCCAATACAGGTACAGACAACATCTTGGCTTTGGTTTATGAAAACAACCAGGTCTGCGACAAGGTCTTTTGGGGATATATACCTTTGGTTTTGGAGCTCGTGCTGGAGGTATAGTAACTTTGCAAAATCTGTGTAATAAAATTCTCTTATGCCTTGTTTTTTTAACATGTATAAACGCTTATGTATTGCATTTACATAATTATATAGTGCTATATGTAATATACATATATATCTAAGATTCTGCTGCTAACCAAAGCTTAAAATATATTTATTATTGATATCCAAATTAGCATAGTAGTCGTTCCTAATCTGTGCCGGACGGACAAAAACAATATAAATTTTTATTCTTCTAACATTGAAACAATTCAATTAAGACATCGTGCTGTAACTCTAGTTAAACATCTTGCAGCACATGCAGGTGGACAATATGGAATACATTTCGGTGGGCAAGGTCCGCACGGCACTGGCGGCGTACATATAGTAATTTTACATGGTGGTGGACATGCTACACAAATTGGTGGAACACATGGGTAAGGTACACACGACGGACAAGAGGGTAACTGGTACTGGATACAGGATGCAGGAGGCGGATAGCAAGATGGTGTGCAACATGATAATGGACTTCCTCCACAAGACATTATTTTCCTTTTTTATTGCTTATCTGTTGTATATTATTTTTTATGATGTCATATACATGAAATTTTGATAATACCGTTTATACGAAATAGCTGACAATTGAAGTTTATGCAAAGATATTCATTTATTATGTGTTGAAGACATATTCAGACGATGTAGTCGGTTTTTCTGAAATAAATCATTCTAGTGTTATAAAACGAAAAATAAATTAAATAGAGTGGAAATATGCTAAAAATATAATGAATATGTAACAAAATTCATATTCTTCAATTTTTATAAAACTTGGATAAAATCAAAATTTTTGTTTTCAATTATTTGAACATAATTACCATTAGAAATGCCTTGCGACGGAAAAAATCCCAATTGTGATAGAAGACGAGAATTATTAGCGCAACTAAAATGTTTGATTAGTTCTATGGAAAGAAAGTAAGAAAATGTTGAAACTAAATTATGAACACGAATTAAGTTATAAATTGTTCATTATAGAAAAGCATGTGAATGGGATGAGCCACCTTGCCCACCTCCTGTTATTTGTTCTTCACCTTGTGCACCTATTTCTGATTGTGTAAGTACGAATCGATTTAAAAATGCGTAATGTACAGTAGAGAACAAACCTGTCAATAATCAAAGCTTTTGTATAAATCATTTATTGTTATAAACAGCGAGGAATATGAAAAATAAACATAATATATACAGTCATCAGGGTTAAAGGAAACGTTCTATTACAATATAAAAAAATAAAATTTTTTACAAAATAAAAAGATGTAAAAACGATATTTTTTACGATATACATTTTTTATCTATAACAAAAAAATCGATTGACTCAATTTTTCAGATAGAAACCAATAATGTATATACAATATATGTGAACATACATGCATATACAATGAATACATATGTTCAATACATATATTAAGCTTCATTACAATTTAAAGATACTTTCTAGAATATAGTTTTCTCTTCATTCTAAAATAAAGATTAAAATTTTTGTTAGTTAATATTTTAGTACCAGTACAGAAACTGTATTGTTACAAAATAAAATAATACTAAAAATAATTTTAACCAGATTTGGAAAAAAAATCCTTTGTCATTTTATATTTTTTAATACATCAATTTGTATATAGAACTAAATTTTAATTATTACATTTCAGATTCCAGTTAAACAATGTAAAAGTTTTGATTTTCGAGCAGGTATTATATATAGATGTGAATGTATCAAAAGGAATGGTTTACAAGATAGATGTATGGTGTGGGATTGTATGGGCAGACCAGAATGTATGACAAAGTTATATCCTGTTTGTATGCCAGGGCGCAACGCATTGTTGAAATTAACAGAATTAGGAGATATGGAAGTTGCACTAAGGAAATTTTATTGTGCTGATCAAGCAAGGGAAGCTGCTCTGGCTGCATATTGTAGATTGGTATGCTGCAATGGTGCAGAAAATTCTTGCTGTACAAGTGTAAAAGCAATATGTCCAAGCAATACGAAGTGTAAGCCTGTATGTATCGAACTACCATCCTGTCAACCCTGTCAACCCTGTCAACCCTGTCAACCATGCTGTATTACTCCTTGTGTACCACCTTGTACTTCTTTCAACATTTGTGTACCATGCCCACCACCATGTGCACCACCATGTGCACCACCATGCCCACCACCATGCCTACCACTATGCCCACCACCATGCCTGCCACCATGCCCGCCACCATGCCCGCCACCATGCCCGCCACCATGCCCACCACCATGTCCACCACCATGCCTACCACCATGTTCACCATGTCCACCATGTCCATCATTGTGTTCGCCATGTCCGCCATGTACGCCATGTCCACCATGTCCGCCACTATGTTCGCCTTGTCCACCGTGTCCACCATGCATACCACGTTCGCCATGTCAACCATGTCCATTACCATGCTCACCACGTGTATCACTATGTTTACCGTCATGTCCACCACTATGTCCTCCGCCATGTCCACCACTATGTCCTCCGTCATGTCCTCCGCCATGTCCTCCGCCATGTCCACCACCATGTCCTCCACCACGTCCACCACTATGTCCTCCGCCATGTCCACCAATGTGTCTATCAATGTGTTCATCACCATGTCTACCGCTGTGTCCATTACCATGTTAACCAAAATATTTATCAGTATGTTTTCATTATTATATTCTATTTCCTATTATGTGCCAAATATATATTTTCCCTTCATCATTCTGTTATGAGTTTATTTTACTATGTATAGTTTATACATTTCTGTCGAATATCAGTTATTACAAATGTATCTAAAAATTTTATACGTGTTCTCCAATATTTGCATACCTTTTATGCATATAAATGATGTATGTTGTAAAAGCATTAATAAATATAGTAAAAAAATATATTTAGATAATAAATGGGTTATTTTACTCAACTATTATACATTACTATTTTTATTATATTTGTATTATATACACATAAGTTACATAAGCTTCAGAGTATTGACAGTATCAGTGTTTGGATGGTGGATACTGTTCTGGATGTCGAGATTGTAAGTATTTTGCTGGTAAGCAACTAGGCCATGGTTTATCAAGACATTCGGGTTCTTTTTGACATTGACTCAGTGGACAGGAATCTTGGAGACCATCTCTATGTACACAATGACATCTTGTGGATAGAATACCATTTCGCATTTCAGGAAATTTCAAACCACTAAGCTAAAATAAATAAATATTTAGTACATATGAGAACTGAATTACATTGATATTATCGATATACGTATTATGCACAGTTACTCACATTAATATTCGGACACGGCACTATTCTTATATTTGATGCGTCGTATAAAACTGGATGATTTAAATGTCGTGTTACTTATTCTATGAGAATGTAACAGTAATATTTCACATACCATGGTGTCTGAATATCAATACGAGTTACTGTAAATGCATGGTCTATGTACGAAATTTATGTTCGAAGATTCTGATGTGCACATGTAAATTTCAGGAAGTAGATAGATTTTTAATATAATTTATTTACGGTTTTTCACGAGCTATCACACGTGCTTTTTCATTTACATATTTGGATCATCAAGTTCGCATTATAATTGTATCAGCTTTACATTACGTATTGACCACAATTTACCTCTGAAATTTGGATGTCACTCACATCCGTCTTTGTTTGTTTGTGCGATGTTTTTGGCGCCTCAAAGGACTTCTCTTCAAAAGGAATCATTAGAAATATCGGTAGCATAAGTGGTGTTTTTTCTTCGTGACATTTCTGTTTCACTGGATATTTGAGAGGGATACTATCAAGCAAAAAAAATTTTATTTCATTTTTGACGAAGATAAAGTTATTGATTAAAAAATTTAAGGGATGCTTCTCCGAGTCAAAGTAAATCGAAATGATCGATATTTCAGAATCAACTTAAGTATCTCTGAATCTTAGTAAAATTTCCTACATGAATAAATGTACAATGACTCATGTTAATATTCGGATACAGCACTATTTCCGTATTTGTTGCTTTCTATATGAGATGACGATCTCAATATAGTGTTGCCTATTCCAAGAGAATATGAATCATTTAGTGTTGCTCGTAAATACATAAATAATTCCTTCGTAACAATTGAATTGTACAATAGAGAACAGAAGTTGTTCTCCTTGTTTCTTAAATTCGATGGCGATATTCTTCTTTTAAAATTAGTATTCTTTCCTCTTTGTGACATGTTAAATTTCTTAATGTATTAATAAAAATATCGATATTAATTTTTTCTGGTACTAATTATACAAAATAATTATTAAAAAAAATTATTTTGCAATTCGAACTGTTTCCAAGAATTGTTAGATTGCAGAAAGGTAATAAGTGTCCGAATATTAGTGTGTAGTTTTTTGATAAAAAGCTGTTGTACAGTTAAATGTTATTGTTAGAAAGAAATTTTTTAGGTATATTCAAACTGCAACAAATGGTAATAACCCTTCAGTGTTTGAAAGTAAAGTAATTGTATAATGCAAGTACATTTGTTGCATGAACTGTTATTATTTTTATACCTACTTGCAACCTTGTTCCTTTTTTTACTATAGAGAGTTAATTATTTTATGTACATATATTTTTATGGAAATTAAGAATATGGCATAGTATTAGCATATTATTAAACTAACCATTTTGATGTTGCTGGCTCTACTGTGGAAAATGTTGCAGTAGTTTGCATTATGTGTTTCAGTTTTTTAATATGTTTAAGAAGCACTATTAAGAACAAAATACTTGTTAATTTGTCATGTTGCAGAAAGTATCCTATTTAAACTAAAATTTAGTGAAATATCGTGGAATGTTGTTGGTTGATGAATTTTACATTAAATTTTGTAACGATCGCGTTTTGTCGCGGCTTATATACATGTTAACATTCTTGAACTGAGCAACATTAGAAAGTACTAATAAAATTTTACACATTACGAGAAATAGTTTTAAAGAAAATATAATTTAGTTTAATATAGTTTTCGAAAAGAAGCAAAAATTTGTGAAAGTATTATTATTATTTATTTTATTTAAAGTCGTATCGACTAGTTACATTTTTACTCTTTCAAATAATCTTTCATAGATTATTTGTACATATTATCATAGAAAAATTTATGTATATAATATTTGTTACCGTTGATAAATATACGACTTAATTGTAAAGCTATAAATTAGTAGGAATGGAATCAAACAACATTTATTATAAGAAGCCTCATCTCTTTCCAAAAAAGTCTTTCACTTATTTTATATGTTGATACACAACATATTATAAAGTTATTTACACTTTTGATATTACAAAACCCATAAAGAAAGCATAGATCTTGTTACTTTTCTTCTTTGTTTCTTTTTCCACTACTATTATAAGTATATACGTAAATTATATTGCATGATACATATGGCATGAATATCAGCGTTTTAATATTACACGAAGTTTGCAATTATAGAAATGAAATCAAAACATATGATGATAATGTGATATCTTCTTAAAATATATTTTTAGATGTTTTACATTAAAAAATTTCCGAGTTTATTATTTGTTATATTAATTTCATTAATTTCAATTGTATACCATTGATATAGCTTAAAAAAGAAATCAAAGATGTCGTACAAATGTTTAAAAAGCAATGGTGCCAGTATAGAAGAGACACTTGGAAATTGGGGCTTTTCTAACAGAGTCTCAAATTCTGGTCAAGAACTTCGACGTTTAAGATGTCTCTTTAATAAGATGGATAGCATGTAAGGGATAAATTCTATAATTTTTTCTCCGAATGTATTAATTTCTCTAACGTATTAAGTTGTTAAGTATCAAAGTACAAGATAAAAATAAATTTAAATGTAAATTAGATAAGGAAGAATTAGAAATAAACTAGATCATATAAAGATACAAAATTAATATTATGTGAAAAGTATTTTTTCATGATATATCATTGAAATCTTCAGGAAAACTAGCAAACCAATGACGTGTGTAAAATATAATTGTTTATATGACCCAGACGCATGGTATGTAAAACCTAGTCCTGACGAATGTAAACCTATTTGGACAGTGCCTATGAGAAGAC
Source organism: Bombus confusus (assembly GCA_014737475.1). NCBI lineage: Eukaryota > Metazoa > Arthropoda > Insecta > Hymenoptera > Apidae > Bombus > Bombus confusus. The sequence continues at coordinate 65,351 of JACXIV010000111.1, forward strand.
CCCTTATTACATTTAGCTCTACTGCTACTATAATAATGACATCAAATTTGAATAGCATTGGAACAGATTTGCTTTATCCTATTCCAGGACGAAGTTATCTATTACAGGGTGTATGTAAAAATATCCAACCACATGGAACAGTTATAACATTTAATTTGGTTTAACTTGGTTTTCTTTTAACAGACAGATAAATGGTATCGGCATAGCCAATGCTGCAATCAACAGCCAAATTGTTCAGTACGACATCCTTGTGCACCACAGTGTTAAAAGCATATTATACACATGTAAAAATAATGTACGTAAAAGTAAAACATCTGCTATTCAGATTTTATGGTCGTTTATATTTGATAATTTTAATGATAAATTGTTATTTGTATCTTTCGTTCGTCAAGAGACAAATCGTATTTTATTTATAAAATATAATATAAAATAATTAAAATCATATTTATAGTTTTGAGCTTTTATTAATAAAGCTGAGAATACACTTTTCAGAAACATTCACAACGAATTCCTATTTTTCATCTATTATTATGTCTGTGACCATCAGTGATCTTAAGTAATCGTGATATTTGAATTCGTCTTGAGAAAAGCTACGATTGTAGGTGTTAAAAAATATATAGCTTCATTCAAAAAAATGGAGGTGATGTTCAGAACACGTAATCCATCACGTAATAATTTCCTGTCGAAATCTTTTATTACAAACTTTTCTTTAAAACATTTCGCCGTTTCTTAAAAATTGAAGGAGTTATTTAAGTGTCCTGCTTTTGGTAACTCACCCTTTATATGCTTCAAAAAAGGTTGCGATTATCACCTCCTATAATGTATGTATAATAGCAGTTTGTCACGTATTGATTACTTTCTCGCTAAAAAAATAAATGCAGTTGGAAAATATAACACATGTAGTCCTCTCTAAATGTATAGTCATGGCATGATGTATAAAGATCATTTCCTTTGAGTATCAGTATGATTAAGCTGTCATTTTGATCACAAAATGTATATTAATTCTATAACAATGTATTATAACAGTTTCATTTATTTTATGTATTATAAGAACAGGCTCCTTTATTTGCAGGCAATAATATGTAAATTATATCATAAGGTAAAACTATAGAACCAAGAATAACAACTAACAGCAATTAATATCTAATTTTGGCTTATGTGAATAAATTAGATGAGTATATTATATATTATATAAATGAGATGAGAGATTTTTAGAGTACTGACTAAAAAACATTATTATGATATTGAATTAATCTACGATCTACTATTAATATTAAAAAGGCACATATCATATTACTAATAATTGGCTGAAATATTAATTATATTATATTAATTATTATAAGTATTGAAATCATATACGAAAAATTCCATATTGATTATTGATTATACATGTATTAAGATTATGTTATCAGTTATTTTCCCTCCAATAATTTTTTTTTTTCTTTAATAAATGTAAACATGCAATTTCTTTGTATAGTAGCGTAGGCAATTCTCTTCAAATACTCTACAGAATTGGTTGGTGATTTCTTTTATCAATCAATCTACACTTTCATCTTCTACATTATTCCTTAACAACGTGAAATACGATACTGCGGTAGACAAAATCTGCAAAATGTTAATAAGCAAATTATTTTACAATATCAAAAATCACAATTTGAGTTGATACTATATCTACCGTAGTGTAAGTTTCCAATGATACAGGAAAAAATTTGTTCGCAGTCAGACAACAAACTCGTCTTGATCGTTCAATCACCATTATCAGATCGTTTCGCAGCATCCTACCAGGTTTGTTCATTGGCATGATCGTCCACAGCGCAGAATATGCTCCTATAGCAACTTTCTCACTGTGTTCTATCACACCGTCACAACTATAGGTGAACATAAACAGTAGAGCCATTGAACCGATTAAAAGAAAGACGAAGATGGAACGTCTCGCAAAAGGAGCAGCAACCTAAAAGGAAACTGTTCATTTAGAAATTCCCAAATATTTAACAAAATTTCATAATAGAAATGTTTATGGCGCGTAAATACTAACCACTAATCCCTGATAAGCAAACAGGCAAATTAACACGCTAAATACCAACACTTGTCCAAATATTAGCATCGTATATATGTTTTCGAGGTTGTTGCAAAAATCAATCAGTGTCTGATGTTGTCGAATGTACATCTTCAATTGCTCGTAAAATGTATGCACATGCTTTATCATCAAGTCCGTATCTTTTTCTTTTATCTGATGTTCCATGTCACACAGTTTTGCTAACCTGTATCGAAGTATGCGAAACTGGCCAGCCAAATGTATGGCCAGGATGCAGAAAACGTTATCGAAGCAAAAATAACTGACCGCTATGTAATACAAACTTATCGTCTGCAAAAAGTAAAAATTATTTCCCCTGTCGCAGTTCGTGGAAGAAATTAATTCTTGCAAAATCACAGATATGTCGTGTCACTTATACTATAATCATCGATACGAAGGATTCTGTAGATTTATAGAAAGTTGAAGATTCTAAGAGTGTACTTTGACTAACAACAAATACATTTTACCTCCGTGAGAATCCAAGTGTAAGTCATTGTATAATAAGTTGGACGTAGTGTATACATATAGCGCAGGCAGCTAAAGTAACAATCGTTAGAAAAATTTACGAGAAGTTAAATACCTGTATAAGGAATCCTATTTCGTAGTAAGGCGATATAGATACTGGTAAATTTAGCCACACGTTGAATGGCAATATTCTTTCTGATTTATTTTTCCCAGCATTTACTGCAATAAACGCTTAGATGGTGTACTTTTTTCTATATCAAATGTTTTACCTATTTATCTTTAGGTATATTTTTCTGTTTGTGAAATTTTCAGAAGTTTTTCAAACTTTCGAGGGTAGAGAAATATTTGTCACTATACATAATTATTAAACATCTAAACGCAGCAATACTATATTGAGATTCTTTTTTTAAAAAAAAATTGTTTGTTATACGATAAAATATTCTTAACGTATATAGTATGAGAGTTTTGTAAGAGAAGTATATTATTATCTATATGCAGTTCTTGGTCTTAATTCGTTCTAATCGCTTTAATTGTACGTGTTACAGTACAACATTACAGCCGTATTTGGTCATTAGAAACAAACTGTAATTAAATTTTCGGTATTTTATACATTAGGTGTTAAGTTCTTTGTCTTTTCTGTTAATTAATTTTAAGCGTTGAGAGATAAATTCTAATTTTGTTAGAAGTGCGTGTAATCTGCCGTCAGCTGTTCTTTCGTTTAGTTCCTAGCTTTTTAGTTAATTCTATCACTACGTAGCGTTGGCGTCTCGGCATTACGTTCTAAACAACACATTATAAACAAATAGAATATTTTTAACCTACCAATAAGCGGTGTTGACAGGTAAGCTAGCATAGCACATATACCAATGGCGCTGACAGAACAGACGAAAAAGGTGCAAATCTTTCTGCAATTCTTTAAAATTTCTTTCTCGCGTATATCGTAGTTAACGTTCCAGAAATTTCGTTGCGTGTATGTGATAAGATTTATAAATTCCCTTTTATGCATTAGTATGATACATATCTTGATTAAACCCATTGTTACAGTTAATGTGTTGGTAGTAACGTAAAGAATATCCTGAAATGAGTTATTACGAATTTTTTTATATAATATAGTCGTTTGTTTCACAGAGTTTTAACTGAATTACGCATGTCACAAACTATTATCCGCCGTTACGTATAACGAACGGTTTTGAATATTATCTAATTTACTAAATAGAAACGAATACTGAAGACGAGTGCCAATTGAAAACAATCCCCACAAATGGCATCGAGAAATAAATATATATTTTTTGTACACATACGTATATAATTTAACAATAATTAGAAAAATATTGACTACACCTGCTAAATATCTTCTAGAACTTAACACTACTAATTTTTTCATTTTTCTATACGTAATAAATTACTATTAAATTTTTAGAATGCTACGACTATTTGTGCGACAGTATAATACGTACGCAATTTCATTTAACGTAATTAGAACCATCAAATATACTCACGCCTTTGTACAACCAAGTAAAATAGAAATCTCTCATAATGACGATCGAGGCATCTACCGAATTGAATACTGTGCACATAAGCAATATTTTCATCCGACGTTTTTCCGCGCGATTGTCGGATATCCATAAGCCGATGTTCCTCAAGAAAAACGTCGAGAAGATGACCGATATGTCCAAATCTTGTTCCGTTTGCATGATGTCTGATCGACTTCTAAAGCTGTCTGTCACTCACGTACATATGAATCATGATAACAGGTGTTACCTTAATTATTCATTCCTTCTTTCTATGATTCTGATATCGGCTTAACACAAAGGGCGTGAAATAAAGGTTTGATTGCTATCTTTAGATATAGACGGATAAATAACAGGTACATTTACGCTTTGATCGATTTCTGTTTTATTATTAACACAGGTCTGCGTTAATAACTGGAACTGAACCCTCGAACGTTAGACGTCATGTTATTTCGTTCTTGTGGCAATTTGCTGATGAAATGGAATTATAAATGGATTAGTTGATTATGCCGTTGAATATAGAATATAGAAGGATACGAAGGCAAAAGGTAGATATGGAAGTTCTAATCGAAGTTACCGGATAGTAGATGCTATAAGAATGATAAGAAATTTATACAGGATGTTCGGTTATAGGTGTAAAAAAATTTAAGGGGTGATTCTTGAAGCTAAAATAAAATGAAAATCATCGGCTTTGCTTTCTAGTTATTGATAATTAAAAATCAGTCAAAAACCCCTGCACGCAAGCAAACTTCCTTACACGAACGAAGGAAGGTCAGCCTAAGCAGTAGGGCGCACAGTGATCTTCAATCCGAACGACACATGGGCAGCAGCTTACCTCGTACAAGTCGTAGAGAAGACCATGATATTCAGAGATGTAAACTATGTCCACGGCAAAATCACACACGCATCGCGATTGTCCTGTCCGTGAGTATCCACAGCAAAACCACACACGCATCGCGATTGTCCTGTCCGTGAGTATCCACAGCAAAACCACACACGCATCGCGATTGTCCTGTCCGCGAGTATTCATAATAGAATCGCAACAATAGCACACAGGCGACATTTTTTCAAAGTTCGCCCACGCACTACGATTGTCCTGAACGCGAGAGTATTATATGTCTATTTCCTGTATAAGTTGTAGGGCTGATGCATTTTAGTTTAGTGATAATTATCTTTGTGTAAATCTTCCTTAGGCAGTGGAAGAACGGAGAAAAAGCTACTATTGTTCTGCATTTCTTACGTAGTAATTCATACTACGGAAGATTTTATAACGTGAACTTAATTGTTAGTTGTAAGTAATATGCAAAACGCACAGTACACGTCCAATTTTTATTCTTATTGATAGCTTTTATTAAGTTTCGCCTATTGTCACTTATAAAAAAAACTGTTTCGCTCATATTTAAATCCCACGCGGTTAACTAATTCATTAAAACTTGATGATTATGTGTACTTGCGTAAGATGTTTGTAAATATTGCAAATTTAACGTATGTGTATCGACGAATTTCCAAATCTTTTGACGTGTAATACGTTAAAGATAAATAACTTCGTACAGCAGTAATATAGTAACTAGTAAGTAATGGTATAGTACTAGTAAGTAGTAGTATAGTAACCAATGCATAATTAACGCATTCTTCAAATTATTTAAAAAATTGGATGATCTTTTTAAAGATTGATCTACTGCTTTGCGCGAGGTTTTTCATACGAGAATACCACGCATGAATTGTGTGACATCATGCTAGGTGAAAGTGTCACGATTTCATTACCATCCATAATTACGGCGTGTTTCCATTACTGTCGCGAGATGATAGTGGAATATTTATCAGAAATGCAAGCCGGGCAACCAAAATTAGGAGAGATATCCAAATCCGGATGTGTGGGCTTGTGCAAGTTCCTTATATTCTTGTATTCTTATATTACTTATTTTTCCATTTTTATAGTATTTAACAGAATGATGAAGTAAAATTTGGAAAGCAGAAATATAATAATGACAGAAGGGTGGAAGAACACTGAATGTTAGGTATGGTGGACGATCAGAAGCATCGATTGTAGAATGGTGATGGTTGAGAACAGTGAGATGATGATGATTAGTTTCCAGTATACAGCAACATGCGGTTGGCGCCATCGAGAAGCTGGGCTTGAGCGTGTCACCTGCCAAGTCCGACGCTATGTGGTTCTTCGACTAACATCGCAGAGGAACCGCTCCTCCAGGCCTGTGTGTGAACGTGAAGAGGAAGGAAGTTCCGGTGGGCTGCCGTATGAAGTACCTGGGCCTCACCATCGACAGCCAATGGACGTTCGGGCCGCACTTCGAACTGCTGGTCCCCAAAGTATCGGCCGCAGCCAACGCCTTGTGCGGCCTCTCACGGCGAACATCGGCGGGGCCGGAGTCGCGGTTCGTCGACTGTACGAGGGAGTGGTTCGATCCAGGGTCCTGTACGGGGCCCCGGTGTGGGCGGAAGATCTGCCAAAGAATCGCCGCAGCTTGGTGCTGCTGAGAAGGCTGCAAAGGACGACCTCCATCCGTATCGTCAGAGGATATCGGACCATATCCTACGCGTCGGCGACCGCGCTGGCGGCGTCTCCTTCGTTCGAGTTGCAGGCCCTGGCGCTCCGTCAGGTGTACCATCACCTGCGGGGCCTGTGCTCGACCGGGGATACGCCCTCCACCAGCCAGTCCGCTCTCGATGTCCGGGAAGAAGCAAGACTAGAAACTTGGGAACGGTGGCGCATCCAACTTGCCACCGAGGAGACTGTGCGGCCTAGTCGGGCCGTTGGAGCGGTCCTACCGAACTGGGAGGCCTGGAGGGATCGTGGTGGACTACTGCTTTCATTTAGGATGACGCAGATGCTGACCGGACATGGAGGTCAGTACCTGCTAAGGATTCAGCGGGAGGTGACCGACATCTGTCACCAGTGCCAAGAAGGACAGGACACGGCGCAGCACACGTTAGAATTCTGCCCAGAATGGGCAGAACAGCGCCGGGTACTGCAGTTCGCCATAGGTGAGAGTTTGGCCCCCTCGGCGATTGTCAACGCCATGCTGAGGGGGCACCAGGAGTATCTCGCCGTCCGCTCCTTTTACGAGCAAGTCATGCTCGCGAAGGAGCGCGCCGAGAGAGAGCGGAAGAGGAGACAGGATCCATCAAGAACGTCGTCACGCCGAGGAGGGTCTGGGCCCCCCCTCGGACTTGCACGATGGTCCAGGCAGCGCGGCGTTAGGAGGCGTGGTCCCTCCTAACAGCCTCATCATGAAGCAAGGATGACTTCCAGAACAAGAAGAAGACGAGGATGTGCTCCGGCAGTAATTTTCCCGAAGGCCCCGGGGCACTCCTACCATACGTCAGGATGACCACCGTGGGGTTTTAGTCGGTTTGAGTCCGACACTCCCTCGTCGCCTCCCGGAGGGCAGCGGGGCGTCTGTGAGGATTTCCCCACATAAAAAAAAAAGTATACAGGAACATGTCGCCGGCAGCAAGATCCACACAGACTGCTTTCGAAGTTATGCAGGTCTCGTTGCAGAATGACTCATTCATAAAACAGTGAATTACAGTATGGAAGTTACAATGTAATCTGAATTAGATTTGAATTACTTTTCGTTCGTCTAACTACAGCTAGTAATCGGGTTCATAGCCAGAAGATAGAATTTAATTGGAGATCAAAGGGTTGAATGCGACCGCCTATCCCACCAAATTTCTGTGGCAGCAATATTGCAAAGCGTATAAAATCGGTGGCATGCAACCTTTGATGGAGGCAATACGCAAGCAGTATATCTTTGAGTAAGGGAAGCAGAAGGGGTGAACATTTGAATGCTCATCTGTGTCGATCAATCAGAAAATGGCTAGAAACCTTATGGCATCAAAGTAATCTGTCAAATATGTTAAAAATGTCCGATTTTATACGCGCACAACTTTTGAATTAGTGCATTCCGCACTTTAAAACTTGATTTTGTCGAAACACGTCAATATAAGATTGCAAATAGAAATATCAATAATTTCACAGCCCCTAAAGTGTAGTTTACCCTAGAAACATGTTTGGCTTCTTATCACTGTAATATCAAGAACTTCCGTCGTTTGTTGACTAGTTCAAACAGACTAAACCACGAGAGTTAAATTAATTTTTATTTTTTTAAATTGGTCTGTCGAAATATTAATTCTGTAAGATGTTTTGCTGTATCTCAATTGTTTTCTTTGTTGCTTATTCTTACATTCGACGTATTCACAACAGAGCGATCGGAAAGTAGATAATAATGATTAATTTATAGAAAATGATAGTTAACAAATTTTAAATTAAAAATTACGACGTAAAGAAAAAAGGGTATATATTTTTAGATTCGGAAGAAACATCCATCAATTTTGCTAAACAAAGCATTTCTATTCCCAAGTTCTAACTTTTCTATTCCTGTACTACGCACCGAACCATCAGACAGTTTCCAAATACATGCTATCTTTTAAGACATACTTGATTGACGATTCAAATTACGTGCCAAATGTATATATCGACTTTTCTAGACTAAGATAATATTAAAGATGTATTCAGGACAGGTAATTAAGGCTACGTTCACACGATAGCGTAACAGTATCGTATATGCCTCGTAACGGAAAACACTATATAAGGTAAAATTTGTTATAATTATCTAGTAAAATTAATAAATATGACAAATAGAAATACTAATACTTGTGTTTGCCATCAAATATAATAATTGTTGTTGAAAAAACGTAATTTTAAAATATAAGCGTACAGATTTGTTTTACCGATCTGGAAACGGTTGATTCGAATTTCAGCAGAGACTTTCTTCTTTCATATTAAATATATGTATAAAGTACACATTTAGAAAAAACATATCTAAAACAAATGAAATTTTTTAATCATACTTTATGTTTTCAATTAAATCTTTATTGGTGAATTTAAATAATTTGCATTTAAATGATATTTCTTCAGCGAAAACAATTTTTACATTTACTTTGATTTATATATATATATATATATATATATATATATATATATATATATATATAGCATGTGTGAATGTATATAACATGTACATAAAAAATTTCAACAAGTGTTGACTTACTTTGGAGGTTCACTGTATAGACGGGTAGCGTTTCCTCCCGTTAACGTGCGTTTCCACGCGTCTCCGTCGGCTTCCTCCCTTTTCCTCCTGTTTTCTCCCATTTGTTCCTGTCTACATCCTAGTGCTACACAAGAAGCACTAAAAGCGAATTCCCGATACATTTACAGCACGTTCTGTGAACTCGGAAAATGACGAACTCGCGTGGTATTACTTTTACATTCGTCCACGGTGACGATTGTATAAAAAATGTCCGAGTACCCTCGGCGTCACAGCCGCGAAGAAGTTCAAAGCCCGTCAGCTTGTGCGCTAGCGAGGGAGAGAGCATAGCTTTCGACACCCCTAAGTGACTTCGCTATCTCTTCCTGAAACCTAGGATGACGGAATCCAGGCAATTGCAATCGCAAGACGTCGGGACCGCTGGCCCACATACCATGCGGATGAGCGCTATCTTTTCCCCATATCCGGAGGTAACGAAGGACAGACGGTCACCCCAGATGTTCGAACTTTGCATTTTCTTACACTTTTTATCCCATTTTCGCTCATGTTATCCCGTTTCTGCCCGTCAAATTGAATATCGCTTTGAAATAATTGAGATAAGTGAACTAGATTTTACTCGTTTCTTTTCGTTAACCTCGATCCTTTATATTTTAGGTGATATGAGGTCATATAAACCAAGTTGAAGTCTATCGATACTGGCTGATATTCTTTATTGTGTATTGAATTACATGTAATCGAGACGTATTTCTTCATCGCATTCGATGATTAAGTTGATCATAAGTCCTACGGTCGCCGTATCAAATAACAGAGGGCGTAAGAAATACGTACTCTGATTCTTTTTCACATCGGTATTAGAAAAACTGAAACACAAAGGTCTATTTAATGTCACGTCTATCTTCTCCTTAGTCAATGCTTAAAGCATCAACGAAATTCTTATATCTCGAAATATTATTATTTCCAGTAAAAAAGTGCAATTTAAATCAAATATATTTTTAATACTTTTATAGTGCGTACATGTACAGTGTGTCAAAAAATTATTCATGATAGCTTTGGTAGATAATTCTACATTTTCGGATCAATGAAGATCTGTTAAAAAAGACCGCGTATTAACTTGAAAGAATTTTGTGATAGTGCCTTGGTAGTGATATGTAGCTAATAAGAGAACTAAAATACATCAAAACAAATCAAATTAAAATAATGACATTTTTCACCGTTGCTGGATCTGTGTATATATCTGAGTATATGTGTACATGATCGTGCATATAATATTGTAATATGTACAAATAACTAAAAGTACGGAAAAGTATTGCATGTCCCATCTATTCTATACCAAAGAGGAAATCTATACTAATACATCTGTCATTGAATTAAACTACTAAACAGGCCGAAACCGCAACCACGTGCAACGATTTCTTCGATACTAAGTCGATAAAATAAACCACGCATAGTTGCGAATTCCTATCGTCACGTACCGCCACATAATATTTTTGTAGGTCGGTATTTCAGAATCTGAGACACGAAGCCCCATTTAATGTCTCATCTATTCTGTCTTGTCCTGTCTTAATCAATGGTTATAGTTGGTTATACCTAACCTTTCCATTTGATATTTGTTTACTAAAGTACGCTTTAATAACTAAAAATAATTGTACATATCAATAATAATTATAAATATTATCGGTGTATTGCATAAAAATTGCTATAAAGTAGTATTTAGACCTACTATTCTTAGATCATGATCAGTTAAAAAAATATACGTTATTTTTTGTTATGAATATTTTATAAGAATTGAATTAACCAAGAGAATAAAAATATTTCTAAAATATTTATTTTGTAGAAAGGATTGAACTAAATTTAATATCATGGAAAAATCACAGAAGATGCCAAAAGTGGCAAAGGTATGTAACACTTAAATTTTCTCTGCACATATAAATCATATAATATAATATATGAAAATGAAATAATTTTTATATTATATCAAATTATTTTAACTATATTTTATTCTAGGTTAAAAATAAAGCACCTGCTGAAATTCAAATAACAGCAGAGCAACTTTTGCGAGAGGCAAAAGAACGGGACCTAGAAATCTTACCACCAGTAAGTATATTTGTATTATTCAATTTTGACCATTCATTATTTTTATTAATCCTATTTAATTTCTATCCATATATAAATTTTGATATATGTAAGGCTAAACAGTGGATAAGTTGATATATAATGAATATTTATATATATTTCTATTATTTCAGCCACCAAAGCAAAAGATTTCTGATCCTCATGAGTTAGCTGATTATCAACATCGGAAACGTAAAGCTTTTGAAGATAATATTCGTAAAAATCGTATGGTGATTTCAAATTGGATAAAATATGCTCAGTGGGAAGAGAGTCAAAAGCAGATACAACGAGCAAGGTATAAAATATATTAAAGTCGTCATGATTATATATTTATGATTGTTTTTTTTTTTTGTAAAAAGTAAACAACATTTTGTATTAATTATAACAGTATTAATTGTATTATTTATGAATTTTAGATCCATATATGAACGTGCTTTGGATGTTGACCATAGAAACATTACATTATGGCTCAAATACACAGAAATGGAAATGCGAAATCGTCAAGTAAATCATGCCAGAAATTTATGGGACCGTGCTGTTACTATATTACCTAGAGCAAATCAATTTTGGTATAAATACACTTATATGGAAGAAATGTTAGAAAATATTGCTGGTAAATCTCTCTTTTATTTTTAATCTAACATAGTATATTGACTATTTATTGATTAAAGTATTTATTTAGGAGCTCGTCAGGTATTTGAAAGATGGATGGAATGGGAACCTGATGAACAGGCGTGGCAAACATACATTAAATTTGAATTGCGATATAAGGAAATTCAGAGAGCTAGACAAATTTATGAACGATTTGTAATGGTACATCCTGATGTTAAGCACTGGATAAAATATGCACGATTCGAAGAATCTCATGGTTTTATTAATGGTGCTCGCAATGTTTATGAACGTGCCATTGATTTTTATGGCGACGAAAATTTAGATGAAAGATTATTTATTGCATTTGCAAAGTTTGAGGAAGGGCAAAGAGAAGTAAGGAAGAACCAAAATTATTTTTTTTACATAGTTTAATTTAACGCATATTACATTATTTTATTATAGCATGATCGAGCCAGAGTAATTTATAAGTATGCATTAGATCATATTCCAAAAGAGAAAACACAGGAGATTTATAAAGCATACACAATACATGAGAAAAAATATGGAGATCGTTCAGGTATTATAATTTATTATTAATTTATCATATTAAATAATATTCTATAAATATACATTTATACATGCAATTATGTTGTATTATTATTTATAGGTATTGAAGATGTAATAGTAAGTAAACGAAAATATCAATACGAACAAGAAGTGAAAGAAAATCCTTCTAATTATGATGCCTGGTTCGATTATTTGAGATTAGTAGAATCAGAAGGGAACGTGGATGTTATTAGAGAAACTTATGAACGTGCGATAGCCAATGTACCACCAACTAAAGTAAGAGAGATGTATTTAATATATTTAGCATTTTGTACATATATTGTAAATAAATGTTGTTAGTATAAGGATACCATTTTTCATAGGAAAAACTATTTTGGAGAAGATATATTTATCTGTGGATAAATTATGCTCTTTTTGAGGAACTTGATACTGAAGATATAGAAAGATGCAGACAAGTCTACAAGTAATTAGTACCTTGGAAAGTACCATAAAAGATGTTTTATTTTGATTAATGTGTTTATATTTTTTCAGAGCTTGCTTAGAATTAATTCCTCACAAACATTTCACTTTCTCTAAAATTTGGTTATTTTATGCGTATTTTGAAATAAGACAGAAAAATCTCACAGCAGCTAGAAAAAAATTAGTAAGTAATAATTTTACAAAAATTTATAAATTGCGACAACGCATAGAAAATTATTTTAATTGATTGTAGGGTATGGCATTGGGTATTTGTCCTAGAGATAAATTATATCGTGGATACATTGATTTAGAAATACAGTTGAGAGAATTTGATAGATGTAGAATTTTGTATGAAAAATTCCTCGAATTTGGGCCAGAAAATTGTACTACATGGATGAAGGTATGAAAATTTAGTCAATTTATTATTTATTTCTTATTAAGAATTGATTGTAAAATTTCATCTAAATAAAAAAAAATTTATTATTTACTATCATTTCAATGGTTAAATGCATGTAAAAATCATTCTTGATAATATTCTTGTACATAGTTCGCAGAGTTAGAAACGCTTTTGGGTGATGTAGAACGAGCACGAGCTATTTACGAATTAGCTATATCACAGCCAAGGTAAAGTATTTAAAAGCATAAGTAATTTATATTATCGTAATCTTGTATTATATCATTACTTTAATTTACAGATTGGATATGCCAGAACTCTTATGGAAATCATATATTGATTTTGAGATATCACAAGATGAAACAGAAAACGCAAGGCAATTATTCGAAAGATTATTGGAACGTACACTTCATGTTAAAGTAAGATTAATTACAGTTAAGTACAAGATATTTAATTTAGATTATGTGTTATTAAATATAAATCATGACATCTAGGTTTGGATTGCCTATGCTAAATTTGAATTAGCTAATTCAACAACTGAGGATGGTCTGGATAACGTTGTGTTGGCAAGAAGAATTTTTGAACGTGGAAACGATGCACTTAGATCGAACGGTGACAAAGAAAGTAGAGCATTGCTTTTAGAAGCATGGAGAGATTTTGAAAATGAGAAAGGAGATGACGACACTCGAACTAAAATTATGGAGAAAATGCCTCGAAGAATTAAACGTAGAAGACGTATTGTTGGAGAAGATGGGGTAAATAAATTTATTGTATTACTTAAATGTTATTTTTAAAAAAACATTTTTTCACATATGTAATTTTTGTTTTTAGAGCGATGATGGTTGGGAAGAAGTATTTGATTTTGTTTTCCCAGAAGATGAATCACAAAGACCTAATCTTAAATTCTTGGCATCTGCTAAAGCCTGGATGAAACAGAAAGAAATGAATGTCAAAAATGAAAATAATCAGATAGATTCCAATAGTTAGAAAAATATTTTTTTACTTAGAAACAATTTACTGTTTTTGTAAATAAACTAATGTTTGATTTTTTTACTGTAAATAAAAATTTTAATTGGCTTTTTAATTTTTTTAAGAATATTAGTTACTTTTTTCAAATTCTAAGATTATATTTAGTTTACTTTATATTAGACATACTAAGAAATACTAAGTTTATAATTTAAAAAATCGTAATATAATGTATTAAATCTTGATCACTTTTGTAACTGTATAGAATTTACATAAAATGACCCAGTCCAATTTAAATGGGATCACCTAAATTTTTGCCTTATTTATTGTTGCATAAAAAATCTTTTTAGGACAAAGTTGCAGTATTTCAAGGATTACATGCAACGGTGGAAATAGTTTTTTCTTGGTCATTTTTAGAAATAGTACCTCATTTTTCTATATTTTTGTAAAACGTGAAAAAACAAATTCAGTGATCTTAATAATCATACAATTCCCATCATATAATCTTGAGATATTTACATTTGGTATATAAAACTGTGGTCTAAACGCATAAGAAATTTGTAAGATTCTTAAGGAAAGTATAAACAAGATGAGAAATAAAAAATAATTTAAATTATTTAACTATTCCTATTTTAGTTTAGAACTATTAAAAGATTTCAAAGTATATATTAAGATAAACATATAGAATAATCACATACATATGTATAATAAATGTTAAAGATGATCCCATTCAATAATATCAGGTAATATTATGAATGATTGATAAACTTGTGAAATTTATAAATTTATAAATTAAATGTTGATAAATTGATGAATATTTAATAAATATCTTTTTGATCTCTACAAAACATACACTTATACTAAATAACTTGTTACTTTTGAATACGTTTTCAGGATCGTTTCAAATTTTACCAAAATAATCACGATAATAAGTTGTCATTATATTACTACTGGAATTTCAAAATATTTCATATAACATACGTAATATGTCAATAAAAAATACTTCCATGAGCCATTGTATATTTTTTACATAATCCATTTGACAATAATAAGTAAGATCTAATTGATTATCGTCTCGTTACTTTGAATAAAGAAATTACATTGAAGTTAGTTATGTATCTCTTTAGAACACACTGCTGTTCGTATTTCTTAGCCAACGGTAACGTCTCATGTGTTATGTGTCTGTGTCTTGTGGAGTGGCCTCGACGCGGCAATCTCGGCGTCCGACGTGAGTCAAAGTGACTTTTAGGCGCAACTTTCAATAAATATGTTGTGGTAGTATCGTGAAAGTAAAGAACGATGAGCTTCTCTAGCGATGAAGTCAATTTCTTGGTTTACCGATACCTTCAGGAATCTGGTATATTTTTTGGAGTACTACGTAACCTCTTATCAAATAATTTCGGCAAATTTTGAATTTACTATTGTTTATACACATTTGTTACTTATATTATGTACATATATATTTCGCAATAATATTTGCAATTAGTAATATCATATTGGTCAATAATATGTTATAAATTATAGATCAAACGTGATTCAAAGAGGTTATTTGAGCCCAAATAAAAGCATATCCATGACGTTGATTACTAAGTTATTTCTTAAGTTTATTGTATAAAAATTGTACTGTAGATTATCTGAAAAATGCAAATTAATCTCTGTGTGATTTTTTTTTATAGGAT
Source organism: Bombus confusus (assembly GCA_014737475.1). Taxonomy (NCBI): domain Eukaryota; kingdom Metazoa; phylum Arthropoda; class Insecta; order Hymenoptera; family Apidae; genus Bombus; species Bombus confusus. The sequence goes on from JACXIV010000111.1 coordinate 81,238, forward strand.
TTCAACACTCTGCATACACATTTGGCATAGAATCACATATATCACAAAGTAACATAAATGGAGCACTAGTACCACCAGCAGCACTTTTATCAATTCTACAGAAAGGACTACAGTATACAGAAGCAGAAATATCAATAGGTGAAGATGGTACTGAACAAAGAATGGTAGAATCCTTATCTCTCATTGATGCTGTTATGCCAGATGTTGTGGCATCAAGACAAAATCAAATTAACCAGCAAAAACAACAGGTGAAAACAGAAGTACAAGATACAAATGGAGAGGAAGGTAATTTGACTTATTACATTAATATTTATTCATGTTATATTTTATGTGTTATGTTTTGAAACCAAAAATTGTTATCCTGGCGCACCCTGGTCTATAAAAAAACGTAAGTTTTATAGACCTCCTTATTAAACCAGGTATATTAATGGACTGCTTTAGCTGCCGGACTTGTTATGAGCAAATATTTTTGTTATAACAGTCATAAAATATTAAAGTAAAATATATTTATTAAACTCTGTTAATAAATTAAAAAAATTTTTTTGTAATGTTAAATTATATACTGATATAGCAAAATAAAGCTCACTGTTACATTTATAACATGTCGGAAAGCTAGGGGCAAACAATATTATTAATATATGTGTGATCTGGAATGAAGAATAAAAACAAGAATGCAAAGATTTACTATTTACAAGTTACTTTATATATATGCTGTAATATTATGTAAAGATAACATTGTTAAAGTGTATACAGACTGGAGTTGTAAAAAGAGATCAGTTTTTATTAATTTAATTGTATAAGATAAGTATAAAATAATATCTTGATTCTATAAAATAATATGAAGGGTATGAGAGTTTTTATGTAATATTAACGTACGATTTTTTGGAAACAGAATTTCTTTATTTCAGATTACGTATATAATTACAAGAAGGAGAGAAAACTTTCCATTTGGTAATTGTTATTAATTTACTAACCTGTTTTCAGTTGTTACCTCCAATGAAGGTGTAGGCTCAAATGAGAGAGGAGGAGATAGGACAGAAATGGAAGTAGATGAACAGCAACAAGGTTCAAGCAGGGGAACTAATGCTAGCGCTGTTGAAATTCCAGACACTAAAGCTACAATATTACGTGGTCATGAATCGGAAGTTTTCATATGTGCATGGAATCCAACAACTGATCTTTTGGCTTCTGGTTCAGGAGATAGCACAGCTCGTATTTGGGATATGTCTGGTAGTTCACAAGCTCCAAATCAGCTTGTTCTCCGTCATTGCATACAAAAAGGTGGTACCGAAGTGCCAAGCAACAAAGATGTTACTTCATTAGATTGGAAGGTAAAATGATTATTCCTCTTAAGTTACAACATTGAAAAAAGGCAACTAATATAATTTGGTTACTTATTTTAGTGTGATGGTACCTTATTAGCAACAGGAAGTTATGATGGTTATGCACGAATTTGGAAGACAGATGGTAAACTAGCATCCACATTAGGACAACACAAAGGTCCAATTTTTGCATTAAAATGGAATAAACGTGGTAACTACATATTAAGTGCTGGAGTTGACAAAACAACAATTATATGGGATGCAGAAAGTGGGCAATGTACTCAACAATTTAGTTTTCATTGTGCACCTGCTTTGGATGTTGATTGGCAAACAAATACATCGTTTGCTAGTTGTTCTACTGACCAATGCATACATGTATGCAAACTTAATGTTGATAAACCAATTAAGAGCTTCCAAGGTCATACAGTATGTATAAAGAAATAAATATATTTTTTGATTCAGTTAAATATTTATTTAAAATTTAAAGAGTTTTTCCTTTAATTGTAGAATGAAGTTAATGCTATAAAATGGGACCCCCAAGGTAACTTATTAGCTAGTTGTTCAGATGATATGAGTCTTAAAATTTGGTCTATGAAACAAGATACATGGGTACATGATTTACAAGCTCATAGCAAAGAAATATATACTATTAAATGGTCCCCAACTGGGCCTGGAACTCACAATCCAAATATGAATCTAACTTTAGCTAGTGCATCATTCGATTCTACTGTAAGGTTATGGGATGTAGAAAGAGGTGCATGTATACACAGACTTACGAAACACACAGAACCTGTGTATAGCGTAGCATTTAGTCCAGATGGCAAATTTCTTGCCAGTGGAAGTTTTGACAAATGTGTTCATATATGGTCTACACAGGTAAGATAGTTATTCTTCTTTTGTTTATTATATTTAACAGAAGGTTCATATTATATATATTTCCTTTTATATTTACTTGTGCAGAATGGCCAATTGGTACACAGTTATCAAGGCACTGGAGGAATTTTTGAAGTATGTTGGAATAGTCGAGGAGACAAAGTCGGTGCTTCTGCGTCTGATGGCAGTGTATTTGTTTTAGACCTTCGTAAAATGTGATCGCAAATGAATAGATTATATTTCATTTCCTGGACTTACTATGATTTTAAGTTACCTTCAGTAATTCTTGTTTTATTCTTTATATTTCATTGAACTCTTAATTACTCGGAATATTAGCCACATTTCACAATTACTTGATTTATTTGTGCTTGTTGAGTATAGTTTTGTAGTACATTAATTATTTATGTAGAAAATTAAAATTAAAATTGAGATAAGTTCAATAAGTTACAAATTGAAGAAGATTTGAGTATAAATATAAAATGAAAAATGTGGATTTTTTTTAACTATTTCACTAGGGTTTTATTACAAATGTTTATAAAAAGTATTGTACATTAATATTTTCATTAATACTCTGTAAAATTTGAAACACCTTGACAGATATTATATTTCCAGAGAAAAATACTATTCATTCACTATGTGGATGGGATACATGTTGTAATTTTACATTATACGAAACATCGGTAATAATAAGGAATAAAATGAGTTTTTTTAAAAAACAGCACAACCATTTGATTTATTCTTATTACATTTTATTATATTTCAGTAAGTGAAAGAGGTACAATTAGAGTACACAACAAATCTCATTTAAATTAATATTATTTTATTTCAATTACGCATTATGTAACTAAATCAATAAAAACGAAAAGCTAAAACGAAAATAAATAAACAATATTGTACGTGATTTTCAAATAAATAAAATCTATTTATGTTACATATATTTTTAAAATTTCTTACACATTTCTTCAACAATAGGTTATATAATACGACATATAAATAATAATAAAATTTGATTACATTTATTTTCTAACATTAACGTGAACATCGTAAGCCTTAATCATTGTACTTTTTAAAATAACCACGAAGATCAATTTCTAATTTTTAATATAAAAATGCTACAAGACAAATGCAAGTAAAATAAAATAAATGAAATTGAAAGAGTACGTATTTTACGAAGTAACATAATTAAAATCAACAAATTTTTCTTTATTATGAATTTTGTATAATCCTATTGTGTTCAAAGACATTTATTTGCATTGTATCTTTAATTTAGCGTAAAATCATATAAGACTAAAATGAAAATATTTCAAAAATAAATCACGCCTCGATGTTCTACGTAGACATAAACGCAATTCGGTGAAAAACATAGCACATCTATTAATCTATGGTGCATATGAAAGGAACTGTTCACCGATTACTTAGAATACATGCGTCTAATACAGTATTCATTAATAAATATATAAATTCATTAGACCGCTATCTGTGTTTCTCTGAGGGTGTTATAAAAATAAGTAATATAATCGTAAAGAAAGTAACATAAATATAAATCAACATAAAATAAAAGTATTTAAGAGATAGTTCTATGGAACATTTATTCTTAACTACATTTATTCCTTTCACGAGTGAAATTTGTTGAGAAGAAAGCGTTTGATCTATATATTTAAATAATTACATTACATTAAATTTACAGCCATTTGGATCTATATTTGTAAATAACGTCTAAGTTCGGCTTGAAATGATTACTGAAATATTACATGAATATTTGGTTGTTCAAGAAATTTTACTGTACAATAGATAAATACAATTTGTTTTTCCTTTGCACGTCTTCGCAGTTAATTTTAATTAAGAGTCGTATTTCGAAATAATTATAATAAAATACTTTAAAATATTTCTATCATCGTGTTCGTAAAATTTAATTCTAATACGAAGAAACATTTACATTAAATTATATCCAAAATTGGATATAAATGTCTTCTGTCTGGGGTTTACTGGTTGGGCAGACTTTAAGGGATCACAACGCATAATACTGTTTTGTTTCGTGTTTCTTTTGCGCTATTGAAAAGGAAGAAATAGAAAATAGTAAAACGTCTAGTTCAAGAGCTAAAGTTAAATCGTTTTGTATGATTAGTATAGAGAAGAAAAAAGTATGGGTATAGACAAGGAAATTGATATCATATGTTTCACATGGTATTTCTATTTCCCTCCTCTTCTGGATGCTACAAAATTACTTAGAATTAAAATGACTAAAACTTAAATAAAAAAGATAGGAGAAAATACTGATATATTCTGGTTGTTAAACTTTTTTCACTACTGGTAACTTCATGCGCTAATATTTACTTTACGCTTGACACATGAATAATCTGCATATAATTCATGAATGAAACGCGATATTAAATTATGAATTTTGCACAGCACAAAATGTATAGATACATGTATGTATTATATGTATATATATATATTAAAACCTGAGGAATATGACGAATAATAGATAAACTATATGCAATCCATTAGCTTGTTAGATAAAAAATCGTAATATAGCGATAGTGTATTGTGACTTGATCTTCCTTTGTATTGATTACAGCAAACGTAGCTCATTCGCTTGGATCTGAAAACAGAGATTTCATTTACTTTTAACGAGATAATATTTTTAAATTGCTATTCTACGTCAATATCTAAAATAAAGTTAAAAAAAGCATTAATTTAGTGTACAGGCCAGGGTTGGGCAATTTAAAAATAATTTTATTCAAATAATCATTCGAATAAAATTTTTATTCTATTTGTTATTTGCTCTGTCGCTTTATCTTAGATGATGTTATCTAAGCAACGGTGTATTTGAAAAATAACTTATTTTATTACTTGTTATTTTATTTGAAATGTAGATATTTTTTATTTGACTTTACCAAGAAAATAATTTTCTTTCTATCTATATGGCATGGAACTTCTATTCCAAAATTACAGAAATTCTAAAATTTCGACGATAGGTATAATCGGCAAAGTTATTTCTACTGTAGAATTTTGATGGTTTATTCTAGTTACCACGTATAGGTAATACCACTAACATAGTAAACATTTCAAGCAAGGTTGACTTTGTTAACAAGTGCTCCTCTTCCAGCGTCAAATTCAATTGAACCGCTGTTTTCTTTTGCTACTGCTATTAACGATCATTAATGATCATGCGATTCAATTATCTGATACAATATTTAAGTTTTCAGTACAATTAAGAGGGAATAATTTACAACAATTAGCGCGTCTATTATGTATAAAATTGTTATTCATAATTTTACATTATTATTTGGAACAACCATCACTGTTTGAAATTATCATTTGGAAACAATTTATTTCTCAAACAAGATATTGAAATTTATATTTGATTTCACTCCTATTTTTAAATAAACTTGTCTGTTATTTTACTTTATTAACTTTTATGAACCTATTACGCGTGTTATAGGAAACATTTTAAGATTTTATTAATGTTGTAACGACACGCAACTATCGTGATTATATTGATAAAATTTTAAACGATTCTGAAAATGTGTACAGTAGTTGAAGGAAATTTAATACAAATATATATTTTGCATAGATCAAAAAAAGTGTTTAAACAGGTAATTATCCGCAATATTAACAAGCCTCACTATACATCTTTGATACTTATTATACATATACTTAATTATATATAGTTTATACTGTATATTAATTTTTTCCAAATATAAGTTTACAGTAAATATCTTGCAATCTCTATATATATTTTCAGATTGGTTTTAAATTTTACCAATATAATCATGGCAGTCGCGTTTCATCACAGTGCTAATAAAATTTCAACATGTTTTCATATAACACACACGGTATAGACGTAAAAGTTTCCCGTGGCAAGTGTACGAATACTTTCGCGAGGCACTGCACATTTATGAAAAATTAAATTTACGAAAACGAACGAACAGAATAATTACCCTTCGCATTTGATCGTCTTGTCTTTCTCGAAAAGCGGAATCGTCATTTCGTAGCCAGTTCTGCATTCTGTTAGGGATCCTTTCTGGCACCACGTCTTGATCATGGCTCTTTTCTTCCTGTTCGATCATATAATCAATCCCATTTCTTATTCTCGAGTCTATAGCTTTGGACACGTCTTTGTTGTAAAGCGGCAATGATCTTTTTCCGATAGTTTCTAAAATACGTCGATTCGCGTCAATTTGCTGTTGATCCTTCAAAGCTTTACGCCGAGCAAGTTCAAGAAGAACTCTCTGTCGTAACACGTCTAAGGAATTCACGATCGACAACGACCCAATGCGTTTTGAGTCCAATCGTTTCGTCCGGACCACCGTTGATTCAGGATCGTTTCCCGAGTCGAACATTTCATTCTGAAAATTATGAAATCGTTATCGCTTATTTATTTTATTTTTCATTTATTTTTCATTTATTCTTTATTTATATTTCACAGTCCTTCCTATCTAGGTTAGGACACACTTTCAGTTACATTTCTCTTTGGCATACACTTATCGTCTACCTATTCAACCGTCAAGTTTAACATATTAATCATCCTATTTAACATACTTAACATTTAGTCTTATAACTTAAACTTGACCTTATAATGTACCTCCTATATTCCTTGTTGTCTATGTCTTTTATATTCTCGCAGCGTTTAAACTTCAACGACATACAAATCCAAACAGAAACATAAAATACGAAATATCTATAGCAATATAAAATATAAAAATACAAAAATATAATATAAAACTATAGGTTGCGAAATTCTTTATTCCCTATTGCTCTTTCTTCCCTCTCCTGTTCTCCTTTTTCCCCACTAGCCCTTTCTTTTTCCTTCTCAATTTCTCTCAGAATCTCAGGCCTCGGATCTTGTGCCCTCAGAACAACCACTGCATCTACCTCCGTAATTTAATCCTGTTTTTTTTTTAAATAATCCTGTCGCATTCCTTCGGTTTTATGTCCTCTACAAATTCTGCACTTCCTGTCTCCACTCTTTTTCCAATACTCATCTCATTTTCACACCTAAATCTTGCAATCATTTTTCAGTCTTCACCCTTCATCTTTCCTTCTAGATGTGTACCTAGGTCGTCTTTGTTACTTCCATGTTGAGAATCGTTATATTTTGCAATAAGTAGAGTTACTCGCATTAATACTCGGACACAGCAATGCCTCTGTACTTGTTACTTTGTATAAGAAGGAATGATTTACATAGAGTCGGTCGCATTGACATTCAGAAGCCCTTTAAAACGAAATAACTTTTTTTTTAAATTTGACCAAACGACTTGAGTTTCTTTATTTTGACAAGCGAAAAGTATTGGTTTGTTTTTTTTTAATTTTTGAATTAATAAACTTACTAAGGAAACGTTGTTACTACTGATAACCTTAGGAATTTTTAATAATTACGCATCACCGACGTTTCGCAAGACGTGGTTGTAATTTATTCGTTTACAATTTCCAAGACCGTTAAAAACCCATTTGTTCGGGTAATGGATCAGCTTTACCCTATGTAAAAAAGCGGAAGTATTTTTATACGATCCTTGCGTCTGCTTTTATGGAGCACTTAATTCCTACTTTGCCAGGGAAAAGCGTACAATTTCTTCTAAATGCGATTAAAACGAAAGACATTCTCACGTGTATACCTGTCTTATTTCAGTAGGAAAATATTTGGATTTTCCATTTACGAAATAATGAAAGATTACGTACGCTATAACTGAAAATAAACAGTCGAATGTGATATATGACGTGCGTGTAATTATAATGTACCTATTATTACCTATATTCTTATCATTATTAATTTTAATTTAGCTTCTACAGCTGCAGATGAATGGTCTAATAATTTTATTATTATAATTATATGTATGTCAGGATATTTGCACGCATTGCGTTGAGATCGACTTTTCAAAATTAATGCGTGATAACAAATTGACGTTCGAAAAGCTTTTCATTTCTAGATAATATTAAGTTGTAATGCAGATTTTTAAATTTACGTAAAATTCTATAACTATTATTAATCTTATTATTTCGTAAGTACTTAGAATTTACTTTTTTAAACATTTACTTAGCTGTGTTTGATCCAAATCGTGATATTTAAAACTGGATATTTAAATCATACATATACACATATTAATCTTAATACTATATTGTAATAAGTTATTGAATAAATGATTTAAATTTTGATAAATATGTTGCTTTTAAGTCGATCTGTCATTGGTATGCAGGGTAATAAAAAGGAGATCTAAGACTTTAAGTGGCTCGTAATATTCATTGAGAGCAATAAGAGGTACTTGTTGCTTTTCTAACCTATGGTATTTTTCACATTTTCAAAACTGGAAGCTGGTTGTAATAAACTGAAATTTATAGCTGGATGACGTAAAATACTGCTATTGAAATAAGAAAAACAGGTATAAATCTTTTCACGCATTATAACTACTTATTGCATAAAAATTGAATGATAAGTTCGTGCGTTTATACCGCATGCATCTCACTATATTCTTTTTATAGAACCTCGCTTATGAAATGTCGAATCAATAATAAAATGTCCATTAGTCTCTATGACCGTGTCTCATCGTCCCACGAGTTTTCAGATATCATGTAGGTAGAATTTTTGTGCTTTAGACGAGAAATTCGATTCACTTGCTGTAATTGTTGACAATGAACTTTTGAATCAATGATCTGAGTTGGTTGGAAAAATTCATAATTACGTAGCAGAACGATGCAGAAATTTCTGTTCAAAAACACATGAACTTTTTATCCAACTTATTCTAAATATGCAGATATCTTCTTATTCATTTAACGGTATCTGCAATCAATTCCTCAAGGGAATTTTTAGTAAATTAGATGGCGTTGCGTCTTGACGCAAGCGTTAACTCCAATTTGTTACACTGCGTATGAACTAAATAGATACAACATCACATAAAAAAGAAGAACGTTAACGTTAATTCGCAGTTGCTGATGTAATATGTCTTCCTAAAATCTTCAGTTGGTTGCTGCTGACGTAGAGGCAGTCTGTATACGTATGTTTTTTTTATATTTTAACACTTTTACAGCCGGTAATTTTTTTCATTTTTCCAAGATTGTAGTCAAACAACGAAGTCTTGAAAAATATACTGCTGCACAAAAGCATCTTAACACGCATATTTTTTGCAGGATGTAATTTTATAATAAATAGATTGCGGACTTTTTGTGCTTACTCATGGGAAATTTTCATGTAGATATCAACCAACTAAAATATAATAACTTGATCGTTATTTTCAGTTCTAGAATTATATAAATAGTAAATAATATATAAACGACATAAATATTAAGTAAATAATAAAATGTAATATTGATAAACAATTCTTCATTTAATAGAAGAGTAACTTGAGAATGTTGCAATTAAAATTAATTACTCGTTAACAGCCTGTGAATGCATTTATATAAAATTCGAAGATGCAAAAATACATAGAATGCACATAATTATATGACATACTTATAGTAGAATACCGATCTGTTATAATTTTCAGCAGCTAAAACGCACCTCTATCCAACTTCCATTTCTTGAATCGTCTCTACAAGAGTATAAATTTGCCTAAAGATTAGCAGTTCGCTGATTATCGATTGATCACTCATTTATATGCGCCCAGTTTAATGTCTCTCCGCCTTTAAAATAGATAATATCTTTCTTTCGAAGATGCGTGGCAAAAAGGAGGATTTTTTCTCTTCAGATAAATGCATTTTTAGTTACGACTGTGAAGCGTAATATCAGAATAGCAGCGGGAGGAATTTTATGAATATTAAAATACTGCGCACCTAGGACACACGCGAATGTCTGTCGTGAAAGTTAAGCTGAGCGGTGTTGGCGTTCTTGGATAAAGGATAAAATTTGATCATCGCTTCGGCGATACGGCAATATCGCGGCTGAAGTGGCGGTGAAAAAGAAACCATTATAAATTACTGTTTAAGCGAATCGAGGGTTGAGTATGCATATCCGTGGAAGTAAGAAAAAAAAAAAAAAGAAAAAAGAGAAAAGGAATGGAGAATGGAAGAAAGGAACTCAACGGTGCTTGTATGTGCAAGTCGCAGTTTTCTACCCTACCCACACGCGAATATTTCCCAGCTTTTATTGCCACTTTTACGGAAAACGCGCTCAAGAATATGAAGAAATGGGCTAGGGGCGCGTACCGGAAGAGGGCCACGGCACTTGCTTAAGCGCATGTACTAGTACCTTTGAATACTTTGCCTTCAGCCATTCTTTAAATTTCACACGCCTTCTTCGCTTTTTCGTAATTTACACGTCGTTATAAAGAGCTGACAAAAAGGAGAATTCGTTCGCCAAATATACCTGGTGTTTCGGCGCAAAGCCACGTGACAGCACAGTAGAGCCCTGCCTTATCCGAACTAATAGAGGGACAAAAATATTCGAATAATACGAAGGACGTTCTAAAAGTGTCAAATTTTCTAGCGTCATTACCTTAGGGAGCCTATGTCGTATCTAAGAGTACGATAATATCGAAGAAAGATTACTCACAAGTTCTGCAACTTTTAATTTAACTTTTCCCCCCGCATCTTATGTAGTTTCTTACTTAAATATTCACGATGATACGAAAAGTGAAGATTTCTTTGGGGGAAGGTGTTTTCACCCCTAGGACCGTTCTTCAGCTGAGAAAAGAAACTGTTCCGTTATTGGCATCACACGGACTATGTCTGTGTGAAGTTTGAAATTTTCCTGAATATTCGACTTCCATACTTCGCCAACTTGCTAAGTTAGATAATTACCGACTAACGGTAACTAAGTTATTAATTGCGTTTATTCTTTCTCTATAGTTACGCTTCGTACTACGATTTTTCGTATCCGATGATAACGAAATTGCACTTTACGTACGTACTTCGCGCTGCGTCCAATATTGGCTCTCAACCTTCCAATAAAGCGTCTGCAATAAAACTTCATCTTTAAAACATTTTTTCCTTATTTTCACTGTAAATCGCGCTCCTAAAGGTAGACCGGAAAAAGTAGAAAACACTGCGCATACTGTATCTAGCTTCTAAGCGTGTTCGGATACTTTCGTCAGCCACTATGTACGTGGACTTTCTCGATCGACCGTATATCTGTCTGTATAGTTTGTATTGAAATCGAAGCCTGTTGCCCACGTATCTCGAGAGTTTCATCGGAATCAGGAACCCAGAAGCTCGATGTTCTCTCTTTGCAGGTATATAGCACTTATTCCTCGTTCGATATATCTATCGCTTTGGCCCAAACATTATCGTCTCGCTCGAAATAGATCCTCTATCGCTTGCACAATATGAAAGTTAATTAAGAACATTTGTCGAAAGTGCGTTGTTGTCTCGTTGGTAACAGTCGCCGGCTCCGACAATGAATAGAGTTTTAATTAAACTCATGCAGAATAGAAAGAAAAGGTGCCACGAGGAATGCTAATGCGACGTTCACACGCGCAAGTTGAATAAATCAATTATGGCCGATTAATTCGCCTGCGTTTTTTCCACGTAGGAATATATACCCTCGCACATAAGTACGACATTAGGTCAATGAAAAGCAAGTTAAAGCTACAAAGATTAAAAATTCCGGGTGTTTGGAATTTTGCTCGGAATCTTCGATTATTCGACAGTTTTGTGTTATTCAAGTTACCTACATTATGTCTAATGGTTTAACTCACAGTCTCTCTGTCTTTGACGCGAAATCTGTGAAAACTACAGCCCTCTGGCTGCAAGCGATATTTAAATACTAAACGTATATACTTTCCAACGAATAAACAAATTTACTTTTCTCTACTTGGTCTTTCAATAAACCATTTATTCTATTTTTCCGTCGATTCCGTAGAGAGTAAATGGCACTTTTAATTACAAATCCATCGCGGGTTCATATATCCTGATCAAATTTGACTGATCAATATCCAAATTTAATTTGTAAATTACAAATCCAACGAAACGTCCGGATACGTTTGAACAGTAGTAGCGTGTTTATAGATGCGAGTACACTAGCACGTTGTATTTGATTAATGAAGAGAAAGAATGGTCGGAAATTATGGTCGAACGAATCTCCGATTCCATTTCCAATTACAAACCTTTCGACGATCAAATTTAACGAGCGTGTTATCCTTTTCACGTCTCATCCGCGAATAATTTCTCTGGTTGCAGAATAACAACCGGGTTATTGTCCGCTTCGGAACGCGAAATAGAGAGATTTTCGGTAATCTGTTTAGCAAGGTGGCCCATAAAACGGTTGTGACGTGCAACGTTTGATTCCAGCCAATATCTGATAGATACGAGCGCGTGGATCTTGAATTTGAGCAGGCGCCGCGATCTCGTTATCTATTTCTGCGTTGTTCGAATTGTAAAAAATATTTAACGCAGGCAAATTCGCTGGTAAGTTTTACTGCAAGGAATTAACGACTTAATTTAATGAAATAGTAACAGAATAATTTAATTAATAGATTCACGTTACGAACACGAGGCAAAGGAAACACATGGTCTCGTAAGAGACATTTAATTATCGATTCAACGATAGTTAGTACACTTTGAAAGGAAGAAAGGAATTTTTAAACGCCATTTGCTCGATTTACTATTCTTTGTCTAGCGAATCTTCTTCTCTCGAAGTTTCGAAGCAAGTTTAAAGGAAAATAGATGAAATGCTTTCTGGAAAACTAAAATGAAAATTTTGTTTCGTTTTGTTACGGAGAAACTTTTATGTTTAAATCAACTTAGCACATTTTTCTGCCATTTGTATTTTCACATTTTTCCATATTTTCCGGATCACTCGGCACAGTAAACATTCTGCTGTTATTATATTTTCCACTATAACTTTTTAAGGAAATGTTCCCACGTATAACCGTCTTCGATATTTTAGTAAATCGGTGGGGTATTTCGAACATTGATTAATTTTTTTCTTAAAATAAAGATGTTTCTACCGACGAGGAGGGAATATTTTCTACTAATTTACCATAGATCTCAGCGTTTTTAAACCAGAATGGTAAATTTTGCGAAAACACCGTAGTAACTTGACCTTCTTTATTCCAAATGATTTCACGACGACGTTATTACAATTGCGTCGTAAAATTATCCAGTCTAAAAGGATAATATGTAGAAACCCTGTTGTTCGTTTTATTACAGGCTATATTCTGCGCGAGAACCAGAATCGATAGAACGACTTCCACATTTTGATATTTAAATCCACTTTTGAGAAAAAGTATGTCAATCATACTCAACTTCCAAGCGTTTGCTTATAGCCGTTGACATTTAAGCTCCAACCTATTGTAGTTCTATTAATTTAATCGGCGTTCACCTGGACCACAACCTTTCAATTGAATCGCATCAAGTGTCCAAATATTTGTGCACGGCAGTGTAGGTTCCATTTATCGGAAATTATAAAAATACGAATTTGCATAAATGTCCGCAGTTTAATAGACAAGTTTGTTTCTTATTTAACAGATGCTGGGATTTTTATTTCACTTTATTTCACAATGACCGTAATCCTATTGTCTGATAAATTAACGGCTATAAAAGGATAGAACGTAAAAAGAGTCTTGTTCGTTTTATCATAAATTATGTTATCTAATCGAACATGTATTTATTCATAAATCAATAGCATGATTTCGTTATTTCCATATTTATCTCCTCAATTCACCTGCATAATATTACTATTGTTTCGTTATTAATTTTCAGTGCGATTTCCCAGATTTTCTACGTGTGATGTCTTCGTCGATCGAAAATATAAAAATAGAAATTTTTTCAAAAAAATAGATTCCAAGAAGATTTTCTAAATATTTATGCGTTAATATAACGAAATAAAAAAATCTGCTCTCCTTTGACACATTTTATTAAAATTTAGTGAGTTCTCAAGGAGATCAATCCACTTTGGGATTTCTATTAGATACAGTGGCTACAAAAAGCAACCGTACACTACAGCATTTATTATCGAGTTTCTATACTAATTAAGTGGATCAGACTATGATAAATTTCGTACCATTTAGCAGTACTTTCATATGATTATTACACAAGTTTGATACTATAAAACGAAACGTACAGTTTGCGAAAGTATTCGAAAACACTTAGAAACCTCCTATTTGATTGTTACAGAAAACATTTTGAAATCTCAGTAGCACTGTAACGAGACACGGCTAGCGTGATTGCAACAGTAAAATTTCAGTCGAATCTGAAAACGTGTATAGAAGTTGCTGTTGAGGGATGTTAAGTTGGTATGATCGCTAATTACTACAAGCTAAGTTGGTACGACTTCTGGCGACGCTCTTTTGCTTAGAAGTCGTCCACGCGCTAATTGACTGTGTGACTTCTTAGTGGTAAAACGTGTTGTACGAGACGGAGAAATATATAAGGTGAAAAATCGAATCTGTGTGAAGCGATTAATTAACAACCCCAAACCTACATTAATTAACAGGTTATGGGCCCAGGGCAATAAACTGCGACAATTAGGAGTGTTATTTTTGAGATTTTGTATTCTTTCTGAGATTATCCGAAAAGAGATCACGCCATGGCCGACCGCGAGGGAATGGGTGATGTGGATAAGGACATGAACCCTATCCTGAAGAAAGGAAATTATGAGTATTGGAAGACAATGACAGAAGCCACGTTAGTCTTCCTGGGCTGCTGGGATGCAATTGATCCAGGATTTACGCCAGCAGACAGATTGAGACCGGAATGCGTAAGGATGGACAACAAGGCACGTACGTATCTTTTCCGGCATGTTCGCCCCGAGTATCTGGGGGATATCAGAACTTTGAAAACAGCAAAGGAATGCTGGAAAGCATTGGAAGACGTGCATGGGAGATCCACGTCGATGGACATTGTTCTATGCATGCGGGAACTCGGGACTATCGAGAAGACCCCCAGCATGGATGTATCTACGTACTGTGGAAAGATTCATGATCTGTGTGATAAACTGTCCAGCGTAGGTATGAAAATTGAGGATCATATTCTGGCATGTTTCCTTTTAGCTGGCCTCATGTCGGACCCAGACTACGCCACGTACCTCAGAACGACAAAGGTAGACAAAGATCTCGACCCGAGGAATGTGAAATCCGAACTTCTTCTCGAAGAAAGAAGGATCGAAGCGGCGGCGGAATCGGCCGAGAAGAATAGTGCAATGGCGGCCAGGAGCCAATGGAGGCCCAAGCCCCAACAGAACAAAAATGGCGCAAGGCCAAAGCACGGAGACCCAAAGAACCGGAAGTGCTACAAATGTGGAAAATGGGGCCACATCTCATATCAGTGTCAAGAGGGGAAAGAAGATAAGGAAGAAAAAAACCAAAGAGAAAAAAGAAGACAAGAAGAAAGCAGGAAAGAGAGAAATTCAGGAGACGAGTCGAGGTCCAAAGTGCTTATATCTACATTAGCTTTATCGTCCATGGAAAGAGATAGAATAAGCTACCTTGACTCGGGTGCTTCAAATCACATGACTCCGGACAGGCATCGATTCTTGGACTTCGCACCGGCAATCGGCCAAATCAGAATTGGTAAGGGAAATCTAGAGGTTAAGGGAAAAGGGACGATAGTTGTGAAAATGACTAAGTCCTGTGGCGGTTGGACTCTGTCCTTATCAAACGCTTTATGGGTGCCTGAGCTGGACGTGAATCTAATCTCGGTTAGACAGTTAGCAATGAAAGGAGTCACCACTGTATTCACAAGGGAGGAAGCCGTTGGGACACACGACGATGGAGACGTGATATTCACCTCAAAGGTAGGAGATAGTGTATATTATCTAGAGACAATACCACCTGAGAGGCAAGTAGGAGCCTCGGGAGGATGAGGAAGACATTGAAATCATCGAGGCAAAGGCCTACAAGGCTGCATCATGGCACGAGAGGCTAGGCCACCTGCATGGGAATGCGATGAGGAAAATTCCCGTAAGTAGCGCGAGGGAGAACTCGAGCAAACATGAGGAACCATGTGGAGTATGCGTGGAAGGGAAAATGACAAAAGTGCCATTTCCGAGGACGGCCCGCCACACGTGCAAACGCCCCTTGGAGATCATTCACAGTGACGTCAGTGGCAGAGCTCAGTGCAAGTCACTAGGTGGGGGTAATTACTTCGTGACCTTCATTGATGATTTCTCTCGTTTCATGCACGTCAGGATCATCAGCAGGAAGAACGAAGTGCTTAAATGCTTCAAGGAATACCAGATGGAAGTAGAGGCTCTGCAA
>JACXIV010000111.1:97813-246930 GCA_014737475.1 Bombus confusus
GGGATGTGACATCCAAGGGGAGATAACCAGACTGAGAGTATTTGGATGCAGAGTCTGGTATCTTAGAAGCCCAAGCGGAGGAAAGTTCGATAGCAGGGCAGACGAAGGGATATTTGTAGGTTATGACCGACAGGTGAAGGGCTACAGGATATACCTGCCGAAAACCAAGAAGGTGATAATATCTTGTCACGTCAGATTCAAGGAGAATGTGTTTCCCTACAAGGATGCAAAAGTGGACACGAGCAATATAAGGAGGAAATTCTCTGAGTGGATATGGGACGTAGAAGAGTTTGAACTTGGAAGGGGAGATGATCAAACAGAGGTTGAGACTCAAAGTGATAGTGAAAATGATGAAGGCGAAAGTGACTACTTCATGGACTGTTTAACTAATGAGAGTAATCGGAGTGAGGCTGTGAGTGTACCGACTGTACCCAGGAGGTCGGAAAGATTACACAAGCCAAAGACGTGTGATAGTTGTGCTCATATTGCAACCGTTTGCAAGACTGAAAGCATGTGTGTGTCCGTGAATGTGTATGAAGCCCTGAGGGGACCAGATGCTCAAAGGTGGACTGACGCAATAACTGAAGAGTTAGACAATCTAAGGAATAAAGATGTGTAGGATATTGTGCAAAGACCGTCGAACAGAAACGTTATTGACTGTAAGTGGGTGCTAGTCAAAAGGAAAGACCCCGATAGATATAAGGCTAGGTTTGTAGCTCAAGGATTCTGGCAGAGGCCTGGAGTAGATTATTCCGAGACCTTCAGCCCAATAGTAAAACGCAGAACTCTAAGAATTCTGCTTGCTCTGTGTGCAGAAACTGAATGGGATTAAACAAGTCAACAGTCCTCTGGATGAGGATATATATATGGAGCAACCAGAATACTTTAATGTTCCAGGAAAAGACAGGACTAGATACGTGTGTAAGCTTAAAAAGAGTTTGTATGGACTGAAACAAGCTGGAAGAATGTGGTTCAGACACATTAATGGGATCTTGAAGGGTATGAGTTTGAACCCATGTGTGAGTGACCCATGTGTGTACGTGAGTACATCCAAGGATTTGGTTGTAGCTGTGTATGTGGACGACATTCTTGTGTTTGGAACCAAGGAGAGTATTAGAACGTTCAAAACTAGAGTTAAGGAGAAACTAGATGTTAGGATGTTAGGTACCGATACTCAGTTTCTATCCATCCACCTGAGTAAGCCAGACAGTACCACTGTTGTATTTGATCAATCCGTGCAGATAGGTCAAATGCTGGATCTGTTTGACGTTGCTCATGAGGTTGGAGTGTCAACGCCGCTAGCTAAGGAGTGTAAAGCTGGTTTTGACATTGAGTGTGATGAGCCCTTCGACAACAAATTGTACGAACAAGCTGTGGGGCATATCATGTATGTAGCAACCGTAAGTCGTCCTGATATCGCATGTGCAATAGGAAAATTAAGCCAAAGATGCGCAAACCCGACTGTACCCGATTGGAAAGTGGTGAGGCGAATTTTCAAGTACCTGCTGAAGACCAAAGACTCAAAACTTTACCAAAGCTATGGGGCTTGTAGAAACTGCGATCAAAGGGGAGTGTTGAGGGATGTTAAGTTGGTATGATCGCTAGTTACTACAAGCTAAGTTGGTACGACTTCTGGCGACGCTCTTTTGTCTTAGAAGTCGTCCATGCGCTGATTGACTGAGTGACTACTTAGTGGTAAAACGTGTTGTATGAGACGGAGAAATATATAAAGTAAAAAATCGAATCTGTGTGAATCGATTAATTAACAACCCCAACCTACATTAATTAACAGTTGCAAGATGCTTATCGCAAGCAGACGCTTCGCAAAGGTCACCAAAGTATTTAAACAGTCAATCATTCACTGTAGTAATAAACCACGAATATGTAGCTTAATATGAATGTTCAAGACCGCTATTTATAATGTACGTTAATCTTTCACCATGTGTATGTTCGCAATAAATATCTTGTAATTTCTATATGTATTTTCGGATTGATTTTAAATTTCATTGTTATACGTAAAATGTACACGATATCTACATAAATAAGTTCTGTGCTAAATGTTCGAATACTTTCGTAGGCAACTGTGGAATCTGATAAAGCAACGTTTCATTGAAGAATAAGGACGTGTACAAATACTTTTCTGTATTAGCCATCGCACTTATTATAATCTTTTTTATATATTTTTCTTACTGCTACTTCGTGCAATTTGCATTTTCATAGCGTAAGAATATCGTACCTCTAAGTCTGGAATTCGGTGATCAACGAGAAGTAGGAGGGGATGATTATCCCGAGACAATTCTCTTTCATCGTACACGTAGGATATGGGCTGACATTTAGCCATAGCGACAAATAATAGAGATAGGAGCAGGCTCATAAGCGTCATTGTGTCTGCAAGCACGGGAAACCAACGTATCTGAAACAGAGTGAAGGCAAGTTTTTATTAAACGCTATAAGCCTGGTAAAGGTTTCATACGAAACACTTTTCACAGCGTCTTATTAAATTTATTATGTAAAACGTGTTTGCCATAGCGACGAGATGTTTAACCAAGAGAGCTTTGAGATGTTAAAGCTTAACCATTGCGAATTATCAACACGAACAAACTTTTAATACGTGGCAAGGAAAAACCATTTCAGTTTACTCAATTTTTTATTAAAATCACGATGAGGAGGAATATTTTGAAAATTTTCAAGAGGATAAAAAGAGACATCTTGGTAAGATAATTTTAGTAATATTATTATTTGTTTGTTGATGTATCCAATTTCCAATTATCCAGACACGTGGGTAGAAGGTTCTGTTAAACTTCTAGAATATTTGATATTTACATTTAATTTCAAAATTCTGTTAAATATCGACTATTTTCACTTATCCCCTTTCAAAGAACTCAAGCAATTTCAATCACATTTTAACTGAAACAACTTTTTTTACTAACATCGATAAATATAGAGACTCCTATAAATATTTAAAAGAAAAGTTCCATGGCGGATAAAAATTATTCAAGGCTGTAGACAAATGATGAATAATAATTTTTCTTCGTCCAACAGAGACACTATCTTTCTAATTTCTGCGTTACGAGTCCCTAGTATGCATATTAACTTTGCAGAAAATAGTATAGAAATATGTATGGATTAACATCTTTAGATTTCGAGAAGAATTAAAATGAATAAAAAATTTAATTTTTTACAGGATATTCGTTTGCTTAGAAAAGTTTCGAGAACCTCTCGTATCTTTAATAAGAGATTCATAGAATGTAATAATAAAATTTAAGGGGCAAGAAAGAAAAAGTCACGAGGAAAAAGAAAATCTCCAAGAACCAGGAAAGGATGATATAAACTTCATATACTGTCCGAGATGTTTCATCTAATTTTGACACATGAAATATCGTTGCTATAATTGAAATTTCGTAGAAGTATTTTCTAGAAAGAAAGTATAATAACTTGTAACAATAATTTCATTGCATTAAGAAGGATTAATGAAATAAGGAATTTGTCTGTTCAAACAGCCTATTGCATTTTATTTATCCGTATACGATAACCACTCCAAGAACGAATTCAAGGATAAAAGTCGATAACGTATTTGCTACGTTTTACGAAATATTTCGCGGAATATTACGCACGGTTAGAAAAACGCAAACGAACATTCCAGTTTTATTTTTCCGAACAACTTTCCCCTTCGCTCTATACTGGCCACGATTTTCACTGACATTTAGATCGACTGATATCGCATTCCGATCGTATCGAACGGCCACTTGAAAAATAAACAACTATTTGTCCGATTAAGTCGAACGTGCTTATATTTTTCGACAAGACTCTTATGTATCTGTTATACTTTTTAACTTTGCTGCAGTCCTGGAATTTTTATGTCTCATTTCGAGTCTCATAAAAAGGCTTTTAAAGCTCGTGAAAACTATTTTTAGCAGAAAATTAAAGCAAAGAATTACGTATATTAATAGTAACTCAATAATGAATGGTTCATAGCAAAAATGAACTTTACTCGTGCCTTCTTTTTCGCAGGATAACCAGAGAACGTTTTAGCATTTTTTATTTCTATTTAATATTTATATATATCCAATTTCAATTTTACAAATAAAATATTCATATTATACAGTTGATGTAACCACATCTGTAATTATATATAATGTATACTTAATGTATAATTGTATATTATTAAGCTATTTATTTAATTATTTAGTTATGTTGTTATATCATTACATATATATAGGGTGTCCAATTTTAATCTATACATGTACATTACATTGCAATACTGGTAAACTATCCACTGTATAAAGAAAAGAAACAGGAATTGAATGGTTTATGATGATTTAGAATTACAGATATACCAAACTAACATCATTTGTATAATATGGCGAATATTTTGTTAAACAAATTGGTAACGATAGGTCGGACTTAGAAATTAAAAGTACATGTATAAATTTAGTATAGCCAATTCAAAACCTGCTTAATACGATTCGTTCTTTACGCCCGACATTTGCAGCGGTTAGATTTTTGTTAAGTAATTCTTCGTTGATTTTTAATGCACACGGTGCTGTAGAATTCTTTCGTACGCTGTCTCAAAAGGATTAAAAATACCTAATAATGTTTTTATCGATCGAAAAATATTATCGGTCCAAGGAACGCAGGTTCCATTATTCAAACGATATTACAAAAGAATCTTCCAATCTTTGCTATGGGCGTATTAAAATAATCAATTCGAGGCGACCAAAGTTAATGAAAGCCTTTTTTCTTTCAGCTTTGATTTCAGCCATTCGCGAGACTAGATTTCAGGCGTGGAGACACTTTCCAACCACGCCTGTTTGTTCTGTTAACATCTGATCGAAGGGTCTTCGTCCTCTTGGCACCCTCCTCTGATGGAAGTGCCATTAACTTCTTCCCGTCATAGCGTACGCTATAGTACACATATCCAAACCAGGTTCGTTTTCCCTTTCCACGATTTTAGTACCTAGCACGAATCATCCGATTTCTGACGCCCTATATGAGCAATAAATCGTTACATGCGCACTCTAACAGCGCAAATCGATAAAAACAAGCGCGAGGAAAGCTTAAGAACATCGAAGCTTAACTATCGCGAATTATGAGCGCGAGAAAGATGTTTATATATATAGCAAAGAGGGAACATTTTTGATTTATTTATCTCTCTATCAAGATTACCAAACACAGCGACACCGTTTACGTCTTTAAAACGATTCGTATAAAATCTTCTTTAATTTCATGAAATCTTATAGTTATCGTCGTCAGCGAGAGACAAGTGCGTTCGCGCAGTTGCTCGTCACACGTCTTATTTATAGCAAGAAGAACGCCATGTAGGAGCGACAAACGAGAAGGTCAAGTTCGACGGTGAATGAATCTGGGTCGATGTGCCGATATAGTCGTCGGCGATCGTTACGATGTCGTCAGCAGTGTCGTCACAGACGAGTTCATTAACACCGACGGCTTAATCTGCGCCCGGTAATTTAGGGTGGCCGTTCCGCTCTTCAATTACGCTGGTTCGTCACCTGCACAAACTGCTCGCTCCAATCTCTGCTTCCTTCTGTCTATCTTTCTATCACTGTGCTTTTAACCTCTGGTGCAGTTTGTAATCGACGAACGTGCTCGGAAGGTAATGGTAATTAATAGTCGAGCGAGAGGTAACCGAAGAACTGTTCGAGACTAATGCGAGAGAAAGAAAATTCGACAACGAATGTTGGTGTCAGGCAACGGAAATGGTTTCTAGATGGAGAGAACGACTGAATGTGAACCTCGAATAAGGTCTATGGTGTGTTTTGGCGCAAGTTCAATTACCAATAAGCGTCTAGTCTTTTTTAGTTTTTTCATTTTTGATACACACAGGTCGCAGATTAGGTTTCGTCAGAGAATACGATGTAACGCTGAACGTATGAGACGAGAAACACGTTAGGTGGTTGTAGCTTATGGCTGGAACGCGGATTTTTATGCGTCAGCAGAGGATTTGCAAGCGTAGAATTGCGTATAATGCGCATAACGTGGAAAGATATATAAAATATCCAAAGTACGGTGCTTTGCGTAATAATTGTCGTGTGAAACAATTTTCTATGCTGATTCTACGTTTTCGATTATAATTTGAGGAATACGAATCTGCATGAAAATCCGCGGCTTATTTATGAAACAGTGTAACTTAAAAACCGGTTTTCCTCAAAATGTGCTAAATGTGTCTTATTGCAGGTTCAGTTGATAACATTTTCCCACTCTGCTAATCATTTGTGTTCTAATGAACATTAAAGCATTATGCTTATTAAGGTGCAATATCATCCTTCATGATACTTAAATGAGTAACGATTTGAATAATCAAGAATTTACTATTTATCCAACATAATATGTCATATTAGATCGTTGTAGATGGAACGGCCAAATTTTTAGTGAAATTTTCAACGTTAGTTTTCTTAAAAGTAATATTGGTTAAATTAATATTCAATAGATTCTATGTATTTCGACCATTGCACAACAAGGTTATAATTATTATCTTTAAATGTGATCATTGAGTTGATCATGTAGTTATAATAATTAAATATAGTTTGATTGTTTAATACTTTATATTTTTTGAGATATTCAAATGGCACCTTATATTTATATTATAACATTAATCTACCCAGCTGGACAATTTTCTATAAAAAAAAAGTAATCTATTCATTTTGAAAAATCGCTAGCTGAGATATTTTAACTTTAATTCGTCAAATTCAAAATATTAGCACATATCAACCAAAGTGTCCATATATTTACAAACAGTTACACAGGGCGTGTTTACAGGACATACTTATGGCAGTCTACAAAAAAATATCATTCTACATTTTCGTAGCTTTTCACCTAGTTGGAACCATTTTCTTCCCTTCGCACAATCAGTGCGGAAACATTCTGTAATGTCGACTATTTCGAGGTTGCATGAAAATGGTAATGCTGCAAAGTTTGTGATAAGTTACATCTGTTATTGAATCGTGTTTCGTTATTGTCTACCAGCCACGACACTATCATTTTCATTGTCCTGTTTACGGATCATAGCTCCCCATTGATAATGTCGATGCTTGTACGCTGTTTTAAAGGACAGTGACAATGAGCCGTGGCGAACAAGGCGATTATAATATGGCGAAGGGTACACAGATTTACACTTTGTATCGGTACAACTTTCCAGGTCTATGGACAAGGTGTAATCAGATTTGCTGTTATTCTAGCTTTCTCGTTTTAACATATTGTGAATAGATAACGAGATACATTGTCTACCGTAGGTATCCAGACACTTCGGTCAATTTATAGCAACAGCACAGAAATGTTAGTGAAATATATAAATTAGTGAGAAACTAATAGGTAGAAACAATGATACTTGATACAATGGTTTTTGTAGGATTAGCGAATGATAATATTTGGAACGAGACGATCTAAGTTTAGGACGAGACTTAAAGAAACGCGTTAACGATAATTTACCAATTGTAAACATAAATAATAAAATAAATCTGACGTGGAGAATTCTAAGTCTGTCTAATATTATTTGTCATTTACGGCCAAGATTTGTAGTAAATCTACGGTTAGACCATCGTTAAGGAATTCTTTGTTGATTTCTTGATGCATATGGTACTGCAGAATTTTAACAAAATTGGCAACGATTCTGTCGCAAGCCGCTTGTTCAAATTTTGTTTTTTTGAAGTAATACAACTAATTCTGTATAGAAATAACTGTCGTATAATACGTAACGTCCTCCTTATCGTACAAAAGTTAACGCATAATTGTGATCTTGGAACCAATTCAAAAACGCATACGTTTACGTGTCACGAACGAGCATAGAACTGCAACGAAGCCTAGAAAGCAAATGCAGCGAATCAGTCACTTTTGCCATGTAATTTTGTCAAAAGCACGTGTATATTTTTAACGGTTGGAAAAAACAAGAAACTTTGAAACTCGTCGATTTGATCTTTAGTAGCCCTAATGTTTTATTAACTGATAATTATGAATGGTATTTATTTTAATGAAATTCTACATTTTTCTGCGTATTCGGATAACATTTCTCTAAAAACCGTAGCATAGATTCAAATAACTCTACCACTTGGCAGAATTGTTGGCATTGTCGAAATGACTTTTTATTCAAATAACCGTTGGAACAAAATTTTTATTTTATTTGTAATTAGTTTTCTTATCTTAATTTGAATAATGTTTGTTATTTTATCAGATACGAACATAAATATCATTTGGTTCCGCCAAGAGAAAATATAGTCGTTTATCGATTTGCACACAGAATTTCTACTACAACATTCTGATGTCTCAGTCTAGATACATAATATTCCTCTCGTGCTTCTTAATTCCTACGCTGCATCATCTGATCAAATATTTCAGCTGTCCAGTTGTTTCAAAAGTGAATAATTCACGCCAATAGATGTATACGTTACTTGGAAGTAATTTATTTCTCAAATAAGACGTTGAAGCTAGCTTGCAGACAGCGCTATTTGCAAACAAAATTTGTCATTCAATTTGGTATAATTATTTGCTCGTTTTATGTATTCGTTTAACTTAATCTCAAATAAAAAATGACCGGTCCTGTCCCTTAGATACACCGCGACCCAATCTGCCTCCGCAGGGGTAAAGGAGACTCTTCTTCACCGTACAATTCTCTGCAGAGGACTTTAATTACGTGCTGGCTGACGACAGCCAGAGTGGAAGAAGAAGAAAGGGAGGGGAATAGGAAAATATTCCACGAGGCAACAGGCGTGAAATTATTCGCAGACGGATACATCAGAAACAGAAGGAGTGCACGATATTCGCCGGAAAATGGCACAGCTTTATCGATTAACAATGAGATTTTACAAAGGTGTTCCAACTGAAACGTACTTCGGACCTTTGTAGAGCGTGTAATTTCTATAGTTTCGCTAAGTGATCCTTTAACGAGCAGAAAACGTGTTTAATCTCGAAAGGATGGTGCGGGATCGCTTTCTTTTTCACGAGAAAGAATGAAATATTCTTCCGCGGAATGCCCTAATTTTTTCAGCAATAAACTTTATCTTTACATTCGCGTAAATAAGAAAAAACTTGTGTACCGATGGCTTATTGCTCGCATATGGCAAATTCACGTTTGAATCGCAATTCTACTTTCAGAATCGTTATAAGTTTCAATTATCTCTGAATAATACGCGTTTAAGATTATACGAGGAAATCTGTATTTCTAATGTAGTTGACGACGTTAACGTAACAGAGTGAGAAACTATTTGAGAGATAATTTCAGAAAATGTTTAGCCAAATACAAAGTACCAAATAAAATAGAAAGCCATTTCATTTATTAGGTAAATGATGAAATAATTCGAAGAAAAATTATTTGCTTTATTCGAAGGATAATTATTTGCGTATTGGTTGCCTATTTAGAGAATTAATTTAATCGAATCTTAATTTACTATACGTAGTTATTTATTCCAGCTGTTTGAATAAGTTTTTAAACGGCATCGATGTATTTAGAATTTTTGAAAGAATATACAAAAATATCGAAATAATCTTCTATGGGCCAAACTTGTTAACGTTGGTAAATAAATATTGAAATATTTTAAAATTTTCCATTTTAAAATAGTTTTAATTCGTTATATGCATATTGTATTTTATATTTTTTATATTTGTATTTGATATTTCAATTGAAAAGCAAATCCTACGAATACCTTAAGCTAAAGGAACACATACTGTGTACAAAAATTTATGTAAAATATTAATAAATGTTCTTTGATCGTTCTAAGAGTTCTAAAAATTAACGTTAACAGAAACAGCCTCTAATACCAAAGCTCCGTGTTTTCATTGCCCAGAATTACACACAGTAGAATTGATATCTATTAATATCACGATCTATTCATATCACAATAGAATTGATTCAAACACGTCAGAGGATAAATTGTTCATCTAACTGGATCGTTCGTATCGTAGGAATTCACCGATTCTCCCTATTATCTATGATTTTTCGTTCAAACAACCGGATTCGTGTTTCGCCCAAATAGCCGGATTCATATTCAGCTAATCGGACACTAAATAAGATTTCGTTCCAATAGGTGGAGTTCGGACAAGTGGAATCCTGTTCTATACCTTCGTGCGTAATAGAAGTATTGGAGCAGCTGTTAATCTCGTACGAAACGCAGTAATTGATCCAGATTGTCAGGAAAACTACGAATCGGTCAAAATTTGACGTTTGTGCAAGATGATGTTCCCAAATAGATAGAATAAACGTGTAAAAATAGTTTGCAAGGGACGTTCTGTAATCGATGGTACAATTGAAAAAGGCTGATTCTACATGAAAAAGCAAGTCGAAAATTTCTTTCATTTGTCCTGCCTCGTGCCTCTCGATCGCTTTAATTAATCATTTCAATGTTGAATACATATTCAAATATATATGATAAAACGTCCGGTGCTGAATACATTTTACAACCGATTGATTTCACGCTGCGCGGAATCCGTAAATTTATAAGTTCTGCATAATGGACACGCATTTTGTAGAACGTTTTACCCATTACGGATTGAGCAGTGAAAGGATTAATTTTACACATTATATTTGCGAAACTTTACGTTACATATTTAAATTTCTCGTATTACGTTAGTGGACTGCAGGTTTTGATGCGTATACATAAAATTGAAAGATGAAAAAATTCACAGAACGGATACAATATAGAAGAGTATGTGAAGAATATGTAAAATGGAATATTAGTTGTAATTTCTGATAGGTAGATTTCTATTTCAATTTTATCTGTTTACAGTTAGGTGCCACCAGTAAGTTACGTTTATAAAGATATGATAATTTGCAAAAAAAATCAAATTATTAGTTCTTCTATTACATTCCGTACTACTTGGTATCATACATGCTATGCAACAAGTCAAATTTAGATCTTGGATTAACTTCTGTCTACCTCCTCTACCTACTGGAAAATTAAAAATAAATATTTTTCAATGGAGTATAAAACAGGTGACTATTGCGAGGATATACAAGGTATCCTGTAACTGAGGGCACAATTATAGCTTAAAATTTGATATATGATTCTCATTTTTGTTTGATCAACTAGTTATTTAAAAATCAGAATTTTTCTTTGGAGGATGGACAAACGAAAATTTTAGTTGGACGAATGAGGACAAATCGTGGACAATCATATTCCCGTTAAAAATCAATGATAAAGTTCATATATTCGATCGAAAGCTGATCAATTTTTGTTCGAAACATTTTTTCCCCGACTACCGGAAAACCCTGAAAAATCGTGGAGATTGATTTTCAGCTCACTCTGTGTATACCTATGTAAATTATAATTTCTCTTAGCATATAATTACAAAAGAAATAAAAACATATCTCTATAAAAGCTACAATATATTACACGTTCACATTTGGCTTTAACTGTTCCTCGTACTTTTACGCTATTTCTCTATGGATTTTAACGAACTTACCACTGCCTCATTTCTCCTGCCTTCCACTATTTCCTCCTCACTCGATACACACACCAGACACAGTAGTTGTCTAATAAGCGTCTTAACGTACCTATTTCTATTTTACAAAGAACACATTTCCTTTTTCTCGTCCTCCAACCAGTACCGGTTTCCCTCCTTCGCGTTTCCACACCTTACCCTCGCGATTAATCCTTGCCAGTCTCCGCTTCCCTCCCTCTCCAGATGCTCTGCCCTTTCCACCGCTCTTATATATTTAAGTATATCTCTTATTGTATTTGGCGTTCAGGATTTTATTCTATAGCCTGTGGTATCGCAACTCTCTGTTCCTTTCATTTAGAGTTTTAGCTATATATTCTGTTGCCTTAGATTTTCCATTAATATTTGTTATCCCACCCCCCTCTCGTTCTCTCTGTCTGTCTTTGCTATAGTGTTTGTCCTAATTTTCCCAATTGTCTCTTCCTTTTATTTCAGACACTCCTTCACCAATATTTCCTTCTCTGTATGTCTGTCTGTCTTTGCTATATTCTTTGTCTTAATTTTTCCAATTGTCTCTTCCCTTTCTTTCAGACACTCCTTCACCAATACGCTACCCGTCCCTTTTCTAATATA
Organism: Bombus confusus; assembly: GCA_014737475.1. NCBI lineage: Eukaryota > Metazoa > Arthropoda > Insecta > Hymenoptera > Apidae > Bombus > Bombus confusus. Next base: position 109,832 of record JACXIV010000111.1, read on the forward strand.
TTTTTCCTACTTCAACGCCGAAAAATGATTAGTTGAACAAATATTTTATCTTTGATCCTGTACAACTTACCGTATGAAGGACAAGGAAAGACAACGCAGTGTTTTTTATATTTATGTTTTCCTTGTCTCTCATACACATAGTTTCATGAAATTAACGTTGATATAATGAAAATTTCAAGGAAAGCATTTTCAGATTCGAGTGCCTCGATACATTTTCGTAGAGAGTTAAAAATCGCATCGAACAGCGTACAAAAAAATGTATGGTTCCATTTAAAAAAACGAAGGCCAGCTTGAAATCTCGAGGGCGCGTCCATCTAGATAAGATTTGTGGTCGTCACAAAATATTTAAGATCGTTTAGGAGATATTTATGTGAATCGTTTAGAACTGGACACCCTGTATATGTAGCATGCCGCAGCACACTATAGTGCAAGTTAAACATGCTTTGTTTTGTCATTCTGAGTCCGTTAATTCATTAATTCCGGGCGAGTAAATTAACTTTCTCGCGTATCTACGTAGAAAACTTTACGTGCGAAACTTTAGTTCTCGACTGCGTTTTGGGGTTATTAAAGCGGATTTCCATGTTTCATCCGCTTTGTACCGGATGCCTCGTTTAAATAACGTCCAACGATAGAGATATGCTTTCATCATAAGGTGACCAACAAAATAATTAAACGTGGAATTTCGCGAGCGAAACGACCTCCTTCCCTCGAAATAACGCTAATTAAACCGTATTTTATGTTCTACGTAATGCACGTTCATCTGGCAACCACGACCTAGCAGCTTCTCCCGTTCTTCGTGTTCCTTTCAATTTATTTAATGGTCGCACACAGTGTTCTGACCTTTCTCATTTATTTATCTTACAAGCACAATTTCGGTTCCTACTTCGATAATTCTATCCGTGAGACGTGTCAACTAGTACATTCCTAGAACGAACTTGCTAACTTCCTCCTCTATTGTTCACCATCCACTTTTGAATATCGCGCAGATACTTTGGCAAAGACGTTACAACGCCGAGAAATGGTATATAATCGTATATACAGCGGCTCGCGAAGGTATTCGAACAGGCTTGGAAACCTGTTACGTACATATCGTACGAACCGTCTTGAAACCTCATTAGCACTGTAACGAGACAGAACCGTCGTGATTATATTGGTAAAATACGAAACGGGTCTGAAAATGTATATATACTTGTCAAAAGCACACGCTTCGCGAGGATCATCGAAAGACCTGAACAGTGAATTATTCGCTATATTAACGAGCCTCGTTATATAGTAACGTCTTTAACATTAATTGTACGTTTAAGACTATTATTCATACTGATCCTTTTGACGAATTAAAGATATCTGCTGAGTTGACAGCTTCGCGACATAAATATATTAATACCTTTTTTTTATCGGAAATGCCGAGATGAATCGATTAATATATGACGAAACATATGGTTCCATTGAAAAAACTGACCGTGGCTTGGAAATTTGATTAAAAAAAAAGACTCTAAGGAGAAGTTTTATACGCCATTGCGTGTATACAGAGTGGACCACAAAATGTGATCAGCTTAAATTGTTCTGTTGGTAGCGGGCCGAAAAACTTTTTTGTCTCGGATAGCAGAGAGCTTGGATCAGCGTCAAGAGCTTGAAACTGAATCAAGGAGAGCTTTAAGATGATTATGGCACATTTTGTCTGTCAACTCTTCTTTTCGGAGTTTTCAAGTAATACAGTAAGCTTTAATTGACCTCGAAACAGTAAAGTTGGCATCGAAAGTTTTCTAATCTAAATCCCCTAACAAATAAATCGAAGATAAACTAGATTAAACAATTCAAGAAGTCTGTTCCAAATCAGAATCCTTATTATAATATTATCCATAGCATGCATGGAGACAAATAACAAAAAATGCAGTAATGATATAAACGACAAAATTGGTCGAAATCGTGATCGAAAGACGCGATAGATAATTACAGACGAGAGGAGAATTAATTTTGTTACGTCAAATTGACGAGATCATTGTTATAACATCGAATAATACGTGGGTCCCTGAGATTTTGATAATTTCCACTAGTTTTTCAGCCCATATTCAAATAAATAGAATGTTCCAGTTAAATATCGCAGTTAAATATTTACGTAAACGAAAATAAAAAATATTTAAGTTTTCTTGGATATTAACCAAACCGAGAAATTTCTTAATCTCTGTTTCAAGAAACGAGGCTTAATATCGGAAAAGTGAACGTTTTATTATCCGGAAGTTCCGGAAGAATAATACACACGAGGTTGCACACTTTTAAAGTTTGATACAACTTTCTCTGAACGCCTGACACGTTGCACGACACGTCACAAAATTCTTATCATAAAATCATAAAATCTACAATGCTTATTACTTCACACGCGACGTGTATTTGTTAAAGGAGTTGCGCAAACATTTGGCCCATCGTAGATGGTATGAATTGAAAAAGACGTAGGAAGTACAGGGAAAATTCACTCTGTATGCAAATTACTTTGGTAGCGAACATCGGGAAATTTTTCACGGTCGGTGGAACCGCGGATGCCGTGTAGTAAATCTGCAGCTGCCTCGCAATATCTTGGCGTTATGAAAATTAACTTCGACAGATTATCGGCCGTCTTAATTCGACAGAGATTATACCGAAGAGTTTCAGAATTTTCTTTACTTTGCATTTTAATCAAACTTCCTTACGGTTAAATTACACCTACATTACGGTGTTTGCTGACGGCGGATATCTAAAATATCCTCCATTAATATATGTTCTACTAGGCAATTATAATATACTGTGGATTTTTATGCGTTTTTATACAAGCTGTTCTTGCTTTACTACGCGCAAAACTACGTCAGCATATTTTACGAACGAAACGTAAGAGAAAAATGTCATATAAACATAGGCTGAAAAATGCTTCGTTAAAAAATTAGAACAAAAATGCTCATTAAACAAGCGTTATCTTCAATGCTGCCGCGTTAAGTCGAAGGGGCGCATCTGTAACTTTAAATCACACGCGCTTAAGTCAAGTCGTTGTTGCCAGGTAGAAGAAAGATAGTTTATGTACATGTATATTAAATAAGAAAGCCGCATCCGCATCGAAACTGAAGATATAACGCTTTATATTTCGGAGATGTGACAATCGCAAACGCCTGATTGTTAAATATTAAAGTTCATTTTTCTCAAAATCACGTCTAAGATGGTCAGACATCACGCCACTGGACTTTTACTCGTGGTGAACCTTAAAAGAAAAATGCTCATCAGGTAAAAGTTAATACACGCGAGGAATCGCCAAAGAATTTGTGTTCGTCGAATTTGAAAGAGATCAATCAGACATTCGCAACGTAATAAATTCAATCTTCAATATCGGGTTGTTCGGAAAGTAATTTCGTTTTTTCCATGGAAATGGAAGTGGATTTTTTTGATGGGGAAGAAAAATAGTTTTATTCGGTTATGTAAATTCAACCTGCCAGCAATTTCTCGTGTTGTTAGATAACGATTTGCGCCAACCGGTGCCTCTATTTGGCCTTCGTCAGCCTCAACTGGCCTTGCAGAACGCGGTGCAACTTTGAGATCGAAATTACCCGAACGAAATTTCGGGAAGCAATTCTGACACTGGCGTTTAGTCAACACATTGTACACGGCGTACACCTTCTTTGCACCGAATTTTTATGCTTTGCGGCAATATAAAAGCCAAAGACGAAAATGCTCACTTTGGTTTTCCATTTTTGACTTGGCAGATTCAAAAACATCTTTCGTTTATAAAACTTGAAATGTCCGTTGTCAAAATGTATAATGATTTCGTTGGAATAAAATCACGTTAGAATAAAGTCTGAATGAAAAAAAAGAAATTATTTTCCGGTCAATTCGTGCGATTCCTGTATTTATAAGAAGCGATACTCTAAACGGAAATCTCTGCTTACACCGAATCGAACGAAAGCCAGTCCGTTTTTGTTTCACATTTTTGTTATAATCTTATTAACACAGCACTTTTGAGTATCAATTTATTATACGACGTTCTTCTCTTATTTTTACTCGTAGAACATGTTGGCATCGTTTTGCCTAAAAAAGTAGAGACACCACGCATCTTCTTGAACATAACTAAGAAAACGGAATCTAAGTATATTTTATTTGAACTTGTCAGTGGAAAAAATAGTTTATACACGTAACTAGAATTCGTATAATAGGAGCTCACCGACACGCCTGTTATCTTCCATTCACACGATAGGTTTTCACGTTCAAATAAATGAATTTCAACCGCGAAAGTTCGGTTAATCAAGCATTAACTAAAATTTTGTTCGAACAAATGGAATTCTAATTGATCAATTAATTAACAGAATTTCAAACGAAATGTACTCTCTTCTAATACTTTATATATCTTTGCATATTGTACGCATCGTATGCAGTTTTGCACTGCCAGTTTCCTACGAACGCATAAAACTCTGTAGTCTGCTTGGTACTTATAGCGTGATCGTGATCGTGACGTTCACTCCAGGTACCTACATATATTTATCGCTCGCTAAAAGAGATATTAGCCCTTTGCGGACGGAGCCGCTCGACGAGCAAGCGTCGCTGTTGAGGAAATGTACACGTTGAACGTTTGCGTTATAAGAGCTAAAACTTTATTTAGATACAACAAAATTTTTTGTCAAGATCTAAGAAAACATATTTAGTTTTGCTATATTTATGTATGATACAATTTATATTTTTGCATGGTGTGGTATCCTTTCGAAACAGTCGTCTGTATGCAAGGCCGGTTTAGCCGAACAAGAAGCACAAAAGTACCTTGATTGGCTTCTTCCACCTTTGATTTTCCGATTGGAACATACCACACAGTATTTACTTCTTCCTGTATCGCAAAAAATATACAGGGTGGTTGGTAACTGGTGGTACAAGCGGAAAGGGGGTGATTCTACGCGAAAAAGAAGTCGAAAATATAGAATAAAAATTTTTCGTTCGAGGCTTTGTTTTTGAGAAAATCGACTTTGAATTTTCACTCGGTACGCGTGCACTTTATCACGTCTCGTTATAACGGATCTCACTGTAGATCATTGTCTCGATTGACGTTATGTTGATAAACACTTCCAATGTGACCGAAGTGTTTTCCTATCTATTAACTTACTATCCGACTTTTTTATTCTATATTTTTTTTCTATATTTTATTTTTTATTTTTTATTCTATAATTTTTATTCTATATTTTCGACTTCTTTTTTTCGCGTAGAATCACCCCCTTTCCACTTGTACCACCTGTTACCAACTCTGTATATGTATGTAATGCCATTGAAAGACTGAAATTCGTTCCGACTCGACCATCATCCTATACCACGAATTTACGTTAACCGGAAAGTGAGATTTCATCGCTAAAAATCTATAATTTTCTTTCGTCAAAAACACAATACTGTTTAGTTTACTATACCCATGCGTAAATACGCATAAGATCATCGTTCAGAAAAATAGACGTACGTCAGCCATTTCAAAATAAGTGCCCGGAACTGTGAACAGATTTGGGCGGTTATATACCGCCACGCGTCCGCAACAGTAAAAAGACTTGGGCGGCTATTTCCGACACTCGTCCGCAAAGGGTTAGATATCTGATTAAGAAAAGTGGACTAGCTCCGAAACGATCAGCCGTCCGCAAGAAAAACGTACGAATGTGCGTTTTCGTGTCGCGAAGCTTCGAAAACCACCGAGTCGGTTGAAGCACGAATAAAAGATCGAACATGGAAAAGACACAGAAAATTGAAAGCGTCGTTATTATTGCTAAAAGGAACAATTCTAAGTGCTAATGTCCCAGCTCAAAAATAGCCTCCTGTCTTCGAAAGCTGCTGTCATAAAATTACATACGAAAATCCTCCGGTTTTGTTCCTTTGGACGAAACATAGCGGCTGCAAAAGATATTTGCTCATACCTTTATCTTCCAGCGAAGCGCGTTTCTTTTGGACTCCGTTTCTATCAATTTCATTTTAGAAATATCAGATTTTTATCCTTGTATATTATATTATCGTATATAGATGATACGAAACGTATCACACTTGGTGTTAATTGAGTACGTAACATATAAGTGCGATAGTAAATGGAGCGCTGTGGAAATATTTTCTGTAGCCAGTGCATGTACTGCAGTATAGTTCAGATATGAAATATGACGTGAAAATAATTAAACTGAACGCGCGAATGGACAAGTAACAGAAGTTTCATTATAAATAACGAACGTATTCGGAATTTATGATTATGAATTTTAATGAAGATTAAATCAGATTAACTCATTAAGAACAAACGTCGCGTTCACTTGACGTTTCACCCATGCTTTCTGTTCGGTGAATTTGCATTATTATATTCTTTTCGTTATCGCAGAGACGTATCGTAGAGCTACAATCACATCTTTTAAAACACGACGCGATAATAATTTCCGTATAACCCAACGTAGGCGTATAAGAAATTACAAATAGGTATCTGAAATTCATCCAAAAATAACGATGGTTGCAACAATAATTAGCGGGAAAAATCCATTTCATCGCAATTAATACGGTCCTACAATATTATAAAACACCCCCAATTTAGAAAACCCAATTACGAAATATCCAATTTTCTCGTAGCTCTGCCGAAAATGAGCGAAAATATAAATTAAATTCAATAATTTGTGCACTTCTATAAATTTCGCGTTTTCATATACACAGATTGTATAATAATTAATTACCAATATAGGAAACCGCAATCGATACGATAATTATCCTAAGGCCTGTCAAGGTTAGGGCCACCGGAAATTTGTCGACGACGGAAGAGTAAGAGTAAGATTGATTCGGCATATCGATTTATCGACAACGCGCCAAACCCTAAATTAATTCATTAAAATTGCTTCATCAAAAGAGATCTGAATGTCGTTTACGACGAAACAACGACCAACGACGATCTGATTTACATAATCGAAAATTGACTTTTCATCTCCTAATTTCCTTTCGGCGTTGCTCACGCGGATCCGATTAAAATTCATTGTTGTAAATGTCCCTTGAGAATTTGTAATATCAACTTTAAATGATTCCATCGAAGCGAATTAAAGTGTCATTTGCGATTCATAAAAAGATCTTGATCGAATGATTATTTCTTTAACGCGTGTGTTGACATTCACTTTTATTTTAGAAAGTCTAAGTTAAATTGTATCATATAGTCATAGACAAAAATAAATGGACAGGTAGTGGAAATAGGTATTAACGAAGTTTAATTATTTACTGAATAATCTATGTACTATGAGAATATATAATAAATAAAAGTTAAGTACATAATGATAGTACTAGTTTGATTATTTTTCATTCATATATACTTCCAATGCCTGTTCATTTATTTTTGTGCAGGTCTACAGTTGTATAATATAATGTTCTAGTATATTTAATAATGAGAATGTATTTTGAAAACAGATGAATATTTTAAGAATATTTCTTTCAAATATTATTCAAATAATACATATACTATATTTAATAATATGCATTGACTTTAAGTAAAAAGATCAAAGGTAACATGAATACGGTTCATAAAATTGATTGTTACATTTTTGCAACGACTTTTCCATGTGACCTTTGATATTGTGTCAAATACTATAATACGTTATGTTCGTTATATATCTACGTCAATGAATTATGGTGTTTCAATAATGGCAAACTTAGTTTATGTAATAAATTGGTACGTGCTTCGATGTTATATTTTCTATTATATTACGACGATGTTAATTGCAATGGACAAATATTGTTTATAATTGTATCATTTAATAATTATAACGGAAGGGAAACGAACATTATGAATATTTAGTAAAAAGATTGTTTGTTACGTATTAGATTACAGATTTCTTTTCTGGCACGACAGAAATTATTACAGTTTCGTTCAGATGTAAAATATCTGAGATCATTATAACATTTATATGTTAATTAATTAGATTCGAGTATATCAAATCTCGTGCCACATTCTTAATAATTTTATACATAGCTACAAAGAAATTGAAACTGTAAAAATAAAATGTTCCAAACTGCCCAAAACGCTTCATTGGAGAAATATTAGCTTGTCCGGAAAGCTTCTTTCGTTTTTTGTTTCATTTTATTTCGTCGAATTACGTATGATCGTAATAATAGAAACGGAACAAAATGGATCATACGTGATTCGATAAAATAATAGAAAACGAAAAATGTCGTGCATCCGTTGTTTCCTTATAAAACGAAAGAAATTTTCCGGACAACCTAATGCAAAAGGTATGCATAGGTACCTTTTGTAGCTACTTTAGGAAAACTCCCCATTCGTCATGAATATCAATTCAAATTAGACATTTTCGAAATAGATTTAATTATCACAATAGACCGACCAGCAACACTAGCTTCACAGTCTAAAATTTTTACCCAATATCGTACGTGCGTGCGCATTTAATGGGAATTTGCATGTGCAATTTACGAGAGCAAATTAAAAAACGCTGCTGGCTGAACGCGTGCTTCTTTGACCACGCGTTTCTCCCGTGTGATCTTTAGTGTTCATTCTAACCGCAATTTCCCTGTCGAGCAAATCTCATTTTGGAATCACTTCACGTCATCTCGAGTATTGGATCGATTTTTTTTCGATGAAGACGCAAAACCATGATTGAACTATCGGCGCAGATTAATAGGCACTCGCGACACAATATGGTCCGATGTTCGCGACGAACGTATAGATATGGTAATTATTCACATGAATAATTCGAAGCAATTAAGTGATTCATCGATCTATCAGGGAACGTAATAACGGAAAGATCAAACGCATAATGTTGTTCCTATCGAGATCGATGAAATATAAATCGCGGTATTGCGTATTATTTAACTATACGTTGCGTTCTATGGGTCATTTGGGTCATTGAATCGCAATATTCTGTCGTTAGAAAATTTCTTAACTACCTTCTACGGCTGCTGTTTCTTACGCGTATTTTATTTTATGTCTTACTTTCGATCGAAGGATTATTCGTTGCTCTTTAATTTGATAATTATTCTTGTTTTTTAAAAATAAGTATGTAAATTTCACGTAAATTTTGTTCGGCTATTATGATTTTAGTATCTAAAGAAATAATATTAATTAAAGGAGCATATGATAATATTATCCTGTCTTATTACACTGACACTCAATACAGTCAATTTATGAAAAGCACAAAAAGCAAAAATTAATTTTTTATTTTAATATTAACATTAATTGATTAATATTAATTAATTCGTTAGAAAGCAAAAAATAAGACAAGCAAATATATGGAGAGAGAATTAGTAGTTTCAATGTTATTTATATTCTTTTCAATGTTATCAGTTAAAGGCAGAATGGATCTTTGGTGTTTGATATATCTTGCTTGAAATAAATGAAACAATATATCTTGCTTTCATCACATCTCTCTTCTACCATTTTGTTTTCAAAATGTCATTCTTACAAAATCAATTGCAATAAATAAAGGACTTTTGTGGGTGTTCAGTCATATATTTATGCATAGATGTGCGTGTTCCGTGTGAAACTGGTCTAACGTTGTAGACAAATTTGCAGTATGGAAGTAACATTAAGAAAACATGTATTGTACCTAATATGGAATATAGGTAATAAATATAAAACGTTTGATATCAATATTTTTATGAAAAAGAAACAAAAAGTAGTTTTATTGTTCCTACTGATTAAGCCACTTTAGTTGCAAAATTACATTTTTAAAAGATTAAATGGAAAAAAGTTATTTATGTATTAAAAATTTCTTTGATGTAACAATAAAAAAGATTAACGTAGAATTCATAAATAATTAACAATTCCATTTCTTTCATTTTATATCTCTGTTTCCTGTCTGAAAATATTCCTCGTAAATTATTATTCCAACAAAATCATATATTTGATAAAGTAGATTAACCAATTAGCTGTTGCGACTCGTTTGAGAACTCTGAAAAGTGTATACCTAAAATGTGTCGCAAAAAGTAAATTAGGAATTAAGTTGCAATGAAGTGACAATTTTATTTTTTAATTTTATTACCGATGAGGCTTGTCGTGAAACGAAATATTTCTTCATGACGAGTATATTCGTCAAGAACAGTTAGCTGGTTAAAGGCTAGTGAACATGAAATAAAAAGATGAAAGATAACATAAATACGAGACGTGAAGTAAATGATTGTTGCACTTTCGTTGCAAATTTTCCATCTCTTCAGTTATGTTTGATATTACGTGAAATACAGTAATATAACGTGTCATGTTTGTCGTGCACATGATTACTCAAATATGTTTTCGATATTTTTACGAAATCTATTTAAGTGACGAATAGCAGCAAGTAATAAAAATTGATAAACGTATGCATATGACATATTTACCACACCATTATAATTTAAATCTTCGTATTTGTATTGCATAAAAAATAAATGTATTTTATCTTTCCTTTATCGTTTTCGAAAACGATATTTTCAAAATTGGAGTAAGATATATAGAATGGTAAGGTTTATATGAAATATCTCAAATACGATAACGAAGATTATAGATAGATATGTTATAATAATTTCTCATACATTTCTCAGGTGAATTTTCTGATTACCATCTTAACTCGTAGCTGGAAGGAAGTGCTTTAATACATACAAAGTAAAATTACTAAGAAACACTCACTGTTTCTTATCGATCTAATCTATTCTTTACATATGTATAATCAGTAAAGTGACTATTTTTATACAGTCGGCGAAAAAACACGAGCATACATAACGACGATTATTTTGTAATTTTTAAGAGGATGAGAAAAGGTACATGTATGTTCAAAATCAAATAACAGCACAATTTTAGCAATATAGAACTAATTAAGAACGTTTTCGGTTAAAAATTTATTCGTTTGTGAAAAATGGGAAATGTGTCTTCTTATATTTTTCTTATCTTCGTGTGATGAGTTAAGAATCATAATAAATCAAAGTTTTACAAAGTGAAGGGATTGCAGACAATTCTGCTTTTTGACTATCGCTTCACGATAAAGTCTTTTTCATAGATTCACAAAAATATATTGTCAATTACATGTAATTGAAATTATTTCCTTCTTCTTTAACTTCATTTTTCATTTATATAAACTCACAGAAACATAGGAGGTATTTCTCCAACTAAAACCAAACGTAACTAAATAACGACTGAAATGAGAATATCATTAAGGTATCAAATCCAACAATTCGCTTGGTCAACGCAACTGTTGAATAAATCGAAAGAGTTTCAATGTTGCCGCGATGATAAGATTCAATGTATATAACGCGTATCGTCGCATTGTATATCATGTAGCATTGAAATTCATACGAGGAAGTAGTATGAGTACATTTATCGTCAGACGTCGAAATATCTTAACCGTCTTCTATGCTGCGGGACGTACACACGTCGCGTACATCGTGTGGCTCTTCCACTGAACAGGAGTTTCCTAATTTAACAAGAACTTGTCTCTCAGTGTATCTTTGTCAAGATTAGAAACTTACTCGAGACGTTGAATAATCTACAGAATTATTGTTTAATTCCATCTGTGTACTTTCGTATTTTCCCTTGAAACTAAAACAGACGTAAGTATTTATTTTTGGCATTCGCTCTTCCATTTATTATGAATTTAATAATTATCGCGTTACTAAATAAGAGGATAAATAACATTCTATTTTAGTAGATATTTTGTTCTAAGAAATTCTTCTGCGCAATAGTATTGCATGAAAAAATACGGTGTTTCTTTATTTTTTATATATGATATATATATATATATATATTATTACACGATATTTCTTTTATTTCAAATTACCATGCAAATGTAGAAATCATTAAAAACATTGGATATCATTCAAAAAGTAACGTTGAGTGCGAAATTTAAAACGACGGAACTCGGTTACGATAGTTTTGTAAAAAGAGAATAGAAAACCTGATAGAAAGTTGGCAAACAGTCGTAGAAAATGAAACACGATATGTTGCTATCGATTATAGAAAATTGTTTTGTACGCTACATGTTGTAAAGAGCATTGTATTTTGAATATTCTATGTATTTTCCCGTATAATGCGCGTTCATTCTTGCGTTTTGAAATTTTCCACAAATACATAGAAATCTGCAATCTGCTGATTAATTATCGACAGACAGTTGTTTATTTGCATCTAATAATGAAAAAATCATATCAGTCATGAATTGATATTTTAAAAAATATCTATTCAAATAACTTGTCAGAAGCGGCATTGAAAGAAAAAGTCGTTTGGAGTTCACGTTATATAACGCGATTAAATTTGTTCTGATATTATCTACAAGTTTTTTAATGAGAAAAGTTTGATGTTCACTAAAAAAAAATGGAATTGTGTGTCGCCTGTCTATACATTTCGGGACATTTATTTAAACCATTTTTCGCCAGAATTATTTCGCCTCATTTTGCATGTCTGATCCATCCTTATATTTTAATATTAAAATCCAAATTATCTTGACATAGACATCTTGTTTGAAGAAATTGATTGAAATAGAAAATTATCCGAGAACGATTTATCTGTCCTGAACAAAGTTCCTTTTCTCAGACTAAAAATAATAATATTGGCAGAAATAAATCTTCCCTACTTAAACTGTTTAATTATTCCAAATTCTTATTTCTCATTCTTATCTTAAGTAAAATTTTATCCATGCCTGCTCTGGATAAAACTAACTACAAATATTTATACAAACTGTAAACTAACAGATTAATTTGTTAAATTAATAAATTATAATAAATGTGAAAAATATAAATTATAATAAATAATAAATTTACATAAATTGTTACTTTCGATCTGTATCACTTCTATTTCCTATTTTATTTTCTATTACAATCGTTACGTTACGACAAATGTTATGACACTAAAATAAGATGTCGTCAAACGTGATTGTTTCGACTTTATTCCCCGGAGCTTTCAACTTTTCAGTAATACTTCATAATAACTGCGAACAGAATCGACAATGAGGGACAATTCGCTTATGTAAATTATCTACCATCGTCATATTGAAAGAATACAAGCGGGAAGTTCTTCTGATGAATTCTCCGAAGGTAAGCAAATCAACCTGGTGAAGTAATTCCAAAAAGTTTTCGTCACGTGCTGTTGAGGACTCTGCATCAAAGGAAGAAAAAGGTACGACAGAAAGTAAGGAGTAGGACATAATAACGAGTGTCTGGATAAACTGACGCATAATCTGTGCAAGGAATAAGTTTTTCCAGGCGCTCGTTATTCTTGTTGTTTCCTTGCATTTTTACTGTATTTTCCTTGTCCCTTTGATCTAGAATCCTTAGCAACCCAAAATGAAAACTCTTTAGAATTACTTCAGCAGGTTGGTTTGCTTGTTTTCAGAGAAAACGTCGGAAGAGATGCCTTTCATGGAAATTATTCCGCTAAAGGAAAGACATTGTTCTAGCGAAAAAATCTCGCTCGGGAAGATACTATTCCATGTATTTAAGCCACATTTACTATAAATTTGACAACTAATATAAATAATTACATATAAACACGGTTTATATACATAACAATTTTGTATTGATTTGGAACATGAAAGTATAGAACCTGGGAAGCCAGGACGTTGCACGTTTAAGAATTAAAGGTCAATTTCAGAATTCGATACGTGGTCGTCTAATCCCATACGAAAACTTTCCTCTCGTTTAATTTTGATATTACATTGCAACGCTAAGAAACGCCACAGAGTATGTCGCAATGTATAAAAAAAGTTTTCCACCGTAAGCGTGGGAATATTTTTACGAACGTACATTTTCCTCGAAGACATTCGTTATATCAATAATTTTTAAGAAATTTATGGAAAACGCGTTTAACGAAAAAAGCTGTAGTATCTGCAAATGAAAGCAGTTAGCTGCAAATGAAAGCTGCAAATGCAGAGAGCAGTATTTAATAATGCAATATGGATTATAGCGCGGGGGCGTTGAATAACGAATTAAGAAGTTAAATACAGACCGGAAAACGTCTCTTGGAAATAGCGAGGAACTTTGAAAAGAAAATTACGCGTCTGATCTATTATAACAGGACAAATTGTTCTACCGGGTCTGTCCTTTTTACAGCAACTAATAGGAATATCTGAGGATTCGTATTAACTTCTGCGCAACCTGCAGTAATTAAACGTTACGGCGTTGACGTAACGAAAAAGCTAAAGGGGCGAAATTAATTTTCATTTACCAGCTCGGACTTATCTTGCAGGCAGAAATTAAATATTTGCTGAAACTTCGCAGCCAACGAAATTCCACTTACATTCGAATGTTATTTAGCGAGTGAAGTTTTAGTCGTGTCATTTAACGAGTTCAAACGCCCTACTTCCGGTTTTCAGACCAAAAGCTTTCACGCGTGTGTGTTTTATTTGAAATTTATCGTAGACATTTATTACTATATTTCGCGTATTTTTAGCACACGGTTCACATACAGTTACATTAAGCGTTAAACGTCATCAAGGGTGAGATTTCATGCCACGTGAATTTTATTTTAATATCGATGGCTCACCGCACAAATATTGTACGTCCATCTTTTGTGAAATTTTATATGCAATAGATACGTGGTTCTTGACTGTTCTTCTATGCAGTATAAAAATTACTATACTTATTGCTATATAATTACGGATATATTTATAAATTTGTCGAAAGAATATTTTGGCTTATTGCATTTAGCGTATGTAGGGATACTTTCATGGACCGTGACCCACTTTTGTCATTTTACATTGTTAAGAAGGATCAACGCGTAATTTGTAACCAATTTTATGACAGCATCGATAAAGATGAATACAATGCAAAAATTATTTATTTAATTAGTAAATAGCACTGAACCTTTTAAATTGTTTTTCCAAAAATCATTGATATTTGTACATGCACTAAGCCATTGATATCACCGCCCTGCGAATATTACGTAAATCTATATTTTTACGAACCAAATGAAGGAATGAAACTTGAAAATAAAAGATTTGTTTCATTCACTAAATATTACGACGAGTACTCTACTTTGGATATATCGTACATATATCTTTGTTATCATGTGAATCTTCAAGTTTGCAACAAAATTACAGATAAAAATATTTTCAACAATTTTATTCCTCATTATGTCTACAGTTAATAAGAAAAATTGATTTTTACACAATGAGATTAATAAACGATAAAATAAACCAGATTGTCTATGGGAAAAATTGTCGCTTTTGTGGGTCAATATTAAACTGTTAATTTTGTTAATTAATTTGTAGCGTTTGATTTAGACGAATAAAGTTTGTTGATTTGATAGAAACATATGTGTTAAATTTTTCATAAATTTAATAAGAAGCCTTAGACGTCTTCCTCTCGATTACCTCATATGAACTAAAAGCATTTATTATTATTACGACTAATATTTACCATCGATATTTTGATAATACAAACAATTTCGTGTCATACAAATATATTTGGCACAGAGAGCACGACTAATTAATTAAATCAAGCGGGCTTATGTAATGAATCAATGCACAGAATGGTTAGTCGTTGTCGTGTTTGCTTTATCCTTCTCTCAATAAACTGTGGCTAATTTGACACAGATATCAAAATTCTCGAAATACTATTTCGAAACATAGAAGCCGAGAAAAATATGAAAGTGAAGTTAAGAAAGTTGCGAGAACGCAGACAGATTTAATTTTTAATAAAATCAGATATTATAGAAAGTTTGCAGTTTTAATCTTTAATAAAAACCAGATATTACAGAACATTCGCAGCCAATAGACGAGCGGAAATAGTAGCAAAATTGAAAGAGTCTTCAAGTCTAAAAATGAACGCATATCTGTAAGCGGAACAGAGAAATGTTACAATTATCAGACATAATAAACGTAGTCGTGAATGTGTTAATATAGTGTGTTATTACTAATGAGAACAACGAACACGAATAACCGAGAAATACTCGACAAAAATACAAATAACGAAGAACAAGTAATTAAAAAATAAGTAATAAGTATGAAAATAACAAAAATGAAAAATAATTAATAAAAACAGAAGCAATAAAATAGAAGTCTGCCGTACGATACGAATAAAACAGAAATGAGGGCGTTCCATTGTGTTTGCGGTTGATTAATTATCCTCGTGTATTAATATCCTCTCTTCGAAGCTGTTAATATTTATTTAAATTCATTCTGAACGTAGTACGTATTACGTAACCGCAAGAGTCTCGTAATTTGGCTCGTAGTTATATTCGGTTTAACAAATATTTGCAAAATTATAATTGCAACAGCTTCGCTAATTATCGAAGAATTAGTTGAAAATTTCACAGCTGACAATTATTGAAATTGAAATCTCTGTCTATGATTATTCCTGTTGTCCCTGAATGTAAATTGGAAAAAAAATATTACAGAGAAAGATTGCTCAATCTAGTGCATCGTTGGCAGGAAAAACATGGCAAGCGTATTCAAACGTTGGCGTGTTTGAAGCGCAAAGAAGCAGCAGACATTCGCTAAATTGTCGTCCGCGTTGGTAAGCAATGGCGTGATACTGTGCCGTTTGGTACCCAATGTTCTAAATTGATGAAATCTTTTTTTCTGCATCTACAGCAGCTCACGGAAATATTGGAATACTCCTAGATGTTGTTTGTGTGCTTCGTACAAAATATTTTGAAGTTTCATTAACACTGTAACGAGATACGGCTATCGCGATTATGTTGATTAAAATTTGAAACGATTCTGAAAATGTATATGTATGTATATGTACTATAGTAGTTAGAAGATCACCAAAAGTATTTAAAACATTTAAAATAAAGTAAAGTGAAGTGAAGCAAAGTAAAATATTTAAACAGTCAAATATTCATTTTATTAATCAGTCGCAATGTGTAATGAGACCATCTTTAGCGCTAACTGCGTGTTTAAGGCTACTATACATGCTGTATACTAATTTTCTACCGAGTGTATGTTTGCAATAAATGTCTTGTAACTTCTATATACGTTTTCGAACTTGTTGCAAATTTTGCTATCATAATCACGATAGGAAATTTCACAAAATTGCATATAGTGTACCTACGTAATATCTACATAAGAAAGTTTTGCGATAAATGTTCGAGTACTTTCGTGAGCCACAGTATAACATCCGTTTTGTCGAACGGCGTGTATCATAATTCATTTGCAATTTTTTTTTTGTTGCAATTTTTGATGCGAATAATTCCTTTCTGTCTGGTTAGAAGTATTAGTATCATTCTATCGTTTGAAGAGCTGTCCATAAACAATAAAATTTGATAACATGTATACTACAGCTACAGTTTTAATGTATTGAGCACCAAATAGTTCTATTTAATTCGGACACTTGTTGAGTCAGACTTGAGGCGATGCGAAGCCTCTGCAAGCGAAAGCGAAAAGTTTGAGCCATTTGCGTTAAAGATGGTCCCGTCGAATACTATGACGCGTTAATATCGTGGACGATTGCCTGTTTAAATACTTTCGTCATCTGCGAGTGTCAACAGATTTTCAGAATCGTTTGTAACTTTGCCAATCGTAATCATGGCAGCTGAGTGTAATTACAGTGCCAATGAAATTTCAGGATGTTTCGCGTAAAATATTCGTAAAAGGAGCGAACAAGTGTGCGAATATTTTGCCGAGCCACCAGTTATCGTTTCACGAATCGATTGATTTAGTAAGGTTAAGAACGATAAAAAGTATGCATCGTTTCATTAAAGATAGTAGCCATAAAGACGTTAATTCATCAGTCGCGTGGTCAAATCCTTAGGAACACAATCGACGCGCGATACCATTTATGTTTATCCATGCTATTATCTAGTATTACGATGACACATTGTGATAAAATATAGTACGTGAGTCAGCGATATACTGAAATCATTCCTGATATCAATTGATTGCGCTAGGATTTTGTAGCTTTATTAGTCTGCTGACGAAGTGCTAACGACGTAGCCTAACGTTCTTAATCCTGTTACGTTCTTTCCCTCATTTTCCAGCCAAATTCTTTCCGTAAAATTAAAATATCTGCAGTTTGAACGAAATGCGAAAGAAACCTGGTACACGCGACTTCTCCTGCCAAAATTTTACATTAAATGTCCCGAAAAATTACGAATCCTTTTCGTTTGCCAAACTATAAAAGAAACATTGAAATATGAAAATTCGAGGATCGTAGCGAGACTAACCTTGCTTCGTTAAAAGATATTTTAAACTTAAAAAAAAAGATAAAACACGAAAGGGTTGTTATCGGAAGCTGATCAATATTTTTTTGTCCGATTATCGGAAGTGCCTGAAAAATCGTAGGAACTGATTTTTGGACCACCCTGTATGTACATACATACACACACACGTATATACATATATCACCAATATGTATGTATGTATCAGAAGCTATCTTAATGCTTATGGCAGGTAGCATTTAGAAATTGGTACGTACAGTGACGTTCAACAATTTACAGCTAGACAGACTTATCGTACATAACGAAGAATGATAAGAACACCGTAGATTGGACAGAGCATTCTCCAATACATTCTGTAATTTTTTCATTCCGAATCCACTGGTACGTGGAAAGTCATAAAATTTTTCCGTGGTACACGTCGCATTATGTCACAAGGGATATCGTGTAACATTCCTTGTTCCGTTGGGCGACGTAAAATTTGATGGATATACCTAGTTCGTATTACTGACGACTGTTCATATGCATTGCAATGTTATGCTACGACGAGCCCTGCAACGTATATAACGTTCTTTATTTCAACGCTCGTGTGACCACAGAGTTAGTATTAGAATAGTGTACCGGCTATGTAGGAACGGTTAAAATATAAAATTTGAATCAAAGAGATCAAAGTGAAAGGTAGATGAACAAATATGTGTATTAAACTTTTTGGCATATCTATTTTGCAGAACAAATTTTCACAAATGTTTTAAAACTGTAATATTCTATAGCGCAGCTGATAGATAACATACAACTTTCTACGTGATACGAAAAACATCGTTTGATGTAGTATTATGTGATATCTTTCTTTCTCTTTTTGAAACAAATTTTATGAATTTACGATGTGCAGCACTGGACAGATGCCTTTCACTGTAGTGTTGTAATTTTTAACGTTAACGATGTTATCTTAATTAATTAATGTAAAATGTTAATAAAATTAAGTTTCTATTGAAAATAATTAAAATTAAAACTAACAATTTATGATAGTAACTATATCTTTTGAATATGTGCCAAAAATGTTTCGACGATCGTATCATTTCACTAACATAGAAAAAAAATGCTAGCTTAACGCTAAAAGATAGATGAGGTTAAATATAATCAATCTTTTGTAGCACATCCTTTCAAATCATTGAATTATTGCATTCTCTTCGACATGTAATATATTGCCCCTTGGAAAACTTTTTATCGTCAGATTATTTATTTTCACACCTATAAATCAGACGAAAAATATTTTTCTTCTACTGACAGGAAGATCATCGACATTATTTTAAACAGTAAGCGAACATGATTTAGTTGCAAATCGATTGTAAGGAAAATAATGTGTGTAATAATATTAAATGTAATATATAATTAAATAAGTAAAATTTGTTATTGTTAACTTTTTAAATAGAATTTAGATTTATCATTTATTGACTTAATCGGAAGTCATTAATCTCACAACTGTCCGATAAAATTACGAATTTCGGTCAAAAAGAGATGCAACTTTATGTTGCAAAATATCTGACAATAATTCCATATAAATAATTCCATATTCGATAAAAAATTTTTTACGCTTTATAAGTACCTTTTTAATGATTACGCCGTGTGTGATAAATCTTGAAACACGATTGTATCTCAGCCCGAACAATATCTTGTCTCTTTTCTAATTTTCGACTATTGAGGAGTTGCATTCGATAATTTGCAGACAATAACTCAGAAATACAAAGAGATCATCTAAATCCGAAACTATACAAAATTTGCCACTTGTTCGAGCTTATCAATCGTGAATTTGTCCCAGAAATTACCCGAACAGAATTTCTCTGTAGATGAGAATTTGTTATTATACCAAGGTACATTCAAAACGTGCTCTTTCACGCTTTGTATCATAAACGGAAGTATTTTAGAACATAAAAGGATGTCAATCTTTTTATGTAAAAGAATACAAAAGATATACATCTTTTTGACCGAAACTTTAAATTTTGTTAGATTTTCGCAGAGCTCAACAGCTCTGGAGGTAAAATGTTAAGTGGTTAATTTTCTATTTGACCAGATTTTTACGAGTAGTTTATATCACTCAGACCTGGGTATTTTATAATCCAGGTATACCAACAACAACAAACACTTGCATATTTATACTTTCACCGACAATACTGAAATTCTTGCTGCAAACAAAAAAGTCGAAACTACAGCAATAATCCTACAAGATCGTTTATAGAAGATAGAAAGCTGGACGGAATGCAACAAAATTAGAATCAATTCGGACAGATTGTTTGCATATCACCTTCACCCTCGATAAAAAACCAACTCTCAGAGTAAGCTTGCGTAATCAAGAAATCCCACAATTAAGCACCGTTAAATATCTTGTACTATGTTTATATAATAAATTAAATTGGTAGAAATATATTGCAGACAAAATAAAAGAAATGAAAGTCACAAGAAGATCTACGTACCGGTTCACGCACCTGAAATTGGATGCAAGAACCACACAGCTCCATTTTTTCTCGAAACTGACAAGTTATCACATGTTTAAGAGAAAAAACAAGCCAGCATTACTGTGCGAGACCCATACACGCATCATAATTTGCTTTCGCGTTGCAATGGAAATGGAGCTACGCGGATGCAGCGGTAATTCTGATACAAGAACCAGGTGACGCCAAAATTTATTCCTTGCTAGACAAGTACTCTAAAGATTGAAAATTTTGCTACGAAGTAGAATGCACGTATCAGCCACAATTAATCTATCGATAAGAAGAAATATCTTAATTTTTCATCATTTCTTAATTTTTTAAACAGCACCTTCCAGTTCGGTCAGTTCATAAGATAGGTAAAACCGGAGCTGCGTGTTTCTCGCACGCGACCCTTCGATCATCGTTGCTTAGGCGGTAGTAGGTTGTCATGCAGCTAGTGGATTCGAGGATCGTCGTTCGAGCGTTCGTGACCCATTCACTTCCTCAAACCCGCGCCAGACCGTGTCCGTTGATAGGCAAGCAAGCATCCCGGCAAAAAGATTCATTCATGATCCAACTCCTGACACGCAATCTCGCGATCTAATTTCGAAATGGCATTTTACGGGCTTGCAGTTAGCAGCCCTCGCACGTGAATGAATTTAATTTAGCGAGAGAAACGGTCGGCTACTGTTCGCTACGCTACGCCACGTTAAACACTTTTTGCAGACTTCAACCTCTTTCTTTTCCTGTTTTTTTCCTGTGTTTTTCCTCTCTGCACGCTCGTATCGTACATGCGTCAACTCGTCGTCGTCGCGCGGCCGCTCCGTTTTTCATGGAAAATCGAATGAGCCGAAGGAGGGCAGAGGCGCGAGAAAAAGGCGAAATGACGATACGCCGTATAAAATGCGATTTAGAAAGGTTGATTCGTTGCGTCATTCGGCAAACTGAGTTTAGTCACGTTCACAGCGTAGCACGCATTGATGCAGCGCACGTTTGAAATGCTCATTTCCGACTGGCATGTAGCATAATACAAATAACTGCGAGTGTAATCTGGCTCGTTTCATTTCAATTTTTCACGTTTCGCGATGTACAGATTGCTTGAGAAATAGCTGCAACTCGGCTGTCGTTGTAAAATATATTCTACCCCCCGTGGGAATGGGAAGGAAGATCAAATAAACGTAAGTCCGGAAACTCTTGCGTCGGAAGTATCAATTTTTCCTTTTGTCCGCGCCTGCGTATTTCGGCAATTGTTAATACTTCAACTATCAATCGTTGATTTATACTCAAATACGTTATACGCGATTAATTAGAATTAATAGAAGGAAGATAAATAGGTATATGTACGTATGTGTGTGTTTATCGTAGCAGGCTTCCGCCCATTGCAATTTCGAATGTTATACAAACACATAGAAAGATATACAAGTGGATTTTATCTTCTTATATATGTTTTAAGAGATCCTCGTATCTTAGCTCTGTGTTACTTCTTATCCAAATACGAACTTTGCAGATCTACTTGTTTAATTATTTATCATATATATTTATTATATATTTATATATAATTAAGTCGCACTCGTTTAATTATTTAATTATTTATATTTTCGATATATTTCTAAGCTCTCAAAGCTAATTGATTAGGATACAGAGATCAATCGGTAGATATACGTAATCATGTTACCGGCTCAATGAAAGTAATCATTAATATTGCCAAATACAGTTGCACGTTTTTAACACAGTAGAAGTCCATTTATCTGAACTTCATTTATTCCAACGAAATTTTAGTTAATGCTCGATTAACCGAACCTTTGTTCGCTGAATTCACTTAGTAGCTGAATGTGAGCTTCCATTGTGCGGACGAAAAATAATAGATAGCGCGGAGAATCGATGGGCCTCTATTATATGAATTCCGATTATATAAATTGTTTGTCCCCCGACAAGTTCAAACGAATGGAGTTTTTTACTTTACCTGCAAAGGCAAGAGGTTTTGTACCGATTTTGATTAATTTGGTAGTTTGCTAAAGAAATTACCGAATAGGATTTTCTTCCGCATTAATTTATGCAAACAATGCACCGACGTCTCAGAGGCTGTCGAAGACTTTCAAAAATTCCAAACGCGTTCTGAGTTTTGTCACACGCGGCAGTAATCCGATTTTTTGGTCCTGTCATGCTATGGATAGTGTTACTATCATCGTAGACTAAACTTTTCAGATGTCTCCACAAATGAAAATATTAAAGGAGTTATATCGGAAAACAGACCGTGCAATTGAGCGTAATTGTTATTAAAAACGATTGACGTAATTGCTATGAAAATTTTGAGGCGAGCAGAAAATGTTCATATTTCGAAAAGCAAATGTTTCTGAACGTACACTGTCGACAGTAAACATTAGAACACGTTTTATATTGTTTATAGCGATAATATTGATCATATTTAGTGGAAGACTTCAACAAAATTTAGACTATTTGGTATCTTACGTTACAAGACGCGTTAGTGTGAAAAAAATAACAGATTTGTAATAAAATAATTGGAAAGTAAAAGCAGTTAGGAGAATCCGATTCATACTGAATGTTTGCCAAGTGTCCTAATCTATGACCAGCAGTGCGTACACAGACTTACGAAGCATCCGATACCTTTTATGAATACATTGCACGTGATATTCGAAACATTTCGAAATTTAATTAGCAACATTATGAAACTCGACTATCAGGATTATATTTAAAGGTAAAGTTTGAAACAAATTTGGAAATATATAGAGAAATTACAAGCTATTTAGTACAAATATAAATATACGTCGAAAGAGTCACAGAAGTATTTAAAGAGTCAATTACCAAGTCAACTATCCATTATATTGATAAGCCTCGATACTCAGTGGAATAATATTTAATACTTATTAGGTATATGATCAAGATAGTTATTCGTGTTAATTTTTTGATAAACAAATATCTTCTACCTTCCATATACATTTACAAATTGCTTTCCAATTTCACAAATATAATTACCACTGTCGTGTCCGATTACACTGCTAGTCAAATTTAAAAACGTTTTATATAACGCATACAATGTTCATATAAAAATTTTCTGTGATAAAAATTCAAATTCGCGAACCAGTGTAAGGTGAAAGAGGAGTAAAGTGTCATACCAAAGTCTTGTTACCTGATTCTGGAACACCCTGTATGCCGCGGTTCTGGCTTTCGCCAGGAATTTGTGATTACCTACTGCTGCCACTTGCTCGTATAAATTCATCGATTTCCCATTCACGACCGGATTTCATTCACGATCTATACATGTACTTTGGACGTGCAGGCAAAGATACGCAGGAGCAGGACATTTGTTTGTATAGGATTGATTTATTGGAACGCGCGATGTCAGTTTACTTAAAGTATTTCGTCGTCGTTTGTTAGTCAAACTTGGAAATATTTTTTATTTACAGAAGCTTCGAGGTTCCCAAGGTTCACAGTTCTAATCTAAAAATAGTAAATGCGAATACTCGCGACGCTCTCCGGTAAAAAGAGATTAAAGCGCGACAAGATTGATTTTCACGTTGATTCTAATGTTTCTCTTATAGGCAAAAGTATCGAGTACATGTCTCATAGAATAATTATTAACTCCGCTTAACTAACATCATGTATCTATTAACGGTGAAAGTAGACTACCATTTATTACTTTTTAATTTATTTAGACTATCATTGCGTTAATAAAAATTACAAAACATTTTTGAAGAACGAGAAAATGGATGGAAAATGGAAAGGCGTGCCTTTCGCTCTTTTCTTCTTCAGCACCTAAGACAGCTGCAAATGAAACAGAGAACTCCGCTACGAAGCGCATATTTTAAAGGCGTTTACATATCTCGAAAAGTCACTTTTGCACGCTAACCTCCTTTTATCAGACCACGTCACATATGTACGTACGTGTAGTATTTATCGTAGTATTAACGCCTAGTACAATCTCTGTTTCAATAAGTGCACGTTTATCGGCATTACGATCGCTTTTTAACATATATAGCAATGTTTGCAATGAAATTTTTGTAACTTATACACTGAGTCTCGTATTGCTATATTGTAATATATTTGTACTTCAAATTGCCATAACTTATATGTCGGTATGTCCACTTTATCTGCAAACACATATAAATCTCAAGAACTGTGTGTGACACAAAAAGATATTTCAAACAAATGTTTCAGAATTTCGAGGAAGACGTACCGTATCGATATTTGCTTCATCTTGCATTGCCTCGAAAAGCCCTACGAAGGTCACGATTATGTTTTTAAACTGGAACTATATTTTTCCCTCCTACATTCCTGTAGCCAACATCAAAACATTTTCAAAATATTTCTTGAATTTCTTGCATAAATCATTATCAAGATATTAATTCTTAAGAAGGAATCGCATCTTTTTCAATGATAAGCGCGCAGAAGGACGTGGCTTTAGAGCCACCACGATGTACAAAGTCTGACGTGTACATTGCATTTCGTATCTCGATAGTGGTTTATGCGAAAAATACAAGTAAGTAGTGTTTTGAGAATGTTTCAGCGTCGACCAGAAGAATATCCAATACAAGAATATAGTTCTCATTTAAAAAAGTAAATCTAAATTTAAAAAATTTAAAAATCTAACGAAAAGCAATTCCAAGATGAAATAAACATAGTACGTCATCCTCGAAACCGTACGACATTTGTTTCGAACTTTTTTTTGTAGCATCCATAGCTTTCGAGGGATTTACGTGTTTCTAGACAAGACAGACACACGTATATATCGTTACAGCCAAACTATAATATATTTCTGCGTATGCTCGGTGTTAAAGCATTCCTAATGCTATAATATATCTTAGTACCATAGTATTAGATCATCACATTTTTGTTCGATCCTGGTTTCTTTGCTACTTTGACTGAGTTTGAAGTATCGTAATTGATGTAGCACCTGGATCTACTCTTTCAAGCGCAAAGCCCTTAGTTTCAGATTTTCTTTTATGAACTTCGTCAGCTACTTATTTCGGTACTTATTTCCTGACGCTTGGTCTCTGCTATATCTGGCCATCCCCTATTTTTCTAATATGTTTAGCCCAGTGTCTTTATACGCAGGAGTGGAACGCTTGCTTAATCCTTATCTGCTACGTAAAAATTTACGCAACTACTGTCGCAGGTTTCACAGCCCGCTATCGTTTGTTGCATCATTACGTACACACAAGTGCAAGATAAAAATCAAATTCAATTGTTTCCGCTTTGTGCGTTACCAACGAAGAGATCGAAGCCTGATTAAACAATAGCACGTTCTGCCGTATTGGCTTCGCCGTATTAACACGTCATTCGTCATTATCCTGATAAAATTTGTTCTTAAGACAATCGTTAAAATATCTACAAACATACAGGCGAAAAACATCGAAAGTGAAGGCAAAATCGTCGCATACGCTAAATTCGACGAAACTAAAGTAGAAGTGTTTTTCAAATTAATCGTTTTCGAATACGAGCAGCCTGATACGTAAGAGACCTCGAACAACCGATGTACGTGTTAGCGGCTACGTATTTGCTTAACCACATTACGGCAGATAGCCCGCCGCTATTTAGCCCTACCGTAATTTATGACTGGGCCGAGGACTCGCCAAGGACCACGGCAGGGTGCTCGAGCGAATGTTTGGAATGTGAGGATAGCCGGCGACCCGAAGTCGCCCAACTATGAAGTGTCATGATATGACTGTTTAGAGGAGGCGTGAGATAGTTTACTGGTAGCAAGCGACCCAACGTCACAATATCGAAGATTAGAAACTTTGCCTGTACGATCTGGTCACGAAACGGGGAAGGCAACGATAAGCTTTCGGGATGCGGACTGTGCGGGGTCACACGGCGCTTCGGAACCTCTAGGGAGTACAGGTATCCTGACAAATTTCTGACAAACGTATCGAAAACTTTTCTTTTTCACAATCATCTATTATAACAAGGGTCGTGCAGGAAGGGAGAGTGTCACATATTCTGAATTATATATTCGACGTGGCAGGTTTTCTTCTATTCTATGTCTGCACGTACGCATATGTACGACGATATGAACGTCCTAATATCGGACAGAATGTCTACTACTAATTTTCTTTGTTACGAAACTATTATCACATACGTGGCGTGTTTTTCATGTTTACAAAGAAATTAGATTAGTAAATTGTATTGTACATGATTGTATTAAATTTGATTATATTAAAGATGATAGTGATCGAACGTATAAGCGATTACATTTCATTTCGCGACAGACTAATGCTTCGCGTATGTGTCAGGTAGATTATAAAATTCGCTCAAAGTGAAACTAGAATGCTGGTAGTAATTAAAAATCGTGCATGCAGAACCGGAGTAGAAGCAGAGAGAACGTGATAGAATTTCGTATTTTAATCTCTGAGGTTTTGCACAGTCCTTTACCGCGCAACAAGTTTTGTATACTCGTGCCATAGGATAGAATTATATTTATTCGCTGACGCGAATTGTTTCATCTCTTTGTTCGCGATATGTTTCAGCTGTAATCGAGGGACTTTTTTGAAAAAATTCGTATGAAATAAAACGACCAATTGAATAAATTGCGTCAGGAAATCAGTCCCCATTTTAAACACGCAACTATGTTTAAATTTATAAATTAACCGCTTGCTGTACAAATATCCTTATCCTGCTTGTGTTTTAGTTTATTTTGTAATAAAAAGTGATCAGCCTGGAGTTTTACAAACAGACGTTAAATTATCTTAATTTTCTTCAAATTCGGAATTTATTCAATTTTGTCACGTTCCCAGCGACTCTTGTCGCGTATAAGAAATCACACGATTACCATAATCCTCTATAACGTGTTTCATGAAAATTAACGATAGAACAAAAATGTGTGCTCGTCGCGTTTACACTTCGGATATCTCGTTCATAGTCTCTCGATGTTATATCGAAATAAAAGAAAGAAATTCTAATTATTTATAATTCTTTGTCAGAGAAAACAGGCAAAATTCTGAACACAATAGCTATAAGCTAAGTTATGAATATATTTGTAACAATTAAATCAATAAAATACAAATATATTATTTATGCATTAATGGGAAGTTTGAAAGTACGTAATATGGAAGACTGTGTAAGATATTCAAAGTGTATTAATCGTTATAATATTTAGTATGTGAAACATATTTCTATCGAGGTTCCATTTCTTTGAAAGAAAGGAATGTTAATTATTTATAATTCTTTGTTAGAGAAAACAGGCAAAATTCTGGACACAATAGCTATAAGCTACGTTATGAATATATTTGTAACAATTAAATCAATAAAATACAAATTTATTATTTATGCATTAATGGGAAGTTTGAGAGTACGTAATATGGAAAACTGTATAAGATATTCAAAGTGTATTAATCGTTATAATATTTAGTATGTGAAACATATTTCTATCGAGGTTCCATTTCTTTGATTGTAAAAATATGAATTCGCACAAGTAATAGTGCAACTATTTTAATAGCTGCCATTATCCTTCTCCTAAAAGATACGTAATAAACTGTGCTAAAATGAACTTGTATCTAAATATGTGTTATAATTTGAATGATGACATAGGTGGATGTTCGACACGATAGGTCGCCGTATTTTCATAGAGAGATATGGATCACGTTATTGCTGCACGTCCCGATGACCTAATAAATGTCCGAGAATTTGATTTCCCTATTCCATCAAAAAACGTAATAACGCGATAGAATAGAATTCATTCGCAGCTAGTTCGTTCAGGTCAGGTTTGCCAATGGCAAAGTTTTAGCATGGGAGGGCAAACGAGTTATTATCTAATAGTCGTGTAACAAAGTGATCAGATTAAACGTCATTTAATAGATAAAAATTCATAAAATCATAAAATGATGCGAATACAAATTTTGAGAATATAAGTTAATAATTTCTCGACGCCTATAAGACTATCATTTGTTCAGTTTCCTAGTTAATCGTTGCAAGACACAACCACCGCCAACCAAAAAACAGTTTCACATAGACAGAATAAGAATCCAAAATCCAATACGAGAAACGCAAAAAGTCTTGACAATAAAGAAATACGTAATTATTGCTATTCAGATCCTACACTGCGAATTCTACGTTACTTTATTCCACCGTGTAAGTATTAATGACCCAATGAAACAAAATCTAAAGAAGTTGACACCAGAGAAATGCAGCAAGTCTTAAGGACAAAACGATATTTGCTTTTTAAATCGCTCGTTCTAAATCCTTCGTTATTTTATAATTATAAATATCAAAGGGTTAACAAATTACTTAAAACATTTGTCTGTCTTGTGACAATAAAAGCAAAACGCTTGCTACATTGTCTTTATGGGAAATAATAATGGTTCAATACAACACCACTACGATGCTCAACCATACGACGTACAATTTGCTCGATTTATTTCTTCTCTTCGTTTATCCTTTGATTCACTTCCGGTTGCTAGAACGTTATTCCGTTTAAAGTCGCATAAATCTCGTTCGACATTCATTCTGCGAGACAATCGTTGGTTCAAAAAAGGAGAAACGAATATCACGAAAATGGAGAATCCTCTTCTCTTTGTTCGAATCTTGTAAAAATAATCTTTTTCCGGAGGAAAGCTATCCAAAAACGTATTAAAAATCATAGATAAATATTTGAGTAATAACCGTAAAAAAAAGAAAGGAATACACGTATCGATCTGAGAAAATGCTTTTGCAAATTGTTTCTACGGAAACGAAAAGGTCGCTTAAGTATCATTTTCTCTGACCAAAAAATATTTAAGAAAATATTACAAGATAAGGATAAGTACACTAGGTAATTTCGTTAAAAAAAGAGATACACGTATCAATCTGAGAAGTTCTTCTTTTTGCAAAATCTTTCTACGAATGACTCACGAAAGGAGAATTCATCGGACCAAATTTCGTCACGCATCTCTTAGATAGTATTTTACAATTAACAACGATACCATCGCACGTTTCTTTGATATACCAAATGTCTTACAAGGCAAATTAATCAGGTAAATTACTCTTGCTTTGTGACTTTGTGAATGAGACTTTCATGCGCGTTGATATAAATACAATTATGATAAAAGTATTTGAAGCGCGTGAATATACAAAATGTATTTAACGTTAAATATCAATTTATAACAGACGGTTCCTTTTGTTAGTTGAATGTAATACTACCGATATTCCTCTTTATATTTCTATTATCCACGTTTTCACGTTAATAGAATTTTCCAATTGAAAATATTGCGATGAATGACGCAGATGATCCGGTAAGAGACTTTACAAACATTTCGATAAATTTCTATGGTAGTCACATTTTCACATTAATGTAGAATTTGGACGGAAAATATTAAAACAAACAACGCAAAGAGTACGGTAATAAATTGTATTATTGGAAAAATTTCGATGAATCATATTTACGATAAAGCGTATAAATTTCGTCTAAATTTCAGTTGTCAACTCATGATTGCACAAGATATATTAAACTTGTATCCCCCTGTGATATTTGGATCTGTTATAAGCGATGACCGTTGAATTCGTAAGTAGTTATAGTTGGGAACAAAATCTATGATGAGAATACAATGAAGAGGATAATATAACTTATAACGACGTTATTAAAGTTCCAAATCAATCTGCAGTTAATTAATTTCAATGCTCAATCAATAGTAAAGATACGAAAGGGTATTGTAAATTATTAATAGAAATACAAATCGAAAATTCTAACATTCCAAATCGAGAGTGACTTGGAAAGTTTGATTTAAATTCTCAACGTAATTTCATAATAAATTCTATGACAAGAATATAACGCAGAAGATAATACGTAAGCGTTGCAATGACATCTTTAAAATTCTAAATAAGCAACCAAACGCTCAATATTAATTTTTCTACTATGATAGTTAAGATATAAATAACTATTGTAAAAATCATGAACAAAAATGTATCAATTGGAATAGTGCTCTGTAGTAAATATAACAAATGCAATAATAATATAATAAATGCTTGCAATGGCATTTATAAAGTTGTAAATAAATAATCAGATACTGATACGTCGTTATTTTTAACGTAAAAATCCCGCGAAAGCAAAAAGTTCGTCACAAATAGAGGGAAAGTCGGACATTTTAATAAGTTGGTTAATTATACAATTTCGCAAATTGTATAATTTTAATTGCTAATTAAATCGTTCAATTATACAACTTTAATTGTATAAGTAATTTTATAGTCGTACAGATAATTTTAATACGTTGATTATACAATTTGCGACATTCCTACGTCGTTTTATAACGTATTTACAAATTTACGTAAAAATCGAACTTCAGAATTCCATTTGAAGAATCGTCAAACATCAAATAATCAAACCACCGAAGATACTCGTCTTTTTTGCAACCATTTACTTAATTACCTATGAGATAATTATCATTGCATATAAAAACTTATGTACAAATAAATTAAAGGGGATGTAGAAAATTGCTTGCAATTAAAGCAGAACCTGCTGAGCTCGTTTTTCTCTTACATTTCACTGTACTTTGTCATTATGGTGAGATGCTTCACGCGGCGCGTGTAAATCGTTCTAGGATTAAGTTAGGAAATTAAGAGAGCTTCGGTAATGGCCTGTAACATAGACTGGAGGCGTTCAAACAATTACACTTGTCCCGATAGAGCTCTGCAAGATCGTCCTTTGTAAAGGGTAATTACACCTGGACGCCTTGTACTTAACGTAAATTGCCAGAGATTATGAAAATTCATTCAACGCCAGAGTCTATTCCCCCTTCCCTCACTTTCGGAACTTCTTCATTTCCAACCGCTGAAAATTTGTAAGCTGATTTCTAAGATTACAGATCTAGCGAGAATCCCGCCGGACGGTTCAAGGATAAAAGCGACTTTGTAACTTTCTTTTAATTAAGAAGGTAGAACATATATTTTTTATCGTAACGATAGATTGCGTAGGAGAAGAAGCAGAAGGAGGACAAGCTTTTAGACGAAACATTTTTCTCAACTTGAAATTTCGTTATACGAACGGATAACTAGGAAAGTTTAGGATAACTTGGAAAATTGTCAATTACAATGTAATTCTTAGTTTGCGTCGATTTTGCGTTAATTTTGGCGAAAAATTTCACTGCGTAGCAGGCGTGATAATGCGAAACATCCGAGTATTTCTAGTCAGCGCGTTAGCCCAAAAATTTCAGGAACTTTGCCACGAACGATCTCAGGCAAAGTTACATCGAAACATGTTGTAGTCGAGCTCCCGCAAAACGAAATTCCAAGCGAGACTCGCGACGTTTCACGCGTGGTCATGCAAATACCATTGATACGCTCGAATGTTTACGTATATCGATAAAGCTATTAAAGACTATAAAATGTTACTGTCATTACGCAACGTTACACTGATTCGTTCGTTGTAAAGTCATATTATTGATATCTTCTTATTAAATACTCTCTGCCGCGAGGTTGCGGTGCATTGATTTTATCGCGTACAGTGGCTCGCGAAGGTATTCGAACGCTTCTAAGATCTGTTCATGTGTACTGTACAAAACATTTCGAAATCTCAATAGAGATAACATTCTAAAAACAAACTGCTTGCCTAAAATACAATGGCAGATTATCGCCGTGTTAACTCGTCAAAGCATCAAAAAGATTCACTTAACGTTTATTTACCCAAGAAATTGTAAATTAACGGGTGGTTATCTAGGAAAAAAGAAATGGCTATAATGAAAATAATAAATATTATCGAAAGCACAGGAAGCAAATACGAAATTTAGATTCTTAAAAAAGAACAAGGGTAGAAAAAAGTTTGTTATTCTCGCGGCTCGATTGTTGTGTCGATCGACGCTTTTTAATGCACTGTGGCGACTGTAGATACCGTTTAGTGACTTATCTTTTCCTTAGCGAAGATAAAGAAAATTAACTTGAAAAGAATTTGCGCGCGATATTATTAACTCTGTATCTCTAACTCAATGTACGCGAACTGTTCGTTTTTCGCTTTGACTTGTCAGCGAGCAGCGATTTCACGAGAAATATAAAATTGCGTCGTGATGGTACGCAGTTTCCATACCTCCCATTAATTTCGTCGTCTGATTCGGCAAAGCAACGCGGTCTCTGGTTTTCTACGAACTCAAGC
The DNA here is from genome assembly GCA_014737475.1 of Bombus confusus. Lineage (NCBI taxonomy): Eukaryota > Metazoa > Arthropoda > Insecta > Hymenoptera > Apidae > Bombus > Bombus confusus. Next base: position 142,416 of record JACXIV010000111.1, read on the forward strand.
GAAATACCTGCTCCTTAAGATTCCCTCCTTTCCGTATGGTAAAACACGAAACGCGTGTATGAAAGGAACTCCTTCATCTTTGACGTGGAAATTGATGCACTATCAGTCGCTTCACATCATACGCGCACAGACAATATTGCAGAAAGCTACATACAAAGATATACTCGCGAAAGTATTCCAACACTTTCTATGAACATGTTGCGTGCGTTATACGAGAAACATTGCAAAATTTCATCAGCGCTATAGCGACGTCCAGTTATCGTGATTATATAAAGAAAAAATTCATACGATTGGAAAAATATATACAGAAATTGCGAGATATTTAACACAAGCATATTTTGCGTGGATCACAAGAACATCTAAAGATCGTCCGCGATATTAACAAGTGTCACTATTTAGTGGGATCATCTTGGACTCTGCTGATTCGTTCGCTTTTTCCTCGCGTGTTTGTGTCTCTTCGGACATCTTCTTTCACCTTGGACTATTTTATTCACGCTTACTTAGCAACTACGTATATTTTGCTAATGTCTATTGAAATATAATTTCTCTCCTTTTTGGGTTTACTGTCACAAAATACGTGCATAAACCAGCCAATTATATGTTTAGAATTACAAGAGAAAAATAATACGTAGCTTCTCTAAGATGGTACAACGATGGAATGAAAGAATTAATATAATAAGGTTTCTGGATTGTACAGCGTACTACGAGCTTAAAACGTCTATTAGCTTTTTACTAAACATAAGTTCGTAGTAAATATCTTGCAACTTCTATATGTATTTTCAGATTGCATTCGAATGCCAATATAGTTCGCAGCAGTCGCGTCACGCTATAATGTCAATAAAATTTCAAAATACTTTTCTATATAAAGGGTGGGGCATTTTGAACAGGGCACTTGAATAATTCGCTGGTTTTTTGAAGATAGGAGAAAATGCATTAGACCAAAGTTATTTGATATCGGGGGGCTCATAATCTGGCATTACCATTTTTTCTGTAGGTGGAGGCGTTAGGTTGGGGTTAGGTTGGGGTTAGGTGACCTGTTTAAAATGCCCCACCCTGTATATACAGGGCGTCCCACGCAACTGGAACAGGCTGTATCTCCTAAACGATTAGGGATAGCAGAAGATGTCATAAGTGGAAGTTAAATGGTATCAGGCGGTGCATAACGTGCAACTAATCTTATGCACTTTTGTGCACCTGTGCTTCTTTCTTAAATGGAACCTATATCTTTCGACTGCGTCAATCGATGCAGTTGCTTGTGCTCTACATAAAAGTACTGACACACTTATGGCCTAAACTTACTCATCAGGAAGTTATCGAAGCTAAAAGTTCTCTGAATTATTTCAGTCTTGTAAAGGAACATAACATAGGTACTCCGGAACACTCGCAGAGAGACTGAAATAATTCAGAGAACTTTCAGCTTCTTCTATCCCGAACCATCTACGCGATACAGCCTATTGCAGTTGCGTAGGACACTCTGTATATTGATAATATAGATATAAAAGTTTACTGTGGCAAGTATACGAGCCACTGGAAATAGAAATGATCTTACGACAAAGCACCTTTTTATCTGCTTCTGATTAGTCGAATGCAAAAAATTTAATTAATGCACGTAGACTTGCATGATTGGCTACAAGCATAAATATCAACCGATTTGACTTCCGACGACTATATTTATGGGTATAATAAATTTTTCTTTATCACACATGCACGCACGCGCAAACGCAAGTACGAAGAAGTCACTGCAGTCGCTACAGGAAATATTACCTCTTATTTCCGAGATATTTCCACCTTTTGTCGCTATTTTCCATCCGTAACCACGCGAAATAAATTTTAAAGGAGAGCCGGCGATGACATAGTAATCGAATAATATATTTCCCGATATACACCGATGGGCCAGAGCACATTGTTACCAGTTGCTTACATTCGATACAGCTATATTTAAAGAAAAACACTTTCTCGTAGGCGAAACTTTCAGCACAAACAATATCGTCAAGTTATATCTTATGGCTTTATATAGGGCACGTGTTCGCAATTTCTTCCGTACACTGTACACGAAAGACGCGCTTTCGTTGTTTGAACAAATTACGAAACAGCAAATATCGACTTGCAACGACGATGAAATCGATTGATTCGCCGTCTGATCATATTGATAAATTCATAAAATTACATATCATACTTATATTTCGAATTCTACTTTAGTTTGTGCCACCATGTATCGTATATCGAAATTTCTATGGAATACCCGATAGAACCTGTGAAGCTCGTCTTGGCAGTTTTCCAAAGATCATTGACGCTTTTCGAAATGAGACTTCTTACGCGTCAATCGACGTGCTTTTTTACTTTGTACAAAAGGATTTTGGATAATTGTATGTAAAAATGATTAGTTTCAAAGATATTTTAAATTTGATTTTGTTAGGCATATCGTGCTAAGAGAAAAATCCAAGGAAAAACGGAAAAACATTATTCCTGTGTTCATGTTTTCCGTGGCTTCTATAGATAAATTCAACGAGATTGAGGTTAGAATGTCTCCTAAACTAGTTATTTTCAGATATATACGATTATCTCACTATTTTTTATAGAGAGAAAAAAGCACATCGACTGGTGCATCAAAAAGTATGTGGGCTCCATTAAAACAGAAAAAAGTCAATGGCCCTAAAAAAGCTGTCGAAATCATCTTTACAGCATTTTTTTATTTATTTATCAGCAGATGCAAACTACTTAAATCCCTTTCAGTAATTTTTTCTTATGCCTCCGAAATATTATTTCTTATTATCGTTATTATCATTCTTCTTCTTCTTCTTTCATTCTTTAACGTCGCATCGACAATACGGTCATTAGCGATCGCGTATTTCCTGTCTCAGGATTTCGTCCCACAAGGCTGCTGATTTTACGAATCTCGAGGCGTTTCCTCTGCTTTGTTCCGCACATAATACGTACTTTGAATATTTTGCGTTATTATTATTCCTGCATCAGGCCATCATCCGTTACAATCATCAGGTAATAAGCGGGTTACAAACATAAGAAAGTTAAGTAGATAATACTACAAAAGTACACGAGTAGGTACACAAGCAACGATTTTTCTTCGATATAGCGCTGATTTGTTAGTGCAAATTGGTCAGTACCCTCTGAACCTTATTCATTATCCTCGTTATATGCAAATAATTAATATCACGCGAAAACAATACGCCCATTTCCACTCGAAACTCTCATCAGGATAATAGAGATCAATTTTCGTTAACTTCCGAGTACCATTAAATTTGTACAAGTACAGAGTTTCGCCACTGCAAAGTTCGAAGTACGTCATCCAGCTTAAATGACGAAAGTTTGTCATAAAACATATTCGCCTGGAGATATGAGCCCTTTACAACGCGCGATAGATGCAGTGGCCATTCCAGTGGGTTAGATTCGACGACGTAGTGCCACAGTTCTTCCACGTTACCGGCTAACGACCAATAAACCTTTAACCCGTTTGCTCAACGGTCAGTCAAATCCCGTGTCGCCTGTCCGTCATTTGCGACCAACGAAATTTTTATAACCGTAGGTGGTGCGCTCGAAAGACAGGTAGCCGCGCGTGCTAACGAATACGTGCGCCAGTGACAGCTTGAAATATTCCTTCGGTCGCGTTATTTGCATGCACGCGAGATGCGGCACTGTGCACTCGTAAAAGCGTCTAAACGTATGGCTTTTACGTGGGAAGTTCATAAACACGTCTTGCAAGGGACACGCGGGAATTACAAGTTGCTACGCACGGAATTGATGCGAACGTAGCGCGGGATAATATTAACGCGATACGCGGTGTACCGACCTGTCTCGAGGAAATAGCGGAGACGAGGGAAATATTGCGATTAGAACGAAAATCGAAATTGCGTTAGAAACTTCGTCTTTGAGAAAATTGAGTTTGCAAGGTAGCGGAGTAAACGCGAGGAGGGTGGACGATCGGTAGAAGGTTATTTCGCGTGTGAAAATAAGCAGAAGATGTAAAGTAAAATTTTTATCGTTTGGCTTGACTCGTGCCATTTGACTGCTATTATATTACTGAGATTAGGATGCTGAAAAAATGGTCAGTTTCGCACCTTCTTGCGAACGAAAATTTCTTGCGTTCGAGAGCGTCTCTCGAGCAACGAAAGTTGGAAAAAATGAGCGCAAACATGTGAGATACTGTGGCAGCCTTATGGCGAGTCTTACTCGTACGTTGCACTTGTCAGTTGCAACTTGTCACTCGTCCATTCATTAATATCATCAGATGGTAGATAATTATGCAAACGGTATTGTTAATATTCTTATTACACTTGTTACTATTTAATTCTAGATTTCCTATTTACACGAATTTCCATTTAGATTCAGTCTACATGGTCCTTAACTTGTAACATTCCTCTTGTAACTCTTGCAAATACTTTTTACAAATCTTTGGATTGCTATTTTTCGTAAATGCAAAATCACGATCGTTCGATCAATGAAAAAATAGTTGACTTCTGACTTGATAATTTAACCTCGCTGCGTTTCGTTTACCATTTTTCATCCAATCGTACCTCTTTAACGTTAAAAAGTACTCGAAGATCAAGAGCAAAGTGTGAAAAACTGTGTTTACCAAAACGAGAGTAGCATAAAGGTATAAAAATTCGAGACTCGCGGTAGAACCAAACTAATTGATGAGCTGCTGGCGAAAGTTCTCCATGTCAGATTTTCTTGCTTTTTAAACGATAACGAGTAATCGATATTATAAAACAATGTAACAACTATATCTTGACTTATTGCGAAAAAGTTTGGAATAAATACTTTTATCCTGATCTCTAGGACTTCATCGTTTATAGGAATAATATCATATTATTCTATCATATTATTAAGTCGTGGAAAAGTTATAAATCATGAAGATGTAAATATCGGGGGAATTTACTAAACTTTTTCATGATTTATATTCAGGAATCACGAATTTACAGAATCGTATAGAGTGTAGAGGAAAGTGGGCAAATATGGAATAATAATTTTTTTAAATCTGACAAACAAAGATCAGTTAAACGGTTATAGGCTGTCAGTCACTCCGACAATCGTTTATTTCGCTAAGAACTTTTTTCCGCAATACTCTCATGCAGAAATATGGCTCAAGTTGCTAATATGCGGATTCTGCATGACAAATGTACTAGTGCAGAGTTTTTCACTTGGACGTAGATTATTGCAAGTGGCTATTTATTTAATTAATTCTTTAGAAATGTGATTTTATAGCCAAAGTGTCTTAATCGATAAGAACAATAAAGCTACTTTTTCCTCGTTTCCCATATCGCGTTACAAAATAATTCCTACTACAATTCGCGATTTTTCAACGTTAATTCAGTATGGAAAATTGTTAGTTACGCTAGAAATGCAAGACTGCTCTCAAATCGTGGGATTGTCCGAATGACGTTTCAACGATCACTTAGAAAAATTGGAACGTATCGAGAGGAAATTAAAAATGCTCGAGTATCCTTTCGTTTTTTTGAACAAAGGCAAACACGAGGAAAAGTGATTTTCCTTGCGAGCCCTCCAATTTATTATCGGATATTATGGAACCAGGGGTATCCTAATATTTACGAATGCCAGTGTACACATTGACAAAGCAATAAGTAGCGAAGTTAACCTCGACAACGTTGCTATGATTGCGCCAACCACTTTCTACGTGCAAAGATACATTACGAAATGAAAGGTTGCGCCTGTGCGCCGAACAGATGCCGAAAGTAATTGCAGGTAGCTAAGAGCGTAACCAGGTGTAGCCGAGCGCGAAAAAATTTCTTCGCGATTTCGATGCGTTCCTACGTAATCGGAAATGGAGTTTACGTGGTAATCGCGTGAACTCGGCTCGTCTACGATCATTAAATCACTTTCAGTCGTCGATAAGATTGCACTCGAATCTTCGTTTCAACGCGCTGGCACTTTCTACCGCCTCTTTCCCCGTGGTCACCGCTTTTGTGAGCTTCGCTGAGCTGAAAGGGGCACGGGAATTTTTGAGGAAAATTGTTCACACCCTTCACGATCTCAAGTAGAATCCTCAAGGAGATCTTAATTCTTCGGAAGGTATTTGATAACGTTTCCGATGAATAATTCATTTAGTACCCTGCATTGTAACGAGATTTACTGTATTTTGCATAATTTACAATAAAAGCTGAATTTAAATTTACGCGGATGAAAGATAAGCACTAAATAATAAAGGAATTTAGTCATCTGCCAGCTGTTTTAAAGTGTCGCTTTTTGGATTTATCAGAGCAGGTATTTCAGGGTTCTCTCACACGATAATTTACTGAGATGTAATTAGATTGCAGAGTTTTATGCATTCGAAGAAAGGAAATTTGAAGACGTAGAAATGCGTACAATATATCAAAATATACGAAATATCCAAACTACTCGTCGTAATATTTATGTAATAAGCAAACCAATTCCTAGGATCAATTTTTTGTATTATTATATATTCCGAAAGATACAAATTTGCCTAAGTATCCGCAGTCTGCCGATAAAAATTAATTAGTTAATTAATAAACAAACGATAGATCGTAGATTATAGATTCTTTTTTATACATTTTTTAATAATTGTAAAATTATACGTCAAATAAGATAATTGGATGATTCTTAATCTGCAAAATCTTTTCAATTTCACTAACAAATTTCTTACCATCGTGCAAGATCGCTATTGATAGATGAAGTTCAATTATGCAAGAGGAACCAGGTAATATTCTGTTTACACTGTTCCTTTGATCAATGATTGATTAGAGTGCAGCATAGCGTTCAACCGAGCTACAGTAGAACCTTGATTGTCCGAGCTAATCATCACGCACGCTGAAACTTTGTTATCATAGCTCTCATCTCTTTCATTAGAAAAATAACGTCAATTTTTTTTTTAACTATCTTACGAACATTAATATTAAAGAGACAGGAACGACAGGTTTTTGAATAAGGATTTAACGATCTCTGATTTCTACTTTCATTTTCCTCTTTCTTGCGCGCGCTTCTTTCTAAATTTTCCACTAATCAATGTTCCGATAAACGATCGTTCCATTAATCAAGCTTCCATTGTAGCAGGAATATTTTTCCAGCATTTCGAGCATTTGCAACCTCGATAAAAATTTATTTCCGATTACACGAGCATATCTAGCAGATGCTGTGGCTGGCAAAAGTGCTCGTGCCACGCCTGGCACAGAAAATAACATTTCGAAACGTTTCCTACAACGCACGCAAATATACACACGTAAATATAATAATACATTCGTACAAAAATATTGCGATAAGCGTTCGAATACCTTGGCGAGCCACCGTCGTTTCATCAATTTCCTCTACCCTTTGTTGCGTCTAGTTGTTCGACAAATAAAAGCGGTCCGAATATCGCGGCCCAATTTTTTCTCGACGCGGTGCGCGAAACGTTGACCCAGTCACGTGGCAAGCGGCAATCTTTCTTTTTCCGAGTTCTTCAACTCGTTATCGAGAGCCGCTGTGCCGACCTTCAATCACAGTTGTCGTCGCTTCGTATTGAACCGCACGGTTTTATCGCAGAGAGCAATGTCGCGGCTGAAAATTACGACGGGCCGCGGCGACCAAGTGCGTTTCCACGACGAACGCCGCGATAACGATTTCAGCTCTTCGGCGCCGGTCACCGCGATAACCGAGCGAGTTTTGCCAGTAGCCGCGTAATTGCTTCTAATTTTACGCGGATTTATCAACGATCGTTGTCGCCGCGATTCTTTCTCCGTCCGCTGAACGCGAGTCTGCAGACACGCCGCGTGATTTACACTTTGCACCTCGTACGTAATGATAAATTCTGAGACACGGAGCGCGCGACCGGCTCTCGCAAGACTAATTACCGGCCTATCTCGAGAACCAGTTAGCCGATCGCAGCACGGCTATTCCTATTCCGTTATTAAGGATAATAACCGGTAGTTCGATAACGTTTCCCTCCTTTGTCTGACCGTTACCGGCGCGCGCTACAAGCGTGTCGCCGAAATTATTAATCGTCTAGTCGTTTCGTGCTCTATTTGCGAGCTACAATTCCAGAATGGCTGAGACCTGTTTGATTTTCAGCATAGCTTCGCGCTTTGACTTACATGTTGCGTTTCCATGTTTGTTTATGTTTTGCTATTTTTGCATTCTTCTTTTTTTTTTCTTGTACTGCTTATGTTTTCATGTTCGTGGATGTTAATATTATTCGTATTGTAATATTTTTAACGCTGAAGCTCGACACGTTATTATTGGATATAATGTTAGATATTATTGCATATCGGTTGTCATTGGTACTAATGTTACTGGCAGTGGCGGCCCTATAGTACAAGGGCTGTAACCTCTCTATTGTAAAATAAAATCCCTTGTTTTGTTATTATTTGTTATATATATAATATTTGTTATATATATATTTATTATATATATTTATATATTTTTATTTATCAGATATATATTTTTTATATGTATAAATATATTATATATATTTTTTTTTAAATACATATATATCTGGAAACCGTTATTTTCTTGTTTGTTGGACGATACCGCTCGATAGTGCTTTATATAATGATTACACTTAGTTTTCTTAATGATATTATGTTTTCAATCCGTATTCATCTTTTCTACTGTCGTTGCTACAGCAGTCTGGTGTAGATTCTTACGAGCCACTAGCTACTAAGCATCATTGGTTACTAGATATAGTATTAACGTACGGTATCGCTTGCATCTACTTCGCTATGTTACATTTTCCAGTTAGGTTCGCTGGAACCTAAATTATTACCGTATGATCGTTTCGTATTCTATTTACTGGTTAGAATTCCAGAATAAGTAGCAAAATCTACTTGACTTGGATCCCAGTTTTACGCTTTAATTTACACGTAACGTTTCGATGTTTGTTATTGACACTTTCGAATCCGTGTATTATTTATATTTCAAGATTGTTAAATTTTCATGTTGCAACTTGATGATATATTCTTCGTTACTGCTAACGTCGTTAGATATTGCCAAATGTTAGTAGCGTTTCTACAGTTACTCGCGAAAATATTAAAAAACTTTTATCAGTATATCATTTGCGTTTTATAAAATTTGTTCAAACTTCGTCGCCGCTACAACCAGATATAGTTATCCTGATTACACGTATTGGTAGAGTTCGAAACCAATCGGAGAATATACGTAGAAATTGTAAATCGTTCGCCGCAAATAGCGAGTAAAAAATTGTATACGAACGGTATAGGAAAATAAAAAATGAATCGTTTCGAACATGTAAAAGTGTAGGTATCTTTATGATAAATATTTTGCAGCTTACGTTTTCTGATTCGTCTCAAATTTTACCGATATAATCACGATAGCGATCACAACTCTAACGAAGTTTAAAAACCTTTCGTATAACACGTGTTTAAAAATTTCCCTTTTCGATACGATTTTTGATAGTTTCTATCGGAATTGTTGTTCAGTTTGGATTAACGAAGACTTTTTACGTTTGCGTTTCGGATCAATTAAAAGAATTGCACTTTGTTTACGTTAAAAATTTCACATTGTATTTGCTAAAGCGAGCTCGTACACGATAGTAGGAAAAAGAGAAATTTCCAAAAGTTTATCCACTGCCGCTGTAAAGTAATTTGTACAGTCACAAGAATGAATGAAAAAGAGCGAAAAAATCCGATATGAATAACAATAGTGGCAATGCTATTCCGCGATATTCGCTACATCGTGCTGCAAACGAAAAAATAAACTACAGCGTTGTACTTGTTGCATCAAAGGAATTAAAATTTCATCGAACAATATACCAATCAAAGGTACAAAGAATACGTTCGAAAAAGAACCAGAGGAACGCGTGTTAATTTCCAAAAATCCGCTGAATATAGGAGAAAGGTAAAGGTAAATGGATAAACGTAACGAATATTTCAAAGCAAAATTTAAACGTTCTACACGATTGTTCTTCCACGAGGAGATACTTCGTTCGTTTTTTAGACATTTCGTTCATTGTAAGTGTCATATTTAAAATAACTGAAGAGAATTCTCTCTGTTCTGAATTCACTGGATAACACAAACTGTACCTTTAATGCTTCCACGTTTTACCCTTATCATAAATCCCGCATAGCTTTATTGTAGTCGTTACAATACGTTGCTCAAACTTGTCATAAACAGTTGTTTTGTTTTAGCTCTTGCGATAAAGATCACACGAGAAGTTTCACGCAATTATCTGGAGCTTGCAAAAATAGTACTAGAATCGCGTTTCGTACGAATAACATCTGTTTAATATTATGAAAATGCATGGACCAGCATGCAACTATATTAGTTATATTCTATTAGTTATATTCTATATATATATATATATATATATATAGAAATTGCAATATTGGTATAATGTAATGGCAAGTGATATAATACATTGAAAAGTATGTTGACAAATTCTTTGTTCAGTGTTGTTGATAGTAAGCTATGCTTTGTGTTCACGAAATGTCAGAACGAAGTGCCACGCATTATCAAAAACGCCATCGAAATCTGAGAAACCGCAAATACTTCATCCAACAGACGTCATGAAAGTTCAGAATCTAAAATTTCTCTATTCTATTATGAAAAAAGAAATATATATACTCATCGAACTGAGATACCCAAATCAACAATTTATTAATTTATTAATTGTTAGCACGTTAATTTTACGCGAGCTGCAGTGTCTAGAAAAAGTATGTCCAATTTGTGCGATTTAATTGAGATTAGCTATTACCATTATTTATTTATTTAAATTATAGGCAGAGTCAGACTCAGACTCGTTTGAGGCCAAAGGATTAATATAGTAATCGAACGTATAATTATATTTAATATCTATATATTATAACGTACGATGGCATTTACATATTACCTAATTAATTATGTGCAAGTTTATTAAACTGCATATCATTAGATACTAGTGTACCTAGATTCATACGCTCCAAAAATTCGATAATACGAAAATATGTATATGTATATGCAGAGCCTGATAATAAAGTCAAATACAGTCGACCGAGGTCAAAGGTGAAGCTGATTTTCAGCATGGCCAGAGTATTTATATCTGAGGATGAAGATACGCCACTTACTGTTAGTCAATCCGGTGTAATTGCTCTCTTTTCTTACATCAATAAACCACGTCAAATATAACTTAAATTTTTTTTTAGCTACAAGACGATTAAAAATTATTTTTATATCCACCCATGACCCCAGTATTCGCTTTTAGCCTCGAGAGATTCATAAAAATCATCTTAATCGGTTCCCGTGATTCTTTCAAAATTTCGCTTAAGGATGCTTTCCGCTCATTTTCATCTTGTAATTAATCTTTCTCGGCGTCTCTCTTCTCTGTACAGGCTATTTCATAAGACATGGCAGCCGCCTCAGAATTGCACACAAGACCAATGGACAAAATTCATATTACAAATACGCGTCCTATCTGACCCTGCTTCAAACTTACAGCCACTTTTGCACACAATAATCCACAATTTCTTATCTTCGCGGAAGATGCTCGAAACGACCATCCACGATCAACGTTCAAACCTTTACAATCGTCGTGTCGAAGAATTCCGCAATTTTGCAAAATTCCATTGTACAAAGAATGATACGGATCGATGATCTAGTCACTTCGAGCAGCTTCTACGAAGATAAGTTGTCAGATTATTGTAACACAAAAGTGGCTATAACTTTGAAACGACGTCAAACACGACACATATTCGTACGAACATTTTTCGTCTTTTTCTTTTTTCTTTTTTATGTCCCTTATCGTGGGTTCTACTAGATTCTATTAGGTCATCCGAAAAGCTTCTTTCGTTTTATAAGGAAATAATATTATTTTATCGAATTACGTACGATCGATTTTGTTCTATCAAGGTAAAGATCACAACGTTCGACGGCTTAGGTTTCATGTTTGTATAAAGATGCACTGTTGTAAAAGACGTGTCTGTAAAAGCTAGACACTTTTCGGACAACCTAATATTATGAAACAGCCTGTGCAGGCCTCTTTCAAGTGTTCGGTTCCATGTTCACAGATCAGACAGGTGGGAAAAATTTATCGAAAAATAAGAACAGGTGCAAGCACTTTTTCCAGCCATTGTACTTACAAGCGGAACGATCGGTGCGAATTTAACGACACGTCGTTGACCCAGGGCGCAACATTAACGAAAGCGTTTAATCTAGTTTACGGCAATACAGATGGCGATAATTTTGTTAAGGCGAGAGCTGTCAACGGCTCGCCATTGTCGACGCGGAACAATCGACGATATTCTATGGCCGATCTCGAGAAGCGTTTCCGATAGGAAATCGATGGCTGACATACCGCTCGAAACTTTCGACGGGTTCTCGATTGCCGGCGATCAACCGGATTGAGATACGAAAGAAATTGAATTAACGATCGGCCGATCGGATGCGCGGCGCCGGAAACGCTGCGCTGAGAGGCTTAAAACGAATATATAGGAATATATATATATATATATATAGACGGCCGGGTCGCGTTGCATCGCGTTGAAAACTTTCAATCAAGTTCAACGAAAGGAAGCTTGTAATTCGCGGAACTGCCAGATCGAGACGCACGCGTCCCCAGAGTCGTATCGCTGTACTTGCAGGAAGAAGACAGAACGACACAGCTCGAGAGAGGAAAACTCGAGTTTGCCCGCGTCTTTACTTTTACGCTCGTCCGAAGAATCTCTAAACTTCCGGATGGCGTACTACGACCGACGGGAAACAAGAGTCGAATTTCCAATTACGCGATCCGAATCGCACGCAGCAAGTCCAGCGTAAATTTTTTCGCTCGAATACTCGGTCGTTTCATCTTCTTCTCGTCCGTTCGTGTTCTAAATACCCGAGCGTAACAGGAGCCTGGGAATTAAAGTTCCTCCCTCAGCCAGCCAGGAGATGAATTTCATTTGATTAAACCGCATAGATTGCGAGCGAGCGATAATTGTTTTTCATATGTTCGCTGTCGGTAGGTTTAGCGAGGTTTCGAACGCGACAAGTTTTCTCCGGCGTATTAAGAGTTCCAGCAGATCGATAGGTTGCGTATCCCTTGGACGAGGAACTAGGGGATGTGGATGAAAGAAGAATACGTGATCCTTGTAAATCCTTAACGCTTTTCTTCTAACTTTGCTTTTATGACCGATAGAAATAGCATAAGGTAGCCGTTGCTGCTCTAACACGTAAGAAATTCCATCTGGTTGATCGTTTTGTTGCCTGAATAAAGCAATTTTAGTACATGAGAGACATTTATCCCTGGTTTAACGGTGTACACGCGATGTAGTAAAAATGGAGCCTTTGTAGCAAATGCACTACGCTTTATTTTAATCTGCTCGAGTAGAGTCAAAGGTATGATATTAGGTGGCCTTCTAAAACCTTCCAAATCTTCTAAAACGAATAATCGTTCAGTCGTTTCGCAAATTATGACCTTTTCAGAGTTTCAAACAATGTACTGCGACAACAGTTTTATAGGCTAAAAAGGAAATGGCAGAGTTAATGGACGAGGAAAATATGTAACCCATCAATTACTGATATTTGGTTACTGATTCCTTCAATTACTGACAGTCAGTTATATTAAACACTTTGGTCTGGACACTTTGGTCAGACGCTGCAGATTTATGGCATGTGAATTTAACGAAAATGTAGAAATTAACGATGAATTAGTAACTGTAAGAAACGCCATACGGTTGGAATGTAGAAATGAAACGATCAATATTTGCTGTATCGTTAAATATGTTCAGATACTATCAATAATGCCAATGTTTATGTACATTCATTACGCAAATATGTATTTGTAGAAATGTATGTATAGTAAACAGTTATATAATGCATTTGTATGCAACATAGTTCTCTGGGGTTTAGATTTAATTTTCCAAGATCGGTTTTGTTATTGCATATTGCCTTTGAAAAATCTATTTAATCAGATTTAATTCACTTTTAAAGATAATTATGGTGATTATGAAGAATAAGACCATTGCAATTTGATTCATCCGCAATTTCTCGCGAGCAATTTTATCGTATTATTTCATCGTATCATAGTAATAATTGAGAATAGTGGCAGGTAGAAATTATTAACCTTCGATGTTTGAAGACGATATGTATTTTCAACCAGACAGAAAGCTATCCTTTAAATAACACGAACAATAACCTATTAAAGTATGATGAACTTATTTTCCCGATATTTTCTTAACACGATCATACTAACACGCGTTTAAAGAAATGTTTATAAAAACACTGATAAAAGCCATTAGAAATATTTGTAAAATCGAGCACCCATTTGAAACAATATACGAAATATCCCACGTTATACGATATTTTTTATACTAAACCAGAAACCATGTAGACGTGAAAAGTGAAAACTACACCTTTCTATCAAATTTTTAACTACCTTGTTCTAAATATTTATAAAAGCGACCATCTAAAAAAAAAAAACGTACGAAATAGTCCGTATACGCAATATTTTTTATACTAAATCACGAACCGTGTAAAAAATAAGAATCATACGTTTCCTAAAAGCTATCTTTAACCGTTTCATTACAAACGTTCGCAAAAGCATTTTCTTATTTGAAAAAAAATTTATGCCATATTCTTAATACTAAACCAAAAGCAGTATAAACATATTATTGGTAGCACACAAAAAAAATAAAAACTACGCTTTTTCCTCTTTTAGAAAGCGTCATCGTTGAATTCGTAGTTCGATAGAAAAATCACTCGTGCAGAAAAAGAGATACTTTTATTTCGCCATTCAGTTTCATCCGTATGTCACAGATTTTTTAATTGACATTTAAATGGGGCAACGAATCAACGTAAAATAACAGAGCTGCGTGCACACGTCAAGCAACGCACGAAGGCGGCACGAATAGTTTCGCGGTGCAATATGGGGCAAATCCAATATCCTCGATACCCACAGGAATCATAGCCAGGTCTCTAGTCCAGTTTAGTCTGAATCCAATCGCGAAAAGAAAGAAGGAATCGCGACTATTTACGATAAACGCGGTTTATACAATCCATATATTTACTTGGGCGAATCGTCTTCCCTTCGATTACCTATTACTATCAAAACGTAGTCTTACATTGCGATAGAATTTCTGAACCTATCGCATGTGGGGATACAGAACGTTCCACGTTGAAAAATTCAATTCTCGTTTAGGTTTAGGGAAAGATACCAAATTTGTTCGATCAAAGAGAAGAAAAAAAGGGAAGAAAAGTGAATTCCAGTCTACGAATAACTAAGCGTTTAGCGATAAGAATTTATAGCTCTAGCAAATAAGCTGTCTTTGTCGATAAGAAATTATTTAGAAAATAGAAGGAATTATGCGAATAGAGGTATTTGCAATGTCTTAGAAAGTATTCGTACGCTTATTGTAACACTCTTATGTTTGTATCGTGTTATATAAAAAATTTTGAAATTTCAGTAGCGCTATAACGAGACTTTCACGATTATGTTGGCAAAATTTGTACCCAGTGCGAGAGTATATACGCAAATTGCAAGACATTTATTGCGAGTTTGTTATTTAGTAGAAAATTGATATACAGTGTGAATAATCGCTTTAAATACACAACAAGCGTGAAAAATGGTCGCACTGAATACCGCGAGATTTATTAATGTCGCGGATTGCCTGTTCAAACAGCTTCGTGATCTTTGCAAAATGCAGGTGCCGATGTAATTTCACTATCGTACACTTGTTTGGAATCAATAATTAGGAATTTTATATTTTCATTTGTTCTTAACGTTGTCGCTACGTATGCTTGTACCGAATATCTTGCAACTACCGTAAACATTTTCAGAATCGTTTAAAATTCGATCGATATAGTCACGTTGGTCATCATTACAGCGTTAATGAAACTTGAAACTGTTTCGTACAGTGCAAATTTCAAAATGTTTCGTATAGCGCAGATAATATTTCAAAACAATTAGTAACATACTAATAAAAAGATTCTGCTGTACGTGTTCGTCGAATACTTTTGTGATCTCTGCAAAATATATGCTGATACTTGTACTAGATATCTTGCAATTTTCCATTTGCATCTTTTTTGCACATTTTCAGAATCCTTCAAAATGTTGGAACAATATAGTCATGATAGCTGTAGCTTACAGTACTAATAAAATTTCTAAATGTTTCGTATAATGTACGTAATACGTTCATAGAGGATGTCGACGTATGTACGGATACTTTCAGTTACTGTACAACATCGAAGATACTACACTAAATTGTACTGAATAAAATTGTAGTAAAATTCAGAAATATCGTGCAATGATTTACTTTGTTGATGTTAATAAGTTAATTCTATGTCACTATGTACTTTATTATTTTATTCTAATAGCGCCAATTGTTTATCTTATTTGCCATCTTACTGTTAAAATCTGATCTGTGATCGACTTTTATCATTTTAAAATAATCTGAGGGCTTCGTGTATAATAATTAGGCTGCGGATTTTTATGCATTCATAACAAAGTTAGATGCACAATGATATGCAAAGTGCACGTAAAATGTAAAAATATACAAAAATCCCAGAATAAATTTCTCGTTACAATATTTAGAGAACGATACAGAATTTTTACTTCTTTACCAGACTTTATAAAAATACGAATTTCCATAAAAATCTGCAATTTAACAATAATTTTTATTCTGATTTTAATTCGCCATACGAGTCTAAAAAATAATAGTTTTCTTAACGTTAAAGGAAATATTGATACGATTTATGTATAAAAAAATATAGATATTACTAAGTTGTTATAAATTGCTTTGTTCGTAAATTATAGCAGTTTCTAAATAAATAAGAACCGATGGAAGAATTTATGGATAGAAAAAACTGAGAACCATAGCAAAGTTTAATGAAATTACGATATTGTCGAATTGATAAGTAGAAATTCGAGTAATTATAATTTTTGTTGTTTGTGCAACAGTTTCTACTGCCGATTGCATAGAAATAGTGGGAAATAAGTTTGAACAACGAACACGACGTGGTGAAATCATATTTCTATTTAATTAACTTGCAGGAAATTTTTGTTACCCGAGTACGAACGTTATTGTTGTTCTTAGAAAAATCCTGCAGCTGCCTACAAATTTATGTAAAAATATACAAAACCAACTGTGCCACGCTATTCTGCAATTTTTCTTACAATATATAAATCATTCAAAATTATCAACAATTGTCATCATAATTAAGGATGAATAATGAACCGTCGACATACATATATCAATTATTTATTTGCCACGAACCTACGTGTATTACGAAGAAAATTTTATCATTCATCGAACGAATAACATTTCTTATTGTTATTTTTTATGACACATCGATCCTTTAACAATTTCCACGGTGTTTTCAACACTGGATTATTTAATCCGCGTTTTAAAATATACCGTGAAAAAATCGTTCCAAATGTGTGACAAACCATGTTAAAACATCAATTCACGTTGAAATACGAAAGTATTAATACGTATGTACTTTTTATATTTACTTACATTTTAATACACTTTATAGCATATTTAATACTATTTTTGTGTAATACTATTTTTAAATATGTAAGTACAAATTCAAACGTATAACGTAACTAAATAAATCATGTTAAAATATACCTCGTAAGATTTGCCTATTTAACAAGCATAACGAACGACAGTAAAAGCGAACAAATAAAAAGTAATCTATTTTCCAATTAGTTTCAGCCTACGAATTTCCAATATAAGAGAAAGCATATTCCCAAACGTGTTACCCCGTGTCGCGTTCGATACACAATTAAACGATCAATAAGCGAAACGTGGAAAATCGCAAGAACGCGAAAAGTCATACCCGTTTCCTACGATCAACGAATCGAACGCCACATTTCGTTCACTTCGCCGCGTACACGTTTGCAACGGTTTCGCGAATTTCCTGAAAAACGGTTAGGAGAAGAAAATGAAGAGCCTCGCGTATTTCATTTCGACAACTGAGAAATCAGTGGAGAAACGAGCTAATTAACGTGACGAGTTGGCGGTATTACCCACGTTGCAGCAAGAATCGTTTATTCCAAACTCGAAACGCAACGCGATATCACGCGAACGGTGCACGGTTGATCGTTAACCTGCGACGTTAACTTAACAGGTAACAGGGAGGAGCGAAGCGTTCGTAAGATGCGGAAAACGGGTAATCGAACTATTTCGGTACGCGTGATCTCCGCTTGTTTGAAGGATCGCCACGCTAATACGTAAATTGTGACGAAATGTGACGTTTTCGGTGTATGAATCACTGTTTGAGCGTACAGCTTGGCAGCGAGGAGCGACGGTGAAGCAAATGAAATTCTCAAAGGTCAAAAATAATGCGTTTTCGACGAAGCTGAATTCTGAAGAGAAAAAGGAGAAGAAGAGAAGAGCAGCAACGATACTTTCGCACTTGCGTTTACCTTATACGCTATCGATTTACTTGACCGCCACGGCTCGAAACCGCATAATTGATCGTCGTTCTTTGCAACGTCGTTATCACGATGAAGGATTAAACGCCGGTATCCCGCGAACACTTCTCTGCCAGCACACCCGAACTATAACTTTCCAATCTCTTTAATTCCCTAATCAGCCTTATCAATCTTCTTATTTTCCGCATCTGTCACTTTATTGCCGCACTTATCTGTTCCGTGGAGCGAGACATCGCCAAATCCCCGTTCCGACGAGTCACTATCTAACCCTAACCGCGCGGAAAGAATAACGTAACTTGGAATCGTACGGTTTCGCCGTAATCTCCTACTAATCTCGAGATCGCGTATCGCACTGTAATCTTCAACCCCACGGCGACGCGTGCGTAATATTCGTAACGTGGTAATTGCTCGAGGACCCGACTAACGAACGCGGCGAAGGACGAGACAGAGATTATCGAGGCAACCACCGCGAAACACTCGCAACGAACGTTCGCTTCTCCTATCGCGACTGTCGATTTTCACTGTCCTTGTCCCGCCAAAACGGGCGCCGACCGAGAGCACGATAAAGCGACGCGGATATAAGAAAGATGAAATTGAACGCTTACCTCGAAAATCAGAAAGCGATCGTGTAATTCCTGTCCGATGAGTCCAAGGTCCTCTCGTCACAGATCAAAATCTTCTGCCGGAGACAGAAGCGAAGGAGAAGAAAATCGAAGGAACGACTCGAAGTAAACTGACGTTTTAGTCGACAGCGGCTACGGCCAGATTTTTCTTTATCTATCGGCTTGATCCTGACGAAACGAGTTCCGGTCCTTCGTAGACAGCCGATAGTGTACGATGTTTGTTAGAGCGTAGCTCGATTACGATTGTAATCGGCTGCAAGATAACCGAACTGTTTCTTCCAGGGATAACAGGTGGTACGCAGGAGTTCCTCACCGTGCAGAGTGCTAACGACGTGTGACGTTGAGGGCTCGGTGCGAGAGGGCTTTTATAGCCGACCGTGCCGGCTCGGCTCGACTACGCTCGACACGGCTTGCCATAGAGAGGAGCTGGTGGCCCTACAAACCGATTTGTCCCTTCGCCCGTTTCCACGCTCGCCTCCCCTATGACCCTTGATCCTCTTCGATCAGGATTAAGGACCCGGTGCTGAAATTAACAGCCGCTCGATGATAATTGACCTGTTAAATGGTCCACGTCCACGCGATATTTCTATATTTTTATTTAAATTTCAATATCCGTGTCTCCATATAATTGGGCTACAATTCTTTGTTTACAAACGATCGACTGTTAGATATTTACGTATTCGTGGCAAATCTAACGTTGCGAAAATGTACAAAATACGCGTACTTATAGCGATTGTATCATAGAGGGAAAGTATCTGTAAGTGTAGCATTCTGTAACATTCTTCTTTTGCAATGAAACGCTTTTTTATTGGGTTCTATAGTTTCGCTTGTGCAGCATCAAATTTTTCCGATCATGAGGAAGTATCACCAAACGACGGGGAATTTATTATAGTTGTATAATTAAGTGTAAAGTCGAACGATAAGTACAGTGGTGGAGAAACGCTTCTTGTGTCACTGCAATGTGCAAAGTAAGCGCGCAAAGTATCCAAAATATATATATTTTTGCTTTGGGTTCTTTCTCTTCGATCGCGTTTATAGAAATGTAAATTTGCGTAAAAACTCGCTGTCTAGCAATTGCAATTAAACTTTACGGTTCTTAGCTTGTACTAAGATCAGAATAATTGCTTCTGTCAATTTTCGCATTTATTCTTGTCTCGCGTTTTTTAATTAGTCGCCTTAATATTCGGACACAGCAAAATCTGCGTATTCGTTGCTTCGCATAAAAAAAGGGCGATTTAAATATCGCGTTGTTTATTCTACGAGAATGTTGTAGCTCGAAAATGCGTGAACAATTTCTTTCTAATAGCAACGATTAATTGTATAATTCGTTTTTAACGAAAAGGACATTGTCTTTGTTTCTTAAATTCCACGCGGACTTTTACTTTTCTTCTAATATCTCTGTAATTAATAGCAATAATTTAGCAATTTCGTAATAACTTCTAGCCTTTTCTCCATGATAAATCACAAATTGTCTTTTACCAAAACCAATATTGTTTCCTTTTCCCGACGTGTTAAATTTCTTTGTGTAATATTAATTTATTGGCGTTAATTTCTCTTCTGCCGTTAATTATACTAAAATACGAAATAAATCTATTTCGCAGTGTACATTGTTTTCAAGAATCGCTAGGTTGACGAACGTGGACAAGTGTTGGAATATTAATGTTACGTGACAATAAGACGACTCTTTGTTAAAAATTTTTTGCGAAATTAGATATTATTGCTGTGAAAAAATTGTTTACGTATCTTCTTTCTTACAGAAAGCAACAAATACAGAGATCGTGCTGTATGCGAATATTCGTGTAACTGCATGTGTTGAATTTTGTATTTTTTAAATTTGTTTCATTGCGCTTATGAAAGGAGAATTTATCTCTTTTGTCGATATTTTTTCCTTTCCTATTGAATTATAATATATTTCCTATTATCATACGTTGCATCAAAAACGAACAAGCGTCCAAATATTATATTTTCGAGCGATAGCGTACTTAAAATTTACAAACATAAAAACAGACATTTTTTCAATCTTCTTACCGATGTTCGAGTTCTTTCGAACTTGAAGATATGCAACGAACGTGCAAAATTCCGACTCGACTCGAACGCTTCATTTGCAACTATCTATTTCATAATTGAATTTGAATTTATAATTGTTTATTACATTATTGAGCTTCGTTCTCTCAATTCTGTTTTATTATCGTGAGAGAAGAACTACAAGATTAATTGAAATTTCTTTTGTCGTTACTTCTTCCCCCACTAAAAATATTATTCTTTTTTTTTAAGAAACTGAAGTATTTGTAGCAAAACGATAAACTATAATACATAGTTATTTTTAATTATAGAAATTTCTTTAATATCTTTTTCGTCAATGCTTTGTTTTTCACCTGAATGGCACATTCTCGTGAATTTTAGAGAAAATGAAACATTTATAACGCGTTTGACAATTTTCTTTTAAATTGCAGACGTTTCTCCGTGTTTCTACTTTATTTAATAGTCTGTGCTTCTGCAATAAACGAGTCACATACTCTTCGAATCGTTCTACCAATTTTCAAATATCTTCAAACTCGAAGATTTTCAACGGATATTACGAACGAAATACGATTTGAATATTTCGTTTGCAATTATCTCTCAATCACTGTACAGGATTGAATCTTCCTTTTTAATTCTGTTTTTCGCACGCTGCACTTGTACAAGACGTCTATTATATTAGCAGAGTTTTCGTGTTTCGATGAAACGATATGCGCTACTTTATCCGTGTTTTTCAACAATTTTGCCTCCGCGCAACTTTTACGCCACTTTCACGCACTATCTTGCTGTTTCGTCCTTAATCGATTAAATCATCCCCAATCTTTCTTTTTCTCGAACAACCGTGTATCTATTTATTGGCTAACAATATTAACAAGTCGCTGTTTATTTTACTCTATTACATATGCGTATCGATAATAAAAGAGAAATTAATAAATCGCTATATGAATGTTAACACTTGACATTATCGTATAATTTTAGAGAAATTTTAGAGAATAGATTTGGAGAATTTTAATTTCAGAGAAATATCGCATAATTTTTTTGACCGAAAATGACCTTCAAAGTCGGAAATTCGAGTTCTATCTATCGGCAAATACAGCAATCGATACAAAATTTTTCCTCTCTAACGAGATTTAACCTTCTCATTTGTTCGTTATAAAAGTGTTTGCTTCCATTACAAACTGTTTCAACCAAGTTTAATGAAATTTTACTGCGTCATCTTTTTGTGCAAATGCTTTTATTTGTCATCGATCCCATCAGCACATTATTTCTCAATTTTATCGGAGATGGCTAATGGGAAATTTCGTTTGTTTGTTTATCGTTCCACATTTCCCTTTACTCCATTTCGCATGGTTAAACAAATTCGCGGTTTACTGTCGCATCGGGGTAGCGTTCGATTATTTTTCTCGATAAAATAACTTTTAAACGTAATTTACAGTGTTATCGGTCAGTAATTAGTATATGAATAGTAATTTATAAACATAGGTAGCTTACATTCTTGTATTAGAGTTCTATGTAATAAATATATGTAATATATATATATATATATATATATTTATAAATTCTTGTAAAATTCTAACAAACTTCCTACGATATCAGACTTAATTTTTGTTGATTGCTTTCAGTATGCTACACATTCTCTTGAACGAAAATATAGAAAATATCATACGTAACGGAATTAACAGAATACTGAAAATTGGACTTTTCAAAGATCATGTGCATAGGACGCTTAGTAACGTTCATAGAAATCGATACGCGATTAAAGCGTTTCAAAATATGTCGAACCCAATGGAACATGTTCCTGTTGCAACAGCACTCATAACAGACATAATCTGTCGTGACAGTAAACGGCCGTCTAATTTCAATTTCACGTAATTTCTAAATCACGTTACGCATGACGAATCTGTAATTTAACTATTTGCATGCCATACACATTAACTGGTAGCGCTTATTATGAAAATCCAACATCTGTCCTGGCATGAAACTTTCGCTAACGAAGTTAATCGAGAAATGGCGCCTGTTATAGGATAACCGATGGTATATTAATTATACCTGAAAAAGAGATTCATTTAGAGTTATATGAAACACGTATGGGAATTCAGAGTCTCCAGCTTAAATTCAAATAGGTACGAGTCTCCGAAACGTATGAAATATCGTCGATATTTGCCAAAATCTTGTATAATACAACGATCCGTAATTAAAATACATTGGTTTTGCATTGTTTTCCAGCATCTCCGTGCATTGATCGATTCGTAACGGCTGTACACGAGTGTCACTCGAAAATATGTAAATTAATAAGTAAAACCAGCACTAGTCGTCTGCTTGTGTAAACGACTCATTACAAAATTCGATGTATCGATTTTAAATGTACCGTTGTTTAAATTAACCGTGGCAGTTTCATTACTGCTTTGCAAGAATTTTTCTTATTTAACGTAACATCATGTTAACATAGGATATCTAGAGACGCGAATTTCGTCATTGCAAAATAATTTGAATCCAATTTGAAAGAATTTCTACCTAATAGCTTTTACGTTAATTAAAAAGAAAATCAATTTTACCGTATCATTGCGTATTACTATAGATATAACGTTGTAATACTAACAGACGATGACAGTAATATTTGGACACCTTTTAGACACCAAGTAACTTTTTTAAAATTAGACCAAACGACTCGAGTTTTTTCCAGAAGTTGGGAGGATTATTTCGCTAGACGAAAAAATGTTGAAAAAAATTGCAGATGGTCGGAATGGCGAAGAAAATAACGAAGGTCGTCTTTTACAACTTTTTCCTTTATCGCAGCCCGTAATAAACATTTAAAGAGCAGGTTTGTGGATAATTTATGCAACTTTGAATTTCGCCTGTGCCTTTTAATTGACAGAACAAACTGCTGTATGACGCAGATTTAATTTATGCACATCTCATATACTTTGACGTGTATCAGACGCAATTACTGTTAAAGCCTCCAGTTGATCGTCATCCTTTTAGTCATTTAACATTTTTCATCCTCGTATTTCCAGACATCAATTTTTCATAGTAACGAAAGGTTATATTCATTTGCCGTGTATCTCTTCTGCAAAAACTATGTATTTATTCAAGTTCGTATCTCCACGCAGCTATCCAAAGAAAAAAAATCTAAGCAGAGATTTATTTCACTCGCTAAATATTGCAAAAATAAATATTCTACTTTCGTCATTTTATATATCCTTGCGTATTGCGTGCGTTTTCGTATCTTTAAATTCTCCTTCAAATGCATAAAAATTCGTAGTCTATCAGTAGTACATGGATCTATGGTGTTTTGTATTTTTAACGAATAACGTTACTTTAATTTTTGTACACACAGCAAACCACGGAAAAACTATGAGAAGACGACAAAAATCGAGCAACGAAGTCACCTTACAGAGAAACATAGTACAAAATTGAGGATATAGAAACAACAAACTACCTAACTTGAAATATTCCACTGTCGATAGAAATATTACCTAAAAAGAAATTATGTTGGACAACGACGATGGAACATGCGCTGAAATGTAACATAGAAGGGAACGTAGCATGTCAATTATGCAACACAGAAGAAACAGAAAACGGAGAATACATAATAAGCGTACGGCATAATGTACTCAGAAATCGGACAAATCGCATTGAGAAACAAGGAAGGAACAGAGATAATAAGGATAAAAATCGAAAAACAAATATAACAACTGGCGAACCTCGCAAAGGGAAGCACGAAGTTGAGAGCTTTCCGCTTGGACGAATACAGGAACGAAATATCAAAGACTCGCGCATGCCAGGTATGTAATAAACTGCATAGCTATCGTTTTCCACCAGTAATTTCAAGCAATTTTTCATTCTTCCCGTATTTTTGTCTAAATTTTCCTTTGCTTAAAAAAAAGCTACGTTAATGTAGCAACGAAGATCGTTTGATGATATTCTAGAAGCTTGGAAGAGTGCAGGAAAATTTTTCGGGTCTTTTCAAAGCACAAAACCTACAAAAATCTGCATGCACTTAAACGACCCAATATGCAACGATAAAAATAACATTGCAAACGAAGGGTTAAGATCCAACTTTAGGAAATAGACTAAGTATATCTGGAACCTCCAGTTAGGCAATACTTGAAAAATGTGTATGGATGTCTGTCCATGTCAATGCTATCAGCTGCTGCAGGAGTTACAGTCATATGTTCTAGTACATTAGTTGGAAAACAACAGCGTTTAACGAATTTTGTCCTATTACGGTGTATTTATAAAGCAACGAAATTATGGCAGCAGTATTGAACACATTTATGAACTCTTTCACTAAGAAATTGGACTAAGTATACCAAGTACTAGTGTACTATGTATATTATGCAAAATGTATCAAACGTGCACAATAAGCTCCAGCCAAAGCCATAATACAGTAAACAAAGGCAATACAATGAGAATATAATGCTTATAAATAGAATACAATGCTTTAATTTTTATGTCGATTCAACTTCGTTAATTCGGAGTGGACAGTGTACAGGGTGAAGCAAATGAAGTGTCACAATCTGTTCTCTTCTGTGAAATTTTTAGATGTTGAATGGTGCAGAGGAGCTGACATTATAGGGTGTAAGACTTTGTATGGGTGAGATTTTTAAAGATGAAAAGCTACTCCATTTTTTTTTTTTTTTTTTTTTTTTTTTTTTTTTTAGTGGGTGGCATATTAATTTTTCCATATTCCACAAAAGTTATCAAAGCTATCAAATTTTATCTAAGGAATTTTTTCTTATTTTGCATAGTTAAGGGGTTATCTTGCGCAAGGGGAGTTGCGTGAAAGCGTCGAAAAATCTCGGAAGAAGCGTATTCTGCTTTAAAAATTATTTTATTAAGTAACTTCAATTGCGTCGCTGAGCTTTTTAAATTACAACGTTAATTTAAACTTTAATGTTAGTGCGAATGAATGAACTTTGCTTTCTTCTATTTTTTTTTATTTTTTATAGGTGCCAATGTAGAGTGTTTATTATTGGAGAAAAGAAATTAAGCGAAATCACAAACACTCTGTAGTCGCATCTATGTTTCAATGTCAGCTGTTATTCGGCTATCAATCGTCAAACAGAGTGTAGAAAAAAATCACTATTCTTAATAGTCATACGCGTAGGAACAATAAGCGCGTTAATAAATTCCTCGTAATAAATTCGATCATATACACACGGTACTTATCACGTTGGTTAGTCATCTACACCGTGGAATTAAGATGAGAAAATACGCCAACACGTTAAGATGACGAATGATGTCGTAACATCTATTTTATGAATTCAGCTTATCGTGCAAAAATGAACGAGCAGCGGATACTATTTTTAGCACTAATCCGTGGCGGTAATAAATCATAGTGATACTATGTAAAGCATCTCGTTTCACAGTTAATCGAGTAAAATGCGCGGCGATATGCATTCAAAAATCGTACGCTTTATTTCGATAAAGAAATATGGATTTCCAATAATTGAATGGAAAACGTATTGTTAATAATAAATCAATTTTATCGCAGTTGTACGGTTAGCCACGTGGAAGAAAGCGAGCGATTTGAAATTTTATATCGAAATGAAACGAAGTTTAACATGTTCAATGCGTCTCGAATAGGAATTAACATGTAGTTTTATGATATGCACGCGATATCGACTCGCGTTAAACGCCGAACGCAAATTAAAATTCTAGACGATATTTTTTAACGAATCAGAACGGAGCAATCTAATCTCGAGATTCTTTCAACCAATCTTTAAATATTTCAGATGTTACTCAAGATATTTCCCATTTTTATTGATGTAATCGATCTTTTTTTTTTTTGATATAGCAGTTATTTCTCCCTTTAATTTTTCTCGGCAATTACCAGACACGTTCTTTAAATGATTAACATATAAACGATATACGAATGATATAATGGATATATATATGCATTTGAGTAATAAGTCAAATTTTTCGTCTTTTGCAGATCAATTTTCAGATATATTATCAAGAATATGTTATTAGATGCAAGGAAGATGCGTAATTTGAAATTTTTGTACAAGATAAATATTAATAGTTGTGTTACCTACAGTAACATTTAGGACGCGACAATTGTACAATAGTAATTAATTTTATACATATATAGATACATTAATATTAAACTTATGCTAAAATTCGTATAACTTTAAAACGAATAAATATTCAAGATCGTGCAATTCATTTTGCTGAATTTTACATGCGTCTAAAAATGTCAGAAGATAAATCTATTTTTGAAATAGTCTTCTGATAAAGTTTCTTTCGACAAATACAAATATAACACGCATATTTTTTACCATTCAAAGTTATGTGTAGGTCTAACGGTTCCATAAATTTTATTTAAAAATGGTAGAAGAATGTACATCTATGGATTCTAGCAATTTTTTAGATGTTTTCCTGTCGAAAATAAATATCGTTCTCAAATAAATATTTTTATCGTTGAAACACGTGTATAAGCATGACAATTTCACAAATCATATTTAGAGATATGGTAAAATAATGCAAAGTTGGACATTTTTATCGGGCATGATTCTTCACACAACGAAAATCCATCTATCGTTTGACAGAAACAAACGACCAATTGATTTTCGCGACAGTCGAATAGCTTCAGTCTTTTTCTATGGTCGACTTTAAAGACATTGCCTTCTTTTCAAGATAACGTTTATTTAAAGTTTTAATTTCAAATACAATTTTCCCTTCTTTCGGTTAAAAATGAAAGCTACGAGGAATACCAAAAAAGTGCTACAATTTTCATACTACGTATGAACACATTCTCTAGTTACAATTTTCATCAACATGATCATAACAATCGTGTCTCTTTACGATGCTAATAAAATTTCGAAATGTTTTATGTGGCACATAAAATATATACGCAGAAGTCTTCTGCGCCGAACACACAAATATAATACTTTCGTGTATCGCTGTGTCTATATCATCAAAAATGCATCAGTACACGAAGCAAGCGGTAATTACGACATACGTACGTAGACTTCGTCAAGAATGCATAAGCATATGCGGGCCATAGCAATTAATTAAAAAAAAAACGTTGAAGTATAGCCCATAGTTTTGTTCACGACGAATGTTTACAAATTTCGTTCGACACGCGTAGCTGTTTATGATATAAATCTACCAAATCGTAAATAAGACAAATTTCGTTTTCCAATTACGAGAAGGGTTCGATTAGCAAAGCAGAATTTCGGTAAAAAGTATTGATTACTTCGTCGAAAATGCATAAGCGTTTACGAGCCACGGCAATGGACTCGTTTTCGCAAAAAGGCAAAGGGGAAAAAATTCAATTACAGCCCACATTTTTGCTCAAAGAGGTTGCTTACAAACTTCGTTCAGCTGTTTACAGGTCAATAGAGCTTTTTGCTCTTGCTGACATGAATGTTTGCAGGTTGTAAATTTTACTCAAAGGGTTTCGTTTTACGAAAGGTGCAAATGATTTTCTGCGTGTATGCTCTATTGGTAATAAATTAATAATAAATGGAAAAATTTCTTAAAGTAAAGTTTATTCGTCTTTCGACATTCATCTTATTTAATATACACAATATATAATATTACAGAGTCGTTATTCGAATTAGTTGCAATGGACAGTGCTATCGACTAGTAACACGGATAAATATTGCTTATAATTGACAATAACGAGAAAGAAGCGGACATTGTGAATGTTTGATAAAAGAATTTGCCATTGACAGGCTGCAGATTTTTACACAAATTCATATTTCTGAGAATATAGCTTCAAAAGTAAAACCTTGGTAGGAAATTGCTTTAGCTACAAAGTACTGTAGGAAGCGCTACGCTTGGATATTTTATACACTTTTCCACATCATGCGCATCCTGTGCAATTTTGCACTTTCCCTGTGAATGCATAGAACTCCGCAGTCTACTTATCAGAACCTGTGTATACATCAGATTATAAACTCGCGAGATCCGATTGAAATTTCTCTGAAATACGCGTGGCAATTTCATTTGAGAGTTACTACGAAGATAATATTGCATTTTATAAATTTCACAAGCAGCATTCCATTGTTGTCGACTTAACGCATTCATAGGCTACCAGATGCGTAACCATTCGTCCGCATCGATTATCCGAAAGTTCGTTTACGATTTTAGGAAGTTTCAGAGAATCGAAACATTTGATCCAGAAAAATCTCGGCATAAAGTTACGCCGGAAAATACAGAATCTTTCATTTCTTCAACGCCAAGGAAATAACAGAAGTTTCACAACATTATTGATATTAAGTTGTCCGAAAAGTGTCTTTCTTTTGCAGACACGCCTTTTACAACAATGCATCTTTATACAAACATGAAACCTAATCTGTCGAACGTTGTCATTTTTGTCTTGATAGAACAAAATCGATCATACGTAATTCGATAAAATAACATAAAAACGAACAATGTTGTACATCCATTATTTCCTTATAAAAATAAAAAAAGAAACTTTTCGACTATTTAATACTTACGCAATGGCCTACGAGATATTAACATTAATCTTATTATTTTTATGACTCTATGTGGATGCGCCATGTGCATGCAATTTCCATGACATTGTATTTTATAT
The DNA here is from genome assembly GCA_014737475.1 of Bombus confusus. Taxonomy (NCBI): domain Eukaryota; kingdom Metazoa; phylum Arthropoda; class Insecta; order Hymenoptera; family Apidae; genus Bombus; species Bombus confusus. Next base: position 171,925 of record JACXIV010000111.1, read on the forward strand.
TTTTCCACTTCTTTTTTCTTAATAAATGTGAAAGTGAGTAAACTGCAGCGTCTTAACAATATGTGTCTTAACGTGTCAGTAAAAATCGCAGAGAAAATCGCTATCGTTTCTGCTGTCACATTTAATTAATAACTTCAATAGTGTGAATGACAATATAAATCTTCCAACGCAGACCAAACCCTGCAGTCAGCGCATATCGATGAGAACGATAGAAATAATATACAAGCGACCGAAATACATGTTAACAGCTACATCCTGAAGGATTATATTGAAAACTGTTACGTCTGGTATATGTGAGTTCTTTTCACTGGCCGTACATTGAATTCCAAGAGAAGTAAAATATTATCCGCGTATTAATCTCTCGTACCAATTCCAAACCAGATTACGAGCAACTAACAGATTTCCCAACAAAGGGCGAGCAACAAGCGGGGCTCGGTCGGATAGACGAGCAGGCCGCGTGAAAATCAGTAAACAGGAACTGAGATAGTTCGATTCGTAGAAGTACGCATTTGGTGGTCGATCGACTGGCTAATTCCACTGTAATCCAATGAAGGGATGATAAAATCCACTCGACACCGCTGTATCGTGCTTACCCGCAGCACCAGCGAGAAATTCCATCCTAAAGCAATTAGAGGTCGTCATCGAAGTGCGACTTTGTCGTTGTGGCGGCACCGTCTCAACCGTCACTGCTGCTAATAGTGCTCTTAGCGTCTAGACCCCGGTCTGTCAACTAATTCTCGCCCTCGGTGGAGCGACTATTCGGCCGAGTCGACGCCTGTTGCCGTTTCTCTGCGCCTGCATCGTTTTAATGGCCCCCGGATACGACAAGGAATGCCCGTGGAAAAGGCGTAAAACAAGTTTCGATTCCGCTATACCCTGAGCGACGAGCTCGTGTGTCGTGTTAAAGGCCAACGATTGCCTACTTAGCAATTAAGAAAATGGAAAATAACGACTTTACTCGAACGTAACGACAGCTACGGTATAGCTGGCCACTGGCCACTTTGAACGTTATTGGATGGCAGCATGCGATGTAAGATGCCAGGCTTATTAGAGAAAGTAGATGCACGTGCATCTGAGCGTTACGTCTGGATACGCTGTTGTACACGCTGGCTACAAGAATCATCGGCGTGTAACTTTATTTTCCAATGAAGTCCTTTTGCCGGTTTCTGTACACTGCAGTTTCCTAGCGTCGCATTCTTGCAGTCGTGTGAAAGTACAGAATGTATTTGTACGTCATTTATCATGGAATCTGTATGCTGATTAATGCAGTTCAAGTATATGAAGTTTCCTATCATTTGAAAAATACCTGGCCTCCGATCGAACCAAGAATCATCGTTGCTCACTCACAGTAGCAAGGCAATACTGGTACCTTGATGTCGAGAAACAGACGCCCATGCGTCTTAGAGTACAATTAAAATTGCAAAAAGTTTTATTGTAACATAATATATTCGTAAGTTATATAATTCTGCGATAAGTGTTCGGACGCTTTCACGAGCCACTGCGAATGCTGTAATAAATACAATCGCGTGCAAATACTTTTCGTATCCAGTGTGGACTATAAAAAGATTCTGAAAACACTCGTCTGGCGGAAAAACACGAAAGGAACAAAGTAGGTGGAATTTCCTATCCCGAAAGACACGTTCAGACCGAAGAACGCTTCTGTCAGTTTTATTATATCTATCGATCACGAACTAACACTTCCTGAAAATGTTTTCCAATCCCTTGAAATAAAAAATATACGTTTGCCATCTCACTGAAAATAGACAAGAACATCTCCACGGTATCAAACCTTTGTGATCATACGAAAATAATAGAACGATACGAAATTTCATACAATTGGACCTATTTAATCAGTATGTAATTAGTATAATAAATTTAAACGATGCGATGATACTTTTCGTGTCTCACTATAGATTTCGAGACAAAAAACGACTGAAAGTCAAAAACGGATCGGGCTTGGGAGTTATAAAGTATCCAGATCACGAACGTTTATGCGATGCGAAATTTGAAAATTTATGCAAAATCTCGCGGAATATATAGTACTTTTACTTGCACGTATCTGTCAAACAGATGTCCGCCTAGGTGCCATTTTTTTAATTGTACTCGTGAAAGTATGATTTTGCACGTCATAATCGCTACAAATCATAAGAGATTGTGACATATCTAAAATAGCCTGAACCTTTGATCATTTTCTCTTTCTACAGATACAAGAACATCTTTCTCTATCTTCTTCTATATTTTACACTGACTTTCCCTTCTAACCTCCCAGACATAACAATTTTCTCTCTATCTTTCTCTATACAGGGTGGGGCACTTTAAACAGGTCACCTGAATAACTGGCTTGTTTTTGAAGATAGGAGAAAATGCATTAGAATGAAATTAGAAACAAACTTACTTGGTATCGGGGGCTCATAATCTGGTATTACCAATTTTACTATAGGTGCAGGCGTCAAGGAGATATGAAGGTCAACTCTGTTTTTTTTAAATGGAACAGTATATTCTTTTACTTACGTTCTGATAGAGTGCTTCAAGGCGAATACAATGACCTATTATGAAGGTAGTTCAAGGTCACCCAAAGTCAACTGCGATAGAAAATAAATTGTGTCAGAGTACTCCTATCTTCTCTCTTATCTTCAAAAGCAAGCGAATTATTCAGCTGACCTGTTTAAAATGCCCCACCCTGTATTTTACGCTGTCTTTCCTAAAGTAAAAACATACCTTACTACCTAACCATAGATACAAAATGTTATGTCACTCGTAACTACATAAATGGAAAGTGTCCAGACACCAGAAAAACACATAACCGAAGGGTCATATGAACCAACGACTCCTCTTATTCTACTTGTGTTCTCTTCTTCTTATCTTTTTTTTTTTTTTTTCTTTGCCAATACCAAGGATCGTATTAATCGACGTTTCTTCTATCGCGTTCAAGTATCCTGTAAGCGAAAATTGCAATCTTCGCACTTACTTCTGTACACAACGACGCTTTGCCCTAATCTTCTTCGAGTTGATCAAGCGTAATCAATGCGCGAATTCGTTCGTCCAATTACCCCATGGGACCGAGTCGTTCGGACGTCCTCGGGTTATTGGATGATGCTCTGTGGCCATCGATTTCATCCTTGACATCGAGGGATCTTGGGTGAAATCGAGGTATTCCAGCGAACGATTATCCATCATTAAGCGTATTTACACGCGAGAATTTAAGCACGATACGAGCATGATCGTGCCGCGATAGAATCAAGGCGTTACTCGATTGAAAACGATCGCGACAAATATACCAGCACTCGGACTTGGTCATTTTTCGAATTGTTTCGAATGAATATTTCGTCGCTCTGGTTCTTCGCTGTTCTATCTGCACTGGTTCGTAAATTGGGAAAACCGATCGCGATGTGAGTTAAAAATCGATGAACTTTCATATTATTGTATAATAATATATAATAATATTTGTTGCTTCCTAAGTAGAATTTTTTACGATATTACGATTTTGCATTCTTTATGTCAACGAGACATATGCGAATTGGTTAATTGAAATATTTAGTTTTTTGAATAATATTTGATACTTAAATAATGAATTATTGAATAATTAATTTTGTTGAACAGTGCAGTTAGAAAAGTGAAGAATTAAAGCGACGATCTATCTGAGATAATTATGCGAATAAATTCATGTTAGTTTAATATGTCATCTGGCCAATGATCATTCGTTACTTTTAACAAATATTTTTCTATATTTATTCGAATAATTGTTCGTAGAATCATTCGAATAATAATACGAATAATTGTTTGCTTGCATTCAATTTTGCATAAGTACACACTAATACCGGTGCAATTTATACTATCAATTTACCAGATGATTGTTTTACCAAGAAACGGTAAACTTTCTACTCTGGCATTTGTAAAAAGTTCATTACGAAAGGCAATATTACAACAATTGGCTAACGAAGCTCGAATATATATTTCGCTTTCAATATCTTGCAATCAAAATCCTCCGTGTAACACAAAAATATCTATGCACAATAACTAACCTTATCCGACTAGATTCTTATCTGAATAAGTTATTCGATGAAATTTTTGTCGAGATTAATTCTTACACGAATAATTCCCTACTCGAATAAATCCTCGTTCGAAGAAATACTTATCCGATCGAACATTAATTCGTCGGTGTATACAATTTTATTCGACCATGTTCAACATTTCTAGATGACAAATTCACGCTGGTAGAACGATGTCGATTCGTTCGTTCAACGAACATGAGTGGCTCGTTCAGTCTGAACGAGCCCTTTGTTCTCGACAAAAAGCATTCGCAACGACTAAATTATGCAAAAATGAATTATCGGAGAAACGTTGAAAAGGTTAGGCCGTAAACAATAATGTACGTCTGAGCTCCTAGATTACTTTAATTACTCGAGAGGGCGACTGCGGCGCAATTCAAGTTCTCCCCTGAAATAAACTGCGATTAAAAATAAACGTAATTAGAATTGCTAGCCGAAGATCGATAAAACGAAAGATTTCGTTGGAAGCATCGACTTTCACGCACAGATACCTTCGTATTAAAGGGATACAGTTGAACAAAAGCGCGAGGATGAAGATCGAAGCTGCACCCGGCACGAACAGAAGAGCCTGCGGAATTCGCGCGATAGCTTTAACCGAATAACCGAAAATTGCTCAAACACGTACGAAAATAGGCTCAACTGAATGACGAGATCGATATAGGCTCAACTCGAAGTACGTATGACGTACATAGACGGGATACTCGTTTGAAAAATTCAATTATCTCGAAAACTAGGCATTTTGGAAAAAAATACTTTTTCGAGAAGAATATTCGAAACAAAAGTTTCGCAATTTCCAGGAGGGAATGCAAGAATTCTAGTCGCTTTTGGCCATTTTCAAAGTCGTTCGCAGGTCGGCTTCTCGAGAGCTGCTCAATCGGTCAGTCGGTCAAACCCCGTTCGGTATATCTCTCGTGAAAACCTGTGTTCGATTTTCTCGATGGAAGCAGCATGCGTAGCGTGCTGGGCATTCCAGATAGAATAATTCGCAGAGTTAGTGTTCGGTGCGAACAGCCGCTTTAAGCATATGATAAGTATTAAAGATTGTCCCACTAATATAATAATACTGAGACTTGTTAATATCGAGGACGATGGTGTTTTTAATTTTAAGGCTTTTATGATCCCTGCAATATATATACAGGGTGGGGTATTTTAAACAGGTCACCTGAATAACTCGCTGGTTTTTGAAGATAGGAGAAAATGCACTAGACCAAAGTTACTTGGTATCGGGGGGCTCATAATCTGGTATTCCCAATTTTTCTGTAGGTGGAGGCGTCAAGGAGATGTGAAGGTCAACTCTGTTTTTTTAAATGGAACAGTATATTTTTTTACTTACATTCTGATAGAGTGTTTCAAGGCGAATACAATGACCTATAATGAAGGTCATTCAAGGTCACTCAAGTTCAACTGCAAGATAAAACTGATTATCTCAAAGCACACTTCGGATACTTGGATACTTCGATACTGCTACTACGAGTGGTCAAAATGACGACCTTGAACATGGATACATAGTCTAAATCGTTGCAATACTGTACATATGCTGTACAATACGTTCTTGCATGTCAAGTTTATTCGAGTATTTCAAGCGAGTTATTCAGGTGACCTGTTTCAAATGCCCCACCCTGTATATATTTACTAAATAGCTTGTAAGTTCTGTATACATTTTAACATGTACATAACAGTCAGTTTTGTATGAAGAGTCGCTAGAGTAAGACACATTTCACAGAGTTGTTTTAAAACGCGTAGAATCGTATTAACACTAAACCTACCACAACGGTCAAATTGACCGCTTTCAGATTTCTACACAAATTTTACCATATTTAAGCGTTATCAAATCGATTCCTAATCTATGACTATTCAAAAAGTATGCATACAATATATCCTTCGGTATTCATTTCTAGTTTGCTTTTTTTTCTAAGAAGTACATGAAAAGTGTCGGTAGGTTTAGTGTTTAACTGCGTCGTGGTGCGTTGTGCCATGTTTATTGTGTCGCGTCGCACGGATTGTCTTGCGCTAAATTGTAAAATATACAGTTAATTTAATTTCTCGTTGGATAAACGCTAACACTAACGATAAAATCCTACATAAATGCCAAGACGAAATAAATTCAGCACGCTTGTAATCGAAGTATGGTTGAATAAATCTGTGCTGTAACTGTGTTCGTGTTGTTCCGTGGAACTTTATCGAGAGAACCTCGGAAGAAAAGGGATCGATCATTTGGCTGGTTCTGTTTCGAGGCGAGAATTTCTTCTTCAGCAGTGACAGAGAGTGTCTGCACGCTTTGGAAAAACTACAAGATAATGTTACGTTGATCGATTATTGTCAAAAAGTTAAAATATATCGTTTACGTTGAGGCGTGTTTGATGTTCAGCAGAAAGTAAATAAAGTGAATACTTTCGTAGAACTTTAAAACAAAGTTACGCACGATGCATTTCTAATATTACGCTGTATTTACGATATATCATACGCGTACAAACCATCTTTTCTAGAATAAAACTTTATTCGAGCGTAATTTCTTCAATGTATTATGTATTTCAATTAGCGAATGTGTTTTACTTAAATGACTTTATTTAACGACAAAGCACTCGTTTCTAAGGAAAATCTGAATTTTCATTTCATGACCGTGGAAGATGTCAAAATCTTCTAATTCTTCTTTCAATTTCGTTGTTTTAACTTTTACAGTTTAATTATTCTGAAATAATTTATTCCAAACAATTATAACGAGAACATTTTAATTACAGTTAAATTTGGAGTTAATTAATATCCAGTCGAAGACGTAATGGCGGTCGTAGCATTCAGCCGGAGGCATTGCTCAAATATAGCAGATATTAATCAGGACTTTGGATAATATTTGATTGGTTGATGTAATTAACTCGGACGAGGATAATTACACACATATCCTACCTTGCCAACGTAGATATCTCACGTTCTTTTACAATTCCACACGTTCAATGTATTCGGTGTTTGATGCCTGTTCGCACAACTCTTCTTTATTCTACGCTATGTGCACTCAAAGCGCAAAAATCGAAGATCATCCGACTACGCCTCTCACATATACGTCGATATATGACGCGTACATAGCAACTATTGCATCCGGATATTTGCTTATTTTTGACAAGATGTATTTTCACATTCATACAGCTTTTTGCGTATAAAATCCTTTTTGTATATACAATAACATTTACTTAGCAGTGCTCGATTTAAAAAATACTTCAAAAACGTGCGAAGCGCGTGAATCGTATAATAAAACAGCTTTTTAGTATCATTTCAATAAGTAGTAGTAATAATAGTATAATTATTTTTCAGCATCCCGGCTGTGAAGGGAGACTCGGTTTGCAGTTGTTTATTCTTATTTGTCTTGCACTCTCAACCATACATCCTATCGATACATACATATATTTAAACAGGAGTGTTTAAATCTCTTATCAGGCTATTTAAACATCGACTTAGCTATCATTATTTAACTCTTATTGTATAACTCTTATCTGTCTATTTAAGTGAATAATTAAAAACGAGAAATCTCGTCGATGGCGAGAAACTAGACACGTTCCTGTCGAATTTCTCTTTGAAAAATGTTATACCACAGCTATTATACTTATTATTACTTCAAAAGTATCTGAGCTCTGATTTATTTCTGATGAAACGTATACTAATTGAGAAATTACGAATAAATCGAATTGCAACGATTTTATCCTTCATAAGTGTTGAATTAGATGTCATGTTGGTATAATCAGTAGTTTCTGCATCCAGAGTTGCAACTGTCTGCACATTCTTTTATCTTTTCCCGTCCGCAACATGGTTTTTTTTATCTCGGTATCCGGTATTGTAATGGCGGTATAAGGTGGTGAAATACAGAACGTACAAAACAAATCTGTGTGAATTAATTAAATATCAAAACCTAAACCTATATAATAACAATAAGCATCATAGCTACATGGAATATCACGACGTATGACAGAGAAGTGGATTTTTAACAACCGATGTGCAATAATACGACCAACGTAATTCTTGTTTTTGTTCAATTTCGTGGAATTATTTTCTCACTTGACATGCTACCCTTCACGAGATTCTTTTGTTTCTGAATTATAAGACCAAAACTGGTAGGAAGACTTTCGAAATTAGTGCAATTAATGCAAATTAATGGAAATAAACGTATTTAGTACTGTATACGTTTAACGAATAGCATATTATTTTCACCACCAATACACTGCACATGTTTGTAGATACGTGTGAATCTTATTTTTAACATAGAAACCCATATAATAAATAGTAAAATGTATCATACTACTACCATAGGTATTAGCAACTTAGTTAAATTTTATAATTTTTCGCAGAGACTGGTCCTAAAAATTGCTTTGAAAAATCATAGCAATTGTTACGTTGGATGACAGTTTTTCGAAAGTATCTTTTAGAAAAGGGGTTAATATTGAAGTATGATCTAGCAGCAGAGAATTTATCACCGTGTAGGATGAAATGATTTACAGTAACTTTCGTATTTACGTATATCGCATAATTCTACGACGTACGTTTCCAAGAAATATGAGTGGGTTGATTTACCAATTTTTACACTTTGGTGAAATTTCAATATTGTTACGATCCATCAAGCAGACCAATGTCCGAGTATTTATGAACGATGATGTACGGACGATTATGAAATTTCTGTATTTTAATAGCGAAATAAATCCTACAAAGAGCTTATATTCTGCGAAGCGTGAGAGTTAAATGATCGCGAAAGCCATCTATTGTCAATGATACGAATTCCGATGTTAATTTATTCGGTGGATGTCATGAATAACACTTGTTAGGTTGCCGCTCCAGAAATTTGCGTGACTCTCGAACGATCTGCCTACGAACGCTCGTTTTTACGCGAAACAGGTACACTGCGTGGGCTTGTTGTCCTAGTGACGTTATTAGCATACTAATGTTGAATTTTAGCTGGGTGGCATCAGAAGAATTTGGACCAAGTTCAATCCCCACTTAGAGCCACTTTCTTTGACGCTACTGCTACGCACGTTACACGTAGAGCCATATAAAAATAAAGAACCATAAATTATTTATTTTACAATTATTTTACAAATATTCAAAATCTATCGCATTTCGTTTGCTGCACCAATTGCGAAATAAGCGAAGAAGATTAGCAAAAGATGAAATTTGAGAAACGCGCCAATCGATTAACGTGTCAGTCGTAGCATGAAAAAATTAATTTACAATGTGAAATAATAGGATATCACAATATAATCGAGTTGTTTCTTTATTCGTATCTGTTGTCAAATATGTGTAAATTTTTATTATCTCGATGATGTTATGCGTTTCGTTATAACGATTTTTTAAGCCATAAAAAAGTAGAAGAGACAAAGAAACTATTTATTTGCTATGAAAAAGTGGAACAGAGAGAACTATTAATGAAATATTTGTTTCTTTTATTCGTTTTTATTTATATAACCTCAATTCGAGTTTAATAACTGAAATATCAATTTGCGATACTGCAGTTAGTTAGAACGATAACTGGTGACGAGAAAAAAAAGGAGGACGCAATAGAAACGAACTGGGTCTAATACGAATCTGCAAACAATATAAAAATAAATTGGACTCGTTTAATTAAATGCAACGACTGTCAAAAAGTTCTAATTGATATCTGTGTTGCATACATCCTCACAGATTTTTCCCATTTACAATCACTCATTGTTCAGACAAATTTTTATTAATTCCACTTTTGTTAACGTGATTTTGTGCATGAAAGAAAGAGTTTTCCCGATATTTCATTACATTCCAGAGAAAATTCAATGAAATTCATAGAGAAATTAGAAATTCATCGTCCTTTTGATGAGGCTATTTACGGCGAATAATTTTGCTTATTATATATTACATTCTATTATTACAGTTATTACAGTTTATTTATTATCATTATAATTTATATGATCAGCCATGTTTATCGTTGATACAAGCATTTGTAAGTAAAGTCTATTCGAAAATAAATTATATGTCACGTCTATCTATCATCATATTCAAGACAGATTTTTTCTAAAATTTCTAAATTAAAAATGTGCACGATCTTCCGATCTTGGTTTCATTAAAAAGTCATAAGCAGTTGATAGTTTAATTATACGAAGAAAAAGAAAGGAAATTATTGACCTTAATATTCAAGAAACAATTTAAGAAATACGAACGTATAAAAATGATCGTAAAAAGAGAAGTGTTCAGGTTTCATATCTTAGAATATATACACAGGTTTAATGGATATCTACGACTCTCATTTTATGCAGGTATCGTTTTATTTTCCTAAATGGAATATATATTTAATTATCTTTTGGCTATTATTCTATACATATTACATATTGCTTGCTTTCATGCGTTTTAATTGTTTTAAATAAAACGGCGATATACCATGATTTGCGAAAAATGTTATTTGCACGTTTTATACGTCAGTATAAAAGTTAAACGTTGTACGATTTGCTAAATTTAGGTACAACGATAAGCTTTATAAATGATTTCAGATTTTCCTACTATGGCAATATTAACGAAGGAGAATATTATTGATCAATATTAATGATATAAGGCTTTGTATACTATGCTGACTAAGATCTGCTTCTTGTTATAGTATAAAGCGAATTAATACATGACACAATGGAATTGTGCACTTGTATTATAAAAATCCTATATTTAGAACGTGGGAGCCTGTAACAAGGATATATAAAAGTTATTGCAATTCAATCAAAGTTTCTCCATTTCATTAACGCTAGATCGAGTAACTACGTGATTTTATCGCTGAAGAATATGGAGTAACGAGAGACTAAAGAATAATTCAATTAATTTTGCGGATCAAAGAAATGGTAGATTAGAAGGGAAGAGCGATGACGCCCATTTCCACCCTTTCGTAGAAATCCACTTTTCTCATTAGCTAATTATTGAAAAACGAAGGTAATAATTGGCCGTTCCATCAAACGCCAATACATGGTCACGTGCATCAACGAAAAGATTTCAATTAGAAGATAAATACAAAATGAAAGAATTTACAAATTAGAGCTTGAAATACATTTATAGAAATCTATATACAATGAACTTTCTTGCGTCGATCATCAATCTTTAATTAAAATCGATTCTTCCATTCATTTCCATATATTCGTTAAGGCCACTATTATTCCTTTTCTATTATTTATTTTGCAGACGTACAAATTACAAGCTTAGTAAAACATAGGTACGTAAAATAATTCCATGACAGGTAAAAGATATAAAATTCACAAATACAGATATCGATCTTATGTAATAATTAAAAAGTTTAATAGTAAACCATTTTTACATACAGTTGCGCATGAAAATATTGGAGCACTTGTAAAAACCTTTCGTGAATATACCTGTTATGTGTGTTATACGAAACATATCGAAATTTGAAAATTTAGTTGATTCGTGAAGTTTAAAACAAGTCAGAATATGTATATAAAAACTATAAAATATTTGATGCAAATATTTATAACTTCAAGTCTACCCAATATGATCATGATAATCGTATCTCATTGCGTGTAATAATCATGAAATTTCAAAATATTTTATATAATACATACAATATATAGCAATTTATATATTATATATAGCAAAGTATTCTTATATAAAAGTCTTATATACAAAATATATAAATTCTTATATAAAATTAAAAGAAACAATTTGTTTCTGAAAGCATGTTTTGATACTGGTGCGCCATCTGGCGACAATAACCATTAAAGGAGGTATCTACATTGACTAGATACGAAATAAGTAGGAAATTATGTGGAACTTTGTGTCTCGAGAAACTCAGTCTCAGATTGTTTTTCGAGGTACAAAATAGATCTGACATACGATACACAATGCTTATTCGTGTCCTACATTTTGAGAGTCTCCTGACTCTTTTACCATTATCGTGTCACTTGCGACATTATCGATTAAGTAATGGTTTGAATTAAAACTAAATTTTTTTAAAATTATTTACAAGTATCGACTAAGATCGGTAGTACAAGGGGTAAAATAAGACATTTTGTATTATAATTGCAATATTACGATATCTAGTATAGAATTCTAATTTCTGCAATGCTTCTGTAATTGATCGTATGCTCTTAATGTCTTCTAGTTTTATCGCGTTCCGACTGCATTCTCAGCTTCTTGTTTATCACGAATTCAAATAATAATTTTTTATTGTCACGAGTCCTCAAGACATAACACAAAATTCAAATTCACAATGTGAAAAAATATGTAGGTATATTTAATAAATAAATACATACACATACTATAAAATAATATAAATATTTTTTAATCGAATAATATGGTAATAAGCGAGGACTTGTTGACTTGAGATTGTATGAGCTACCCAATTCTTTCAAGCCGCTCGGTTCTTTCAGATTGGACTGATCGTAATCAATAATAATTAATTATCATTATTCGAATGGAATATATCTTGGATCGCTTTCTCGAACAACTCTAATGTGATGCTAATGCACGTCGCCGTACGCAACGAACGTATTAATTAGATATCTATTATGCGTGAATCAATAAAGAAATAATATAATCATATACATACCTCCATATTTGTTGAAATAAATCAAACATTACCAAACATTTTACAGGAAATGTCATCGAATTGTTATCATTTATATATCTCTATTTTCTTGAAATCATCTCCATACTCAACCAAACTCAATCAAAACATAACCAAAGCTTTAGAGTTAATCTATAAAATTGAACCAATTCTGTCAAAATGAAAGAATAATTAAGCTCAAATTCTGTCTCATAAACTTACAGTACAATTGCTATTGGTAACACTAACACTTAATCTAAAAGGACGGTCGGTAATCAATGAACAGGGAAAGTTCGATAAACTATAGAATTTCGATATAAAAATACCTAACAAAATACCAACAAGAATATATTAGTTGAACGAACCTGATAATAGTCGATAAAAGACAATAAAATAGCAATATCAATTTTGATATCACGCTTTTCAACAATACAAAGACGTTTCGCGCCAAAACTTCGCGTAACTGACTCCTGATTGGCTGAAACGAAATAGCTTCGCTATCGTTTAAAGACGCGCGTAAAATTAAAATATTGTATGCTAGGGAATTTGATTTAAGCAACGACCTATAGCAGTTTCAGAGCAGGTAATCATAACGAATTTTTAAAGTTTGCTATCTAATGATTGATATGTATTAATTTACAATTTAGATTTAATTGAAACTCATTTGTGATTCAAGTCACTACTATACTTAATCGATAATGCCGCATGTGACACAAGAATGGTAAGGTGACTCCCAAACAGAGATCCCCTAAAACGTAGGGCACGAGAAAGCATTGCAAATTGTATCATTGCATATCAGATCTATTTTCTACCCAATCTGTGTCTATTACCTCGTCTGTAATCTGTCAACAACTGTAGTTACCCAATGAACCAAAGCGATACAAACTTTGTACAATAGATGGACCATATAGTTAGTAATCAAAGATTAATCCATTTCTAACACATGGACACACAATCTGTGCTTAGTAACCTAACTGCCAACAACTTTATATCAATAGTTATGTCAAATATTAGAATAATAATATCAAGTGTAATTTGAATTAAAATTACTCGTGTCATCGAGAATATGGAAACTAATGTAGCCGATACAGATAATATTAAAAAGATTTCAACTTTAGAGGAAGAGCAGAAAGTAATTGATAAGGCACCTTTTCATCATCTAAAAATTACTAATGCGCAAATTTTGGATACAATAGAAGGCAGGAAAATATGTGAATGTTGTAATAGATCAAGAAAATTTTTTTGTTATTCATGTTACTTACCTGTTATTAACAAAGAGTATTTTCCAATAATAAAGGTATTAATTATTTGGCAGGTTGAGAATCATAATGGTGTAAATTAGTTCACTGCTATTTTTCATAAAATAGTATTCTACATTTATAGTTATAAAAAATTCATTATATTTTTTTAAATCATGAAAACATATTGCAGCTGAGAATAAATTAATTATGAAATTAAAGAGATGATTCTTTTAGAGAATTGAAATACATGACTAAATCCAAATTATCTAAAACTTGATACATATCATTATGATTTTCAACTTGTAATCTGTTTAATATGCATTTAAATTATCTAAATATGGATAGACGATATATTATTTTCAGTTACCTATTAAAATTGATATCATTAAACATGTACGTGAAATCGATGGAAAAAGTACTGCAATTCATGCAGCTATACTTGCTCCAGAAGATGTGAGAATTTTTACATATCCTAATTTTCCAGAAATATTGGACAAAGAAGAGGTATGATAACAATATTGTGTTTTGAATCATCTTATTTCTTACTAATAAGTCTAAATAATATTACCCCTTAGACTGTTTTAATTTTTCCTAGCCCTACGGGTATACCTGTGGATTCCTTATTTATAAAGAAAGTTGAAGAGGATAATAAAATAATTACAAATACAATAAAGAATGCATTTCCTATAAAAAGAGCTATTTTTATTGATAGCACGTGGCATCAAACAAAAGCTATTTATAATGATCAACGATTACGAGGTATATAAATAAATAAATAATAATGATTTCATTAATAATAATAATCTCATCATTTTAAAGCATAAAATAACAGGTAAAATTATCAGGGATTATATAATATTACACATAACAAAATATTAGGATAAATGCAACCATGTATATTTCTATAACTTTTGAATGATATGTATAACAATTTACATTTTTGTTATCTTTAATATTCCTCTCAAAATAAAAAATATTTAGTAATGTTACTCATAACATTTTATTCTCAAGAGTAACAAAACTGTTATTTTTTGAAATTGAGTTAATTTATATATATTTCTTTTCTATAATATTAAGAATATAGAAAAATTAAAACAATATTTTAATTGATATGTATTTTTAATTTGCAGATTTGCGTTGTGTCATTTTAAAATCAAGAATATCACAATTTTGGCGTCATCAAAAAAAGAGTCCACGATGGTATTTAGCCACAATTGAGGCAATTCATCAGTTTTTAGTAGAATTGCATACATGTGCATTTGGTGCAATACAAGGATATACTAACATAAAACATATTGAAGAAAATTTCACAAATAATATAATATATCAAAATATGAACGAGTTACCTGAAATAGATCAAAGATATAGAGGTCAATACGATGATCTTTTATATTTTTTTAAATATATGTATGAGAAGATTCATACTATGTATGATCATGATGAATTACGGGCATATAAGAGGCCATTAATATAATTCTGTGATAATAAAATTTTTTATAAAGAAAAGTATTAAATATCATATAATTCTATTAATAAAGAAGATTAGTATCATTTCCATGATCTTTATTTTCAACCTTAAAAACATGATTATTAAATGAATCAGTCCTTTACAATAACTGGTTTTGTAATATGAAATTACAGATTAATAAAGCTAATGATTTTATATATTTATTATACAAACTGTTATATAAAATAGTACAGTGATATATTGCAAAATATTTACATACATATATATTACATACATATATCATTAATCATTTAGAACTATTTAAAATCCCACGCAATGTAAAGAGACATTAATTATATAATTTATTTCTGAAAGTCAAACACTGCAATTATTTAAATCAAAATACAAATTTAAAATAACATATGTAAATTCCTTAATATTACTTTAGGCTATATCGCATTTCTAAATTTTTTTGTACTGATATTATTGAACAAATATATTACCTTTTTTGGACAATATTACTTCTTAACAACATTCGACAAATTAGATAACAAATGCATATGTAAAATCTAAAAACTTGGAAAACGGCATCCAAAACATTAAGAAAATGATGTTTCTCGAACAGAGAGGTAGGTGACCTATAGGTATTTCCAGCAAATCAAACATAAAATTATATTATCTATTTCTGCGTTAAAGTTTCCCTGAAAAATTTGAAAATACGCGCACGCTTTATATTCCGAGGCGAACGCAATAATATCGGAAAAATGCGAAACGAGCTGTAAATATAAGAATCTGTTCATCGATCCTGGGGCGTGTTGAATTGTTTATTATGTTTGAAAATAAACAATGAAAACAGGGAGTATGTACGAGAAAGAGAATGCTCCCAAACACACGGGAGGCAGCACGCTGACTCTTGAATAGCTGCTAGTGACGTCACAGTATCCTCGTCTCTTACGTTCCGCAACCCGCGGTGCCCGTCACCCGTCTGCGATGAGTTTAGTTTTCAAAACAAGACTCTGGTTGCCGCTCGTAGGCCGCACTCGCGTTTAAACGAAAAGCTCGAGAGAGCCCAAGTCAAAACCTGCTAACACGGAAGGCTGTGTCGTAGCATAGTGTCTCGCGAGCAGTCTCCTTTTCTTTCGGTATTTTCCGTCTTCTCGGTTAAAACGTGACGAAAAAATGGACACCCTACGCGAGCAGGTGATGATCAATCAATTTGTGCTGGCCGCAGGTTGTGCCAGGGAGCAAGCGAAACAGTTGCTACAAGCGGCGCATTGGCAATTTGAGGTAAGGGAACCAGCTTCCGCATCATTTTTACGACAAACATTCTGAACTTCACCATATTTATGCTCATCGCGGCTCGATACTTCCTACGTAAACAAAGCAGCGAAAATGGCCGACCGTACAAGCGGTACTAACGTTCATTTCATCCGTAATTATTACGTATTAACATGCATTGGATTAAAAATGTCGATCGAATCTGATCGAACGATGCTCCGTTGTTGACTCTCGCGTATCGTCGCGTTAACATTTGTTCACTAATACACAAGGATCTGCGAGTGGAGTGAGTCAGTGAGCACATTTACTATCACACAGGATGAAGTCCATTCATAAAAATCATACGATGTTGCTAAGAGGTTTTGTTCGTTATTGTTGTGACGAGATTGCTCCGAGACCCTGTCAAGGTTATGCGCACGATATTTTTAGGTTAACTGACTATAATACGAATCTTTTTCGCGAGTATAACAAAATTTATGTAAACGAGAGCCAACAAATATCAGCCTCCAGATATACATAAATAATGAATTTAGAATTTTCAAAGATTTTATTCTGGAGAAAACGATTTGTAATATTGAAGTCGCAATTTAGTTACAAATATAGCTAAAGATGAAATTATTACTATGTTCAAAGTTACACGCTGTTATAGAGGGTTAACGCTTTTCTAATATGTTTGTTTGTTTTCATTTACGGATGTACGCTATCGTAAACTGTATTCAGGTACGAATCCAGTTTTAGACTTGGCTTTTATTCATTGAACATCGTTGCAGCCGCGCATTCATCATACGTAAAGTTTTCGCTGGTTTAAAATAGGGTCATGTATCTATATCACACTTGATTTCTTCAAACCGACTCTGTAAACGGACTTGGCCATTAACAATGAGAACAATGCTGACATCGCGTGTGGCGACCGCGAACAATAATTATCTTTTCAGTACAACCTTTCCAGGCCTATCGATTTACAAGCTGTTCGTTTGTACTAAAAGCCTCTTTCGATTTATGGAAATTAGATCACATTTAGCCTATCCATACATTTACTAAGTATATGCTTTGTATAGTGTGTTAACGACCTTTATATGTAAGTTTTACAAGCATAACGCAACTTGTATGTATTTTTACTGTAAATATACTTGTGGATTAATTCTTTCATTCGGCGTTCGTTGCAATAATAAACCTAAATTAACTTTCATATATAGACATAACATAAATATAGGGTGTCCCAGTATCGATGCTACAAATGAGGTGGGGGTGATTCTACTTCAGATTTTATCGGGTATGAGCATAGCGAGTAAAAATATTTTATATAAATATAAATATTTCTAAGCTTTTCTATTGCGAGGAAGTTTGTGTGTTGAAGAAAATATTAAAAAATCATTCTTAATATTCACGAGTTCTCGTACCAATTTCGTGTTGAAGTTTTTCTTAAAAATTTTGACAATTAAATCTTCCGGATATAATAATTTTGTTATTTAAGAATCCTCTATTTATCACATATATTTTATTTTTTTAAATAAATTACGTAATACATTTGTAAGAATTAAAATCTAACATCAATTCGCAAAGAGACGAAATATCAAGGAAACGTAAAGAGTAGAATAAATTGATATTAAATGTAATCATTATCCATTAATAGTTGATTTTAAAATATTCACTGTTCGTATGTACCTTCACGTTTATGATTGTCAGCGCTGAAAAATTGTATATACTTATTACCGTACGAAGTTCGTTTTAATTTTGTTTCATATCAATAAATGAATCACCAATTCTACCAATCGGTTTATCGCGCGTATTGATTCATATTTGACATACATTTTCTTCTAAAATTCTTTACGTATTGAAATAGAAGAACATGTATGATTCAAAGATGAAAATATCACAGTAGGAGGAAACTGATTATTATTCCCTTTCATTTTGAATTTTTATATCATAATTTTGCTGTTTGTTCAACAAACGAAAAGAATTAATATCTCGAGAAGAATTTCAACATCAAATTGAAGTGAGACATCATACGTATTAACAATGACTTTTTGACCTAACTGAAAATAAACTCAACCTGTTAAATTGAATGATGTAAACCTTTTAAACGTGGCTGATCAGTCTACCAAGTTTTGTAGGAGCCAAAGATATATCTTTTGAGGCAAGAAATATTGTAATGTCTTCAATTCCTGTATGACGAGCAATATTTTGAAAATTTTTATATGGATGGAAAAACACACACCTTTAGTTCCAAAACCAAAAAAAACAGACAATTTTAATAACATGAGTTTGATTAACAATAGACTGAATTTTAAAATTGCTTTTGTGTCCCTTGTAGTTTAAATAACGTATTTAATTACAAAATCAACTAAAAAGAAAGTAGATTTTGTTATATGAATTTTGAATAATAATAGGATTGGAGAATAATGGAATTTTTAAATTGCTCCGTTATAAAATACCAAAAATGTGTCTTATCCTTTATTATTTATGCTTCCGTAGGCATTCTGTAACTGTCTTCATGTACATGTTTAGTCCGAAAATAAAAAAGAGATTTTGTAACGTGACTTTTGAATAATAATAGGATTGTAAGGTAATGAATTTTGATTTCGCTCCATCACAGAACACCGAAAATGTGACTCGCCATGTATTTTTCCAGTGACTTTCGTTTATATTTATAGAACATATGAACGTCGACTGCCACGGTGATGATCGGTGAGCCACGTTTACTAAATTTTTTAGAATTTTAATTAATTAATTAATTTTAATTTTCATTGGAATAAAATAAATTTCGTGGCCTAACAATATGTTCAACGATGTAAATTAAAGAATAGCAATAGATAAATCTGATAACATTGTTAGAAAAGCCATGCACAAACATAATATAATATTTTGCAAAAATTAAATTTTATGGTATAGCAAGTATACTTTAATCTATTGCGGCTCCCAGGACAAAATATATAAAATTTGCCTGGTAGTCGTCGTATTAACTGGAAAAATCTGGAACACCCTGTATATTACTACAGCATTACGTCTTATTTAACATCAATTGTCTATTACCCTTCATTCGTGTTCCAGCGGTACGGATTAATATGACTTGTGTTTTAAGGTTACACAATTATTCTCGATAATAGAGAAATCTGGTAAAAATGATACTCGGTGAATCCATCGTTGTAAATTTTGCGGGATTAAGGGAAAACGTTATAATATGTTTTGACGAGACAAGATAGAAAAGATGCCTGTATACTTTGATAATATAATACGTAGATTCAATATCTCGTTGTGTTTAGTTGGTGCGTTTCTCATACTTTCACACGATTAATATATAATACGAGGAAATACAATAGGATAGACTTTCAGCAATTAGTATCTTATCCGTAGTGAGCATTAGCAGAGTATTTCTTTGCTAAAAGCTTCTGCATTTCAGATCCATTTAACGTTAGAACCTCGTGAATTTTATTCTTCTCGTTGTCGGTAATTTTAGCCGATTTTCTTGATTTTAAACGCGTGTCTTTTTGTTAAATATCGTGCTCGATGTTTTATTTTCGATAACTTTTAATTAATTAACGCTTTAAAACGTCGTGTATTGCGGAAGTATGTATTTATGCTTTTTAAACTTTATTTTATTTATTTGTCGGTATATTTTTATAATCTACTATCATACCATATTGTACTATCATTAAATAATTTATTTATTACCTAATTCTGATTTTTTACAGAGAGACAAAAGCAATTTGTGTTTGTTTTATAAGCAAACAAAATAATAACAATAATCAACAATTAACTATTATATATATAATAACAATTAACTATTATAAATAATTGATGCAGCTGTAAATAGCAAATTTAAAACATTCTAGTTATAGAAGGGTAACTATTTTTTTTTATTAAAGTATCGAATGTATAGCATAAATAATAAATCGCTTTCAGTACATAATTTTCGGGGAGTGAAATAATAAATAAGCCTTATTTAGAATTGCATATGTAGAAAATTTATATTAAATTACAAAAAAGATGACTTTATATGCTAATAAGGAGAACCTGCGATAAAATATACGAGTGCTTTTTAATTTGCATTTTACACAAATTAAAATTTGTCCATAATTGTTTTATAATCTCTTAATTCTCCAAAACTTCTTAACAAGCCAGAATGTTGCATGCTTATGAGGAAAGAAATTACCATATATGTTAATTACTTTTTCATTTTAATTTGGATGTGCACGATAGTACTGCACCAATCAAATATAACGCAACAGTGATAAACATATAAAATAAACTTAATCAAAAACATGAATACGAACATCTGATACATATCCTGCTGCGTATGTAACTTCTGAGTTACACAATATTATAAAAAGCCATACGAAATTGTTATATTACGTATGCATGATATTTCTATAAAAATACGAACAGTCACTGAGCATCAGAAACGCAAAGCCAAGAATATCAAGGCAATGCGGAAGAAAAAATGAAAACAGTCAAAGTGACTAGCATACAGGTTTAGTATTTTCTAGTTGATATTTTATTTCTTTACAAGAAGAGAAATTTTAGTATAAAGCTGGTCGCTAATATAAATATGGTCGCTAAGTGGCGATAAAATCGCGAAGATATTGAATGAAATGTTTTCATAGGAAATTTTGTTTTCAAAAAAATTGATTTCGAATATTTAATTGCGAAGTGTTACCGGATATTGCTACATCCCAACGTCTTAACTTATATTTGTTTTTCTGCTACGTACATATTGAGTAGCCAAGGACACACGATGAAGCAGAACATTGATAGAGGATAAATTTTATTATTTTTGAAACTGTTCCTCATACTGTTACATACACAACTGCATTCTTCGAATTAAATTGCTATGAAATTAAATTTCTCTTCTTACAAAGTAATAAAGTTTCTTATCATCTTTTATTGCGTGTCCTCCATTATCCAATAGAATAAACTTAAACACAAGTAAAATACCGGTTTACAACGGGATTAAATAACACTTATCAGGCAATTATTTAATGCCAAGTTTCTCCTAAATGATGTCTGGTATGGAAAGATTCACTTTTATATTTCGAGCTTGAAATTTATTTTTGTAACAAATAATTCCTATACTATACTATAAATATATACTTTATGCAATAATTCCAGAAAGCATTCTGTGATTATATGACAAACGTAAATAATTTATGAAATCAGCAGAATTATCCAGTTATCATATCTAAAATCTGACTACATGAGCTAATTAGATTCTTTATTATTAGTGATTTTGGTTTGAGTTAGATTTTATTATATGTTTTGGGTTATTATATGATAAAAGCAAATAATCTGTGATATTACATAGCATGAATTATCGACTCACAATATTTAAAATTTGGTCGTGCTGTAATGATATTTTTTTATTTTAACTAACTTTGGTTTAAATATGGTAAGATAATAAAATACAATAATGCACGAAATATAGATAAGTGAATATATCGATGACTGCACAACTATTGTTTTTTTTTTTGCATATTGTTTATTTAGCAGTTTTGGTAATTTACGATTAAGTAAATATCTTGCACATTGTTTCTATCTTTATCGGCGCTATTATAAAATTGTGCATTGCAAATTGCGAATCGTGCATTGGTCCTTTTCTAGCATCACATAAAATGACAGTGGCGGATCATGATTCCTGAAAATATCTCTATACTAAATACAAAGAGTAATAATATTATTTTCGACAAATTTAAGAAGTCAACATATAATAATGACACAACATAAAGAAACAATGAAGAACTATAGAAATTCAAATTACACAAACAACGAACAAACGATATTTGCGCAGTAAGTCATCGATACGTGGCTTTTTAGAAATTGCACGATGTTACGGAATGCTACGAATAAAACAGAGTGCGATATTACCAACATCGAAACCGCGAAGAAAAGCCATGGTTTGCCACGAGACTTTGGCAATTTACCATAAGACGCGGCACCAAATTGATCGATAGTTGATTGCGAGATCGAAGCGATTGTTTAGCGCAATGTTTACTAAACGATTGCAACACGATATTAGACGTCAAATTGTAATCCTCGGCCATCGCTTGAAACGCGTGCTTTCGTAAGAACCGCGGAGGATTGCTAATATTTAATGTCATTCCGTTACTATTATATCGTTACGTCATCTTGTGAAAATAACCATCGCATCATTTAAAATAAACACAGCCAGCCTGTTACGTTCATCCCTGTTCATAAGTATTGGGACACTTGCTGATCCAAAACACATTGTGAAAATACACGATGGCTTATAAAAGTATTTTAACGCTTACCATCGAGAACTCATGCGTATACAGGTTGTCTCAGCTGATGTTGACATCCTGCTTTAGTTACGTCATTATCATGATCCATAGCGAAAAATATTTCGGATAAGAGTTGATATATATATTCTGATGTTATTAGTTTCTCTGTATGTGGCCACGTAAAGATCATGTTATGAAGGCAATTTTTTTTTATTTTTTATTGTAATGGAATTATATATTTGAGAAATGAATAGACGTAAGATCTAAGAACTTGATGTTCTAGAAATCATGGCAATAAGCAATAAGGTAATTCTACGTGAAAAAACAAGTCGAAAATATAGTTTTATCTTTATTATAGCTTTCCAGAGAATCGACCTTGAAGATTTCTCAAATATACTTGAATTTGACTAATTTTGGACACTTATTTACTGAAATGGAAGATTTTTATCAAATTATTCCCAAAACGTGCAAAACCGTTTTCGTTAATTAGAACGTCACGCGTACGTTTCTGATTAGTCGCCGGAATATTCGCCCAAACTGACTTTTGGCGTCTCGTCTTAAAACCGTATTGACGCAGCTAAAATCGATATACAGGGTGTCGGGAAACTTGGTAAAGCTCTAAAACTCGAAAATACTAAAACCACGTAGAAAGTAATTTTTTCAGAGGAAAAGCTGATATTGTATTTACGAGAAACATGAATGCACGTGAAGACACTCGTCCTGTTTTTTATAAAGCAGTAATTTTAAAAGTCAATATCGTAATAGTCAAATCAAAATTGCTTTTCCGTTTGATTTTTGGACGAAACGTGTGTTTTTGTCAGTGTCTTGAAAATTTAAGAGATATAAATAACATTAGTTGCGCAGAATAATATGCAATGATCACTGTATTTGTTATTTATTGTACGATATCATAACTATGCCAATCTTACTAAACCTATTACCGATATAATGTTTCTACTGAATCAATATTATTTATTTATTTCACAATACCGTGAATTTACCACCTATTTTCAAAAGGCTGATATCGTTAAATCTATCAGATTATCGATATCTTTAACTATTATATAAACATAATAGAATTTTTTAACTATTAAATAACATATAAGTGAGAAAATCAACAAAAGCATACGTGTTTATCACATTTTTCCCGCGTAATCTTCATGTGAAATGTAAATAAAGGAATCGAGGGAATCAATTAAAAGTATCTAACAGGAAATATTATATCACTAGAAACGATTATCAGCAATATCAACAGCTAATCGTGATAAAATACGAAGGTTTATTTTCTCTACCACAAAAGATGTTTGATATATCTTCCTTTTATTTGAACAAGACATTCACATATTTAAATTATGAATCAATATACATAACATAATATTTAAATATTCTTACCTTGTCCCACTAGTTATAATTCAATTATAATGTTTGTCATAGGCAAATATATTAAGAGTACAACGTAACGTACTCCGGCAAGGAGATGTAACATCACATTTTGCACTAAAAGTATTTATTTTAGTGAACACATGTGAACATTATTCTGTTAAATAACGAAGAAAGGAAATATCTGTTAAACAACCAACTTG
Organism: Bombus confusus; assembly: GCA_014737475.1. Lineage (NCBI taxonomy): Eukaryota > Metazoa > Arthropoda > Insecta > Hymenoptera > Apidae > Bombus > Bombus confusus. The sequence continues at coordinate 196,298 of JACXIV010000111.1, forward strand.
TAGCACATGATAATCAGAGATTGTTGTTCATTCCTAAATATAAGAACTAAAAATGCACTCTGTGATTTCTACATCGGTCTTTACTTAGGATTATATTATGAAATTTTATTTTCATGGTAAATTGAACATGTATTACAATTTTTGATGGAATCCATATTTAATACGATTTTAAATTTAAGATTGATAACTTCAAAAGTATTACTAACTCGTGATGAAAGTAGTTTTTCTAAACAAAGTAATTCTTTTACTATCAATATTCTTATCAAGGAACATTAATAGTGACAAAGAAAGTAGAAAATTTAAACTTCATAACATAATATTATCGCTTATTTCTCCCTTCATAAAGCAATTTTTATGTGAGATAGAATTAAACGTAAATGTAGACCGTGAACTTTTATGTTATTTTATATTTTTATGCACGCACTTAAAATCCGTGGATTTTTGTATCTTTAAATTTCACGTAAATGCGCAAAAAATTGCAGTCTAACCATATACTTTTATAACTTGCTATACAGCACGTTTCGTTTTATCTTGGATTCGTAAATATCTTGCAACTCCTTAGTTATTTTTGCTTATATGAAGAATTATGTCAGACTAAAGCTAGTTGATTCAGACAATCGAATATTGTGATTCCAGCTTTTGAAGCTTGTCATCATTTTTTAAAATATCATTTCAGTGCAGTTGCATATATTATACACCGATCAATGCATCTTCATACTGCAACTTCCATGTAGCAAGTTTTACAAAATTAAAATTGAAATACTATTTAAATTAACCATTTTCAGACGCTAATACTTTAATATCCTTTTATAAAAAAAAAACAATCGCGTCGACTGGCTTGAAAAATATATACAAAGCCAGTTGAAAGAAATGATAATAATCTTTTGAAATTTGGAACAAAGAGACCTTGAAGGAAAATGTTCATGAATCATGATGTTTGTTGTTCTAAATTCTAAGCAAATTAACTTTATCCTAGCGCCTTTTTCATATCGATAAAAGATATTAAGATATTAACGAATCCAGGATAAACGAAATACCCTGTATATCTACGTTTTATTTACAACGTTTACTATGTTTTATTTATGATTTCAGGGCGTTGTATTTCATTGTCTTTTTTTGTTGAATGAAAATAAAATGTTCACAACTACATGCACAAAGATACGAAAAAGCTCGTTTCATATTTTTTTACAATCGTTATCTTTTCGATTAGAACATTAAGACATTTGGAAGATAAGATCAATAAGTAAGATTTAAAGAATACTTCGACATTAGCGTCGAAAACTTTACACATAAAAGACAAGCAAAGGAACACTTGTGTTTATACGTTTCTCACTTTTTGCACAGTAAATTTGGTGAAATTAAAATTGAGATATCTCTTGAACCAAACATTTCCAGGGACAAATAACTCGACATTTTTGTATAGGGAATAAAAGAACGCATCAACTGGTACATAAAAAAGTGTAGCCTTAAAAAAAAAAGAAATACGTAAACATCTAAAATTTCTAAAATAATGACTACGAAAAAGTATGTTTCGCATCGTAAGATGCGTCTCTTCGAGCCAAATAATTCATTGCTTTAAGCATTTCCTCGTCTCATTAAAAGTAACGAGGATATCGCTTTGTAACAGAATTACTGAGACACCCTGTACATTCGAGTGTATCTGACTTTTTATTTATACGTAATACAACAAGAAAGAAAACTTTCTGGTCGAAATACTCGAATGGTAACTATAATATACCCGAAAAGAATGGAATACTCGTAATAGTTGATGCTACGTTATCTTGACAGAGAATACGGAGAAATAAGAGGAGAGAGAATTCAGTCTGTTCGTTGAATTCAGTCTGAAAACTTTCTCTGCTCGGCTGCTAACGCGTTTAACAACAGATTACGACACGGGTTCTAATGAGTACTGGCAAGTTTCTGTACGTTACCCCGGTCGGTACCTTTCCAGTTTCTCTCTCTCTCTCTCTCTCTCTCTCTTATTCGCTGCCTCCTTTCTTTTGCTATCTCGTCTATGCCGGTATAAATACACAATAGACGAAGTGCTTTCACGATTATCCAATAAGTTTATGCGTGTCTGGACATTTTTAATTAGTTCACCCTCCGCAATTATTTATAGCATTTCCTTTATTTATGAGAGAATAAGATTATAATTGAATAATCAATCATTTCATATATACCTGATTCTTTCAGAATTGTTGATCCATAATGATCCAAGTTAGATGTGTTTTGTCTAAAATTCCGTGAATACAGTGAATTAAGATAATTAATTGTACGTTATTACGTTTATTTCCTATACATACATATATAAGAATTATTATTATAATTATCTATTACCTATAATTCACTGTATATATATATAAATACTAAAATACGAGAAGAATAATAATTTTAAGCGATAATGTGTGGATAAACCTAGATAAGTAAAATATACAGTGTGTTTTGTTTACTTTGCATTGCATAATATCTTCACTGTAATACTTTAGTCGATACAAAAAATTGCGTTGGAGGAAAACCGGTGATGTGGGATGACAAATATTACCATTTATGAGTTTTCCCCCTTAAAGTCATGCTTTTCAAGGTCGTTGACATTTTTTTCTTTAATCAAACTACATCTTTTTGGCAATTACGCAGCTTAGTAACTTTCTCCAATTTTGATTAGTTTACTTTAGTCTTTTTCTTATGAAATGAGAAAACATTTTACAAATGAATGACTTTTTGGCTCGCCTCACTTTTAATCTTCAAAGTTTATGAATACGGTTAGATTATGTCAGGTTAGATTTGTCGACCCTTTTCAGGGCAAACAATGTTTTAAACGATGGAAGCACTTTCGTTTACCCAAATATATTTAAATAAACGTGAGCCTTATTAAATTTTTCGACCTTTTAGTTAATAAACACATTCTATTTCTACTGTGAGTCTTTCGTGTTTAGGCTAACTCGAACATAACGGTACACCACAAGTGTTTTAATTTATATTATCCGATATATAATTATCTGTTGAAAATTTTATAATAATCTCAACTTAGAATGATCGAAGACATTGTATGGTCTTTTATAGATTTTTTTAAAGATTATTAACCACTGAAAAACACGTCAGGAATATCTCAAACACTACGATAGTTACGTTTACACAATAAAGGCTAGTATCTAATCAAAAGCAAGACACACGATATATTGAAATATTATGAAAAATAATCTACAGTGATTCAAAAAAATATTCGAGCACTTACCACGACAAATTTTCATGAATACGTTACGTGCATTGTAGGAAAGTTTTCGAAATTGCATTAACACTGTAATGAAACATAGCTATCATGATTATGATAGCCAAATTCAGAAGCAATTAAAAAATGTATATAAAAGTTACAAAAGATTTATTGAAAGCATACGCCTAGTGAAAAATTAGTATACGACGTGAAGTTTTAAACATACAATTAGTGCTGCAGATGATCTCACTGCATATTGTGACTTATTAATAAAGTGAATGATATAATCAACTGTACAATATCTTGCGTTATGTATGCGTTCGACAAATATCTTGCAACTTCTCTACATATTTTTAGATTCGTTTCACTAATATAATCATGATACAATCGCGTCTCATCAAGGTGCTAATTATCAGGTTGTCTGGAAAGTTTCTTTCGTTTTAGAAGGAAATAAGAGACGCACGATATTTTTCGTTTTCTATTATTTTACCGAAGCACGTATGATCCATTTTGTTCCGTTTCTATTATTACGATCATACGTAATTCGATAAAATAATACGAAACAAAAAATGTCGCGAAAGAAACTTTCCGCACAACCTAATACATTTCAAAATGTCTCGTATAATACAAACATCAAACGTTTCTGAGAGTGTTCTAATACTTTCGTGTGCCATTGTATGCTAAAATACAGTATTTGACTTGTCGTGGAATGAAAATTAATTGTTTCTATGGAAACAACTATTCTTATGATATTCGTAATTTCATAATTTGAAGAAACTCATATGAATCAATCTCATGCCGACAGACAAAGATTAATAATATATATATATATATATTTAATTAGTTGAAGTTCTTCTGCCATTGTATATTAAATTGTTAACTACCGTTAAAAAGTTGAAATGCCTCGAACAGATATTCAAAAGAATATATAATGGCTACGAGACGTATTTATATACACATAGCTTAATTTTCAACGTAGCGTGTTTTAATTACGTTCTAAAGTTCGTTTGCCTAGGATGAAATTTTTGCAATCACGTGCAAGTGCTACTAAATGATACGAAATTTGTCACAGTCGGCTCTAATTAATTGGTATACGAAGCCAATAATAAATGCAATGCCATTTATAGTACAGCACAATAGACTACCATACTTTTCTCGGTCACCGTACATTGTGCACGAACAAAGCTCGTTTTTATCCCGACCTGTTCGATCGTAATATCAAGAAATCTGAAATCCGTCATTTCGTCGAGTTTGCTGGGTCGGCTGTTACGTGACGCGCACGTTTCATCCAGGAACGGTTAATTTTAGCATCGAACGCGAAGTGCCATTAGGATATAATTGCACAGCCAACGCGCGACGAAGGCAGGGGCCGAATAATAGAAATAAGACTATTGTTACCATTATCGCGGTACCAATCGTCGAGCTATGCCATTTTATCGAGAGATCCTTTTCAAAGGCCGGCTCTCGAGCTAGAAGAGCGGCAAGATTACGACGCGACGATCCCATTGCGGTGACATCTGGCATAGTCCATCTGTTCTGTTTTTGTCGTCATCAGTGTCTCTCATCGTTAACAAACCTGTATATACATACCTTCGTTTCGCTATTCCACGAAGGTCAAACAAAATCGACTGTGACGATTCAACCGACCTGTTCCCATTCTTTCTTCCGTTCTTTTTTTTCTTCTTCTTCTTCTCTTTTCTTCGATAATTTATGTGTCGTTGGTTCGTGGAATGAATTGAGGAAGACGAGGAATTTATTTTCGCGTCTGACGTTCTCGAGAGATTTCTGAAACTGTTGGAGCGCGTTTTACGCGCATCGAGTACCCGCGAAATATCAAAACAATGCCAGATATATCGGAGGAGGTCGAAAAATTAACGAGGCACCACCGCAGGATGGCTGTGCGCCATTTCTTTTTTACCCGCAAGAATACGCGGCGGCGAAACTTTGTTTGCAAACCGCGCGACCAGTAATTTGCAAACAATGTTTCTTTCGGAAACTTCCTCTCTTCGAACGTGTTCGATTCTAGATTTTTGCTTGTAGCGTTGTTATATCACCAAACATATACAAGTGCTTTTGCTTACTTTGGAAAAATTGAAATTATTCTTCATTGAAGCAGAGACGTAGTCGTATACAGTGGAATCCCTCAGGACCAAGGCCGTGTCAGATAATCGGACTATATCTATGAGGTGATAAAAATGAAGAAGAAAAAAAAACGACCATAGATAATGCAGAGATAATTCGTTTCGACGATGACTTCTTCGTTTATGCGAAATGTGATTCGCGACGGTTGCTGAAAAATAGTGGAGGAACATGTGCCGATTAATCGGAATTCTATTCTGTATCTGTTTATTTTTATTATATCGCTTCAGTCACAATCCATGTACAGTCTTTCTCATATTTTTTTTCTACTCTTAAGAAACTTTACAATTTGTCCAATAAGGGCATGCGGTAATCGATTTAGCCGATGTGTGGGTGTAATTTTATTTTACATTTTCCGTTCATTTTCACACGTAGACCAACCTCTTGATCAATTATCCTTATTATCCTTGTCAATTACCTACTCTCGTCTAGTTGAGAATTAAGCAAATTTACCGTACACTAGCGGACAAAAGTTTAAAATGACTACCTTTCTCGTAGAATATCGCTCTGTATCCTAGACACCAAACATCCGATAGCTGCTATTGAAAAATGCCATTGAAGCCTACTAAATTTCGACTCGTCCGAAAATAAGACTTTGAACCAAATTTTGTACCGTCCAGTGCTCGTGTGTCTCGGCGAAAGCAATCCTCAGCTTCGGATTTTTGCGGCCGAATATTGCTTTCTTCCTTCGAGGTCGAAATCAGCATGATCTTTTCGGATAAACGGTGGTCTTTGCTGTTGTTTCTTTGGTTTATCGTTTCTGGATTATCCTATTTTTTTTATACTCGTAGGTACTATGGTAGCGTAGTGTACAAGCTGTGGAATACTCGGATCTACTTTTCCAATGTATCTTTCTTGTTGCGAAGTAACATAGCAATTTTTCTATCTTCTTGGCGCAGATCGTTGGCTCTACTCGCGATTTTCACTTAGATCCAGCCATTGTTACCATAAATGTAGTACGTCGTGCCAGATAGTTTTATCATCGTTCGTCGAATTCGAACGTTCGTCCGAAAGTAATGTCCGCAGCAAGTACAGCATCGAGTTTCATATTTATGCTCTCGAGTGTCGATCATGTTTCAAAAGTCTCGTAGCCGTTCGTAGATAAAGCGCGAGTGTATACGTAGTTGCAAGGACAACTACGAACTGTTGATTATTTATTATCTTAGTATAATACGTATATGTATATAGCGCGATAATCTGGCAGATAAGTAGCTGATTTAAACTCTTGTCCGCTACTGGATATACATACACCGAAAATTTCCAATCTCAATTTTCTGAAAACCAAAGCCCGCCACATAATTTCCTTATTCTTGATTTCCGTCTTATTTTGCGTCGTGGGATCTTCCTGGCTTTTCCACGAATTACCGACCTTTGATATAACACGGAGGGTTCGCGGAAAAAGGAGGAATATCAATTTTAACGAGTTGAACGTTTTTTCGTGTTCTCTCGCGTGTGCGCTCTTTATCACTGGCTATGTCGTGTTAATTGGAATAAACATTTTTCTGAGTATCACGGTACTTTTAAGAAATTAAGGCGTTCAACGTATTTGTTATATTTTACGGTTTAATGTGTTACGTGTATATTATCTAAAATTAGAAATAAAAGTTGAGAATGATTCAGAATAGAACGTATCGGTTTGATGTGTCATGTCTATGAGAAAATACGAAGTTGCGACATTACAAATTGAAAAATAAATTTTCCTTCTCCGAGAAATGCTAAAACTCAAGGTTCCCCCTTCTTTCTCGCGGAATCTCTAACAAACAAATTTTTCGTCACGCTGCGGTAAACACAGGAAAGAAATAGTTTCCTAGCTTTTAACAGAAGAACATTCGTAATGATAGATTAACAAACGTACATAAATCTTGTTATCTCTTATTTGAATAGTTTAACGTTAGAACACGCGGGATACGTTTTATCAACATTGGTTTTTCTTATGTCGATGCATACGAAATATCGTTCACCCGAAGTTTTCAGCTTGACGGGTTATAACCAGCCAATAAATTTCGTCCTATCTTTGTTCATTATCATATTAATCTTCCGAGATAACATACGATGATATACAATGCATATGTTTAGTTTTTCCGTAAGTCGAATATCATCCAAAAGGATAGAGTAAAAATTGCTTTAAACAAACATTTTTAATCGTAACATATGCTTTAGTAATTAACTCTATGTTTAAGTTAATTAATTCATTCTTAACCTTTCGACGGCGTAACAAAATCGCGAAAGATTGTTACAGGAATGAATGATCTTATCAGATGCAAAAAAGTACATATCTTCGTCTGTTTATAAGAGACGAATATTAATAATCGAGCTAGGAGCGATGACTTTTAGGATGACTGGAAGTTTGTATTCGCTACACGTTATTATCCAACGGTTTGGCCGAGCCTCTCTCGAGCTACATCGTCAAAGAATCGATATTTATTTTTTCTTTTAGTCGTTTATCTTCTCACGGAAACAATAATATTTTATATTATTTAATATTATAATTATTTATTTAATATTATATAATATTATATAATTATTTAATATTATTGTAATAATTTATTTAATATTATAATTAATAATCTATAGGAAACAATAATATGTAGAAAGTCAGTTTTTCACTGGCAAGTCGCATAAACGTGCCATTGGTCAGGGGTTACGGAAGACTTTCCATAAGCTTCATGCATCGGCGTGTAGAGAATAATTGATCAAAAAAATAGAAACTCGAGGATGGTATCCCGCTGGGGTAACCATCCGCATGTTATTTAGCAATAAAGCTAGAAAAATTTACCAAATGTCCAATGGGATAAACTGTAAAAATTCAAATTAAATAAAAAAAAAAAAAAAAAAAAAAATAAAAAACTTGTAGACCCGGAGAAAACTTCTCGGAATAGTCGCAAATACGTGTCTCGCCAAGGATTCTAAGAATCGTCTCATGCCTTCTGAAGCGTACAGGGCGAGTTTCAGAAAATATCCAATTTTTAAACCAAGTATCCAGCGATCATGGAACCTAGTTCGATCATTCAGTCATAAGTTATGACTCGTAACACGTGTTGCGACACATGTTGTGCGTGATATGTAAAACATTTTGAAACTTCATTAGCACCAAATGCACCATGATTGCCATGATTATATTGACAAAATTAGAACCTAGTCTGAAGATATATACGGAAGTTTCAAGATATTTGCTGCAAGCCTATATTTAGCACGAAATTCCTACACGGTATAAATACAGTACATCGAGACTTATCAATATGATGAGACGATGGTCTGTTTAAATATCCTTGTCGTCTATACTAAATATCTTGTAACTTTTCAAAACACTTTCTTGTACGTTTTCGAAATCGTTTAGAATTTCACCGGTGTAATCACGACAATTAGGCGTCGATCAATCATTACGGTATCAACGCAGTTTGAAAATGTTTCGTATAATACGCGCAATACGTCCATGAAAGACGTCGACGAGCGTACGAATTTTTTCGCGAGAGTATTTTCCATGTCGAAAAATTCGAAAGGATCTACAGAAAGCGTTAATTCATAATCGCTGGATGCAACGAAGTTGACAGAAGCATTTTTCAGTCTGAGCATGACTTTCGAGATAGGAAATTCCTTCTGCTGTGTTTTTGTTTCCTTCTTTCGCCGCCAGACGAGCGTTTTCAAAATCTTTTCACAACATACGTTCGTCTGGGTCGGCCGGAAAGTTTCGAACCGTAGATCTATTTCAGGTTTTTTGTCGTTACGTGACTCGAACGCAACCCGGTTGAGAGTTATTGGAACACGTGAACGGTTCTACCAAAGCTTTGGCAATTTAGAGCATCCACGTGACAGTCGAACGTATTTTTTTACCTCGTTTCTCGATCGATCATGGTATTTTCGTATGCAATTCGTATAAATAATTGTATTTACATTTATTTACATGCAAATAGAATTGTTTAGGTTGTTACCCACGCGCCATTAAGTTCGTAGCATTTACGCTCTTCTCTTTCGATTTAACCGTAAAGAAACAGAGGTAGGGAAAGCTTGGAATAGGAAATTTCTCGAATACCGTTTAAAATTTTTAACGAACGCTGCACACAATTTGAATAAATTAGTATTGTAAATAGGAAGCGGAGCTTGGACGAAGAAAATCAGCGATAGGAATTGCAATTGAAACAGAATTTTGTCAGCAGAAAATACATCAACTTTTTTATCGCATCTTTTCAATGACGAAAGTTAATCTCAAGTTTATTTGTACAGCTGTTTGTGTGTGATTTTTGCACGATCAAAGAACGTGTATGTAGGTCGAACTCTTTAAAAAAAGTTCATTGAAAATAATCCGTTGAAGAGGCAACTTGAGTTTTTTTATGGAAAAATTACGAGTGGGTGTTTGACCTTTTACCTGTTGCTGAAATTAACACTCGCGATTATAGCAGGAAGATCAAATCGAAATAATTAAGAATAATTTAATAATTAAGCAATAAGAATTAGAAGCAAAACGATACAAACGACAAGATCTTCAACTCGTGAAAAATACCGATAAAATGAAATTCTAATAGAAGAGTCTATGTTCTCCCGCCATCGAGCACGTTATTGCACTTGTTTATGCAACTTTGTATTTTTAAGCATACAGCAACGAACCTAAATAGAGATTGGTTATAACTACTTTTAATTATATGCTATAAATCTTTCGCTTCAGACGTCTTGTCTTGTATAGCTTTGTATGTTATGTCCATTTTATAGACCTTTGCTCTTTTAAATTATTTATAAATATATAAATATTCGCAATTATACTCATTACTGTGCTCTCGAAGCGAAAACATTTTACACTAGACTGGATCTTACGTATCATTTCAATACGTAAATATCTCGTTTTTAGGGAAAGATACACTTTTCCACCGAATCCCTTGTATCGTTGGTGCATATTTGTTTTCAACGTTTTGACAGTTCGATCAACACGCGACTGGGAGGATTTCCAGCGCTTTTTACACAAATACTAAAATACTCGTCGTGAAGCATATTGTACGTATCGATCAATATCTGTCAACACATTTATTGCTATTGACGCATATATTGCGTCAATTCACTAGATTATTTATATAATGTTACTGACTTTTTTTTTACATTCCAACAAAATTCATTAAACGGTTGACATATCGGTGTATTTTTTAAAGCAATGGTATAGTGGAATAATCGTTAGTACGTACTTAAATGTACTTAATTAGGTACTCAAAGACGTCTCAAAATAATCTATATAGCGATTTTTTGCGATCGAGCGATATGAAAAATTAACCGATTCTACAGAAATAATATCTGTCACGGTTTCAGAACTTCATAACGTATCCGTGCTGCGTCCTTTCGGTCATTTTCGACCCAGTTGTATTAGGTCGTCCGAAAAGTTTCTTTCGTTTTATAAGGAAATAATGGATGCACAACATTCGTCGTTTTATATTATTTTATCGAAATTACGTATGATCGATTTTGTTCTATCAAGATAAAGATCACAAAGTTCGACAGATTAGGCTTCGTGTTTGTATAAAGATGCATTACTGTAAAAGGCGTGTCTGCAAAAGAAAGACACTTTTCGGACAAACTAAAATTAAATGAAAAATAAACCATTAGCTTCCTAATGTAAAAAAATATGTCGAGTTCGAGCAGAATATGGAAAAGCTGCTATTGGTTCGCACGATTTCTCTTCCCGATTTTATTTCAAACACGCTCTTAAAATATTAGAAATTTATCGCGCTGAAATCAGCGTGATCGAAATATACAAGTTCGAGGATCGCGATAAAGGATGATCAGATACTGTTCTGTGATGTGATTAGGAACGATCTCACTGCACTAGTGCGATATTTGATTAATGAATATTTTCTCCGCAAAAATGAAAATGTATCGAACGAAAATCAAAGAATCTGGAGCATCGTTTCGCTTCTCTGAGAGAAGGCGAACTCGGACGAGCGTCATTTTTGATCTACTCGAATATTATGGTCTTCTTTCACGTGACACGTTGAAATAATTTCCAATTGGAAAATCCTATAATTCGTGAAACCGTACGAAGTACGTTAACGTTACGTTTCTATCTGTTAAGATAAAAGTCATCAAACGTGCAATAAACTCTTTGTATTCATGACATTGTACCACGCCAGAAAAATTTACTTAAAATTCTTATTAAGAATTGATTGTAAAATTTCATCTAAATAAAAAAAAAAGATAAAAGTCGGACATAACGACGAAATGTAACGTATCGAAGACAAGATACAGCGAACTAAGCGTACATATATGTAAAGATGTAAAATTTTGGTAATCGGGCGATCGATTTTTCTCTCGATTCTTCTTCTATTTTTTCTTCAAAATCTGAAATTCTGATTTTCTTCTCGTGATTCTATCTATCTCTGTATCCTAAGTTCCCGACCTTCTATATTTATCTATTTTGAAAAGAGTGTCAGTAAACAAAAGGAAAGTCAAATCTGCCGGTTGGAGTTTGTATTCTTCGGTTTGGGTGGTTTAAATTTTACAGAATTTACATATATATTACTCTTTTTATTTTCTTGTGCTTTATTTTATTTTCTCTACTAAACCGTGAATATCAAAAGCGATAAGCATCACCGTTTTTGATGAACCTTCGTGTTTATGAAAGCGGCGCGCGTGATCTTTCCGTGAAAAACATGAAATTCCCAAAGGAGAGAGAAATAATTTATTCTGCTCGTACATTGTGCATCACCACCGAGCAAAATACCGAGCAACTGCGTCTTCTTAAATGGAAAATACATGTACAAATGTATACTCCAATTAGTGTAACAAGCATAACGATAACGATCTTCCTGATTGTCTTTAATAGAAGACAATGTATTAAACAGAAGATATAGCGTATACTCGTGGAAAGCTTCCACACACAACATAATCATGATCATTTTATCGAATAATCAAACAATTTGACTGTTTGTTATCTTTAACACGGGTTACGCCAATACAGCTTGACATTAACTGTATTCGGTTTAGAGTCGTTTGTGATATCCATTTTTTTTTCTTTTCTTTTTTCTTTTTTTTTTTTTCAAGGCAAACGCAAAGATAAGATTCGTTACTAACGATCTATCGATGCCATCTGCGCGATATAACGATGAAAGTTATAACCATTTACCGCGTACCATGTACTCGACGGCCGCGAACGTTTCGTGTTACGTGTTCGTATCTCCGCAGAGGATCTATCAAAACAAAGATACATACGCAAAGGTTAATATTTTAAAAGCGTACAACCGGCAACGCTGCGACGCTATAGAAGCTAGTTTCGAAGAAAAACGGAAACACGGTGGAAATCCGCACGAAAACGCTCGTGTACGACGGATATACAAGAGCGGCCGCGTGGTGGTTTTTCTTGGAAAAAACAACTTTCAAAGCTTCGCGAAAGCGAGAATGTCGCGTGGCTGCGAGAAACTAGCGAGAATTGTGTGCTAGTTTCCGCAGCAATTGGGTCGGTTGGAAGTGGCTGGGCACACACAGCGAGCGGGTGATTCGCGTTCGGTAAACTTTCGCGCGATCGCCCAAAGCACTGATAAAACTGCCGCGTTTCTAGCGCTATCTGTTTTGCAATTTACGGACAATATACGACCGCGTTGCCGCGCAATGTACAAAGCTAACCTCGATCTATTGCGTTGGCAACTAAGTGATTGCGTATATTAAATAAGAAGGAAAATTCAACGTTTTTGCTTAAAAATATAACTTTGTTCAATTAGATATTGTCAATTAGATTTTTGTTGATCACCTTTTGCCATCTTTCAGGCAGTGTCATGATTCCATCATAAAACTTCTGATTTTTGCCAGCAAAAAACTGAATTAAATGTGATTTTACATCATCAGCGTTATTAGAAATTTTACCATTTAAGGAGTTCTGCATGAAACGAAATAAATGGTAATCTGAAGGCGCAAGGTCAGGGCTATATGGCGGATGTGACAACACATCCCAATCGAGTTTCAATAATTTTTGGTGAGTGACCAAAGATGTGTGGGGCTTTGCATCATCATGCCGGAAAACGACACCCTTACGATTTGCCAATTCTGGCCGTTTTTCTTCGACTGCATCGCTCAGTTTGGCGAGTCGTTGAACGTACACGTTTGAGTTAATCGTTTGGTTTCGTGGTAAAAGTTCAAAGTACAGAATTCCTTTATAATCCCACCAAACTGGCAGCAGAATCTTTTTTTGATGAATCCCAGCTTTTGGTGTCGTCTGGGCTGGTTCTTCTCGCATCACCCACGACCTTTCCGATTAACATTGTTATAAACTATCCACTTTTCGTCGCCAGTAATCGGTCGTTTCATAAATGGATCAATTTCGTTGCGTTTCCGAAGCGAATCGCAGATGCTAATGCGTTGCGTCAAATGAATTTCCTTAAGCTGACGAGGCACCCATAAATAGAGTTTCTTCGCATAGTCAAGCTGTTTTAATTTTTTTTAATGTATGTATGCGATACATTGAGCTTGTCCGCAATCTCACGCGTTGTGCTATGACGATCTGAATCGATAATGGCCTTGATATGGGTCTCATCAACTTCAACTGAACGGCCAGATCGTTGAGCATTTCTCGGTGAAAAATCACCAGAACGAAATTTGGTAAACCAATTGTGACACTGCCTTTCTTTCGAGGCTTCATTCCCATATACGGTACATAACTTCATGTGTGCTTGCGATGCGTTCTTGCCTTTTCGGAAACAATACAATAAAATACGTCTGAAATGCGCGTCTTGTTCTTCCATTCTTAAGTTGGGATACTAATCTAAACTAAATAACTAATCGATACAATTTTTTTTTCTAAATTGAAAGTGGAAGTCCAAAGAACAAGAAAGCAATATAGGTTAGGTGCTTTGAATACGTTGACAAAACAAAAGAATGTGCCAAGGCCACCTATTGACAAAATCCGCAATCGCTTAGTTGCCAAGCAAATACGACGTGAGACAGAGTCCCGAGAATAACGCGTTCGAAAATTTTATTTCAGCAATTGGACAAATCCAGCGACTCGAGAAAGATATTCGTACGTTTCTCGGTTATGTCCTTTACGTATCACGCGTGTTACACGAAACATTTTGAGATTTCATTAGCACTGCGATGACACACTATTATCGCGATTATATCGGTATAGTTCTAAGCGATTCTGAAAATGTGTACACAAGTTCCAAGATATTTGGTACAAGTACATTTTGCGCACATGACGAAAGTATTTAAACAGGCCATCATCTGCGATATTAACGAGTCTTGATATTCAACGACATCGTTTTCAACATGTACTCGTTCTGTATCTATGCCGCATACATGTTAATTTTTTACTAAATATAAGTTTGCAATAAATATCTTGCAGCTTCTACGTATATTTTCAGATATTGGGTTCAAACGCTGATATAATCACGATAATCGCGTCTCATTATGGCGCTGATAGAATTTCAAAATGTTTTATATAACACGCACGATATACATACACACATACGTATAGAAGTTTTTTATGGTAAGTGTATGAATACTTTTGCGAGTCACTGTATCTACTTAAATAAATATACTTGTTTACAACGTGGTCTTGTAAGTCGCTATACATGTATGCGTTCCAACGTTGAATTCGTCGTTCATTCATTTTATTAGTGGACCCTGTTGCATAATCGTAATAAGTGTGCTAACGATAGAAACGAAGTTTTACAAAGTACAAGTCGCTTGTTCCTTTACTAGATTCAAATTATCCCTTTTCACATAGCAAATATATCGCTTATAACTGGCTAACTCGTCGATCTACGAATATTGTTAGTCGGTAAATTATTGTACAAAAGTGTCGTGATATCTGTCGTAATTCCCAAGTTATGTCAGTTCGAATTGCATGAACTAATTGAAAGTGTATCACGACTCGTTTTTATCTGAGCGAATACAAAAAGCGTCACGAAGAAACAACTCGGGAAAAGACAGCAAAGTAAATGTGTACTTCAACGTCGTGAACAATTATATATATACAGGGTGGGGCGTTTAAAACAGGTCACCTGAATAATTCGCTTGTTTTTGAAGATAGGAGAAAATGCACTAGACCAAACTTACTTGGTATCAGGGGGCTCATAATCTGTTATTACCAATTTTTCTGTAGGTGGAGGCGTCAAGGAGATACGAAAGTCAACTCTGTTTTTTTAAATAAAACAGTATATTTTTTTACTCACATTCTGATAGAGTGTTTCAAGGCGAATACAATGACCTATTATGACCTGTCATTCAAGGTCACCCAAAGTCAACTGCGATAGAAAATAAATTGTCTCAGAGTACCACCCCTATCTTCTCTCCTATCTTCAAAAACAAGCGAGTTATTCAGGTGACCTGTTTAAAATGCCCCACCTTGTATATACTATTTTTCCTACATAATTCTTTTTTTTTACATAATTTTTCTCTATATAATATTCAAAGGCTAAAACAACAATTGTTTATTATATATTATATACATTATGTTGCAACAAATATAGGAAAAACCATATAGGAAATAACGTAAAGGGAGAAAGTAAAAGTAAAAAGAATGATCACAGCCGGAGTTGACCCTTAACAGTGAAAGTTACCGATGAGTAACTTTATCGTCGCGTCATAGGACAGTTTGTCCTGTGACTAGGTCTTGAATGAGTCAAACTTGGACGGAGAATTGGTCACGCACCAACACGCGTCTTTTCATTTTCATCTCACGCGAGGGAAGTTGCCCGGTTATTGAATTACCTAAATGTGAAAGTACCATTTTTCTTGCAGCCACTCATCGATTTCGACGCTATTTTTCCAACCGATGTCAAATTTCCCGAGTAAACAGCGACACTCGTTTCAGCTAATTTAGCGTTTCTCGTTCAAAGTAATTTTACACCTGAGTAGCTTCCTTTGTTGCTAATATCGATCGACTAGCCCTGCTACGCGTTTCTGAATATTTTCGATCCAATTATATTTTCCTGACGTTGACAGATATCATCTTCAGTTTGAGAAACAGTTTCAGTTTAATCTTGTACTATACATATTCTTGTAAAACATTACGTTCTTTTCGTTCGCCAAGATGAAAGCAAAATCGAAATATAACGATAGCAAAATCCTATCAAGGTTAAACCAGCACCTCGACGACGGGAATTCTTCCTGTTACAGTTTTCGATCTTACGTGCAAATTTTTTTTTCCTTTTTTTTTTATTTGGAAGAAAGTTACAATCAATTCTAAAAAAGAATTTTAAGTAAGTTTTTCTGGCGTGTTACAATGTCATGAATATAAAGAGTTTATTGCATGTTTGATTCTAATTGTATCTAGTGCTTAAATCTAGAGGATAATGTTTTTTTAGCCTGCGGATCTGATCCGACGTGACAAGTAATTGAGTAACTAGAGGGTTTTGGTGGTTGTTAACTCTTGTGCTATATCTATTACTGTATATATATGGAAGATGAGGAAAAACACGAAAATGTATACGTGCAAATGTGTTGTTAAAAAGTACCTTCAGTTCGATTTCTTAATACTAATCCTACCGACACTTCTTGTATACTTATTGACCGCTCGCGATAGGCAGGCCGGACTACAAATTTTTCTTAGACAAAAAAAAGCAAATTAGAAATAAATACCGAGGAATATATTGTATGCACATTTTATGAAAAGTCATAGATTAGGAAGCGATCTGATAACGTTTAAATACGGTAAAATTTGAAAGCGGTCAATTTGACCGCTATGGTAGGTTTAGTGTTAAGGTGCGACACATTTACCACGCTAATGCAGCTGTACTAAATACGGTAAAGGTAATCGATCGATACAGACAATTATGTGTGACACTGCAGCAACAGACGAATATAATATAATGGCTCTGTTTCTATTACAAGATCGCGTTACGTATCGAAATACAATCCAACAGCGTAGTAACGTTACACTCGCTATTCTTACGATCGAGTTATCAAAATTTCGCTATATCGATTGGCCGAATGTTACGCTTGTACACGGCGAATATTAAATTTGTAGGCTCGGTAGAGATCATTAAAGTTTGTTCGCACTTTAAGCGACGTTATCAAAGCGTCGAAGCTTTGATTAATTGCCATCGGAGGAGCGTGTACGACTGAAACGAAGTGTCTCTATAAATATCCTACAATTACAATACATATAAATGCAACAGCCGATAAAAATAACGTGTTATTCGTTATAAATATCTGCCCCAGCGATTTTATTCTCGTTTCATAGCATTCCCACTCTTTTGTAACGATCTATGGTTCTCTTTGTTGTAAAAGGAGAATGTGTCTATAGGTAGGTATCTTCGAATTTTTACCAAAGAAATTATAGTATCGTCAATAGTCTAATTGGTACACACTGTGCGGATATTTGTGCAACTACGAGATGTTTCAAGTTATAAAAATTTGGAGGACGCGCATGTTCAAATATATCAAACTAGACGTAACGATGTTTGGTAACTTCTATTTAGTGCCTATATTTTTAAATTACCTTTGTAAAAGTATGACTTTGCATAAACGCAGACTGTCTAGTAGTAATATTCAATCCGCTATAAATTTTATTACGGTCAGCTGTTGGTAGACACGTATTTACATACAAATTGTAAGTGAAAGACTGTAAAAACGCGTTAAAATAATTATATAGCGTGGGGAAATTTATTAACTCGGTGTAATTAAGGACATGAAAAATATAAAGGCGATTTCAAAGTATAGTAATAGTATTTACACGTTATCGAAACAGTCGAGTAACATTATTTCGTCTTATGAATTATAAATGTATTCATATTTCAGCATTACTTCAAAGCACTCGAGCGATTCATAATAAATGCAGATATTTTATAGCGTTTGCTTTCCTGAAAATAGACAGAAATTGTTTCAAAGTGCACTTAAAATTTAATTACGTGTTTTTCAATCATTTTCTTCTAGCTACCGATGCGAAGCTAAACAAAACGCATAGAGCGTAAAATATTAACCCTTTGCGGACGGGGCCACTCGACGAGCGAGAGTCGCTGCGGACGAGAGGTATTAGCTCGCGCAGTTGAGAAAATATACACGTTGAACGTTTGCGTTATTCATTGTCGAGGGTTGTATTATTTTCATCAATATTTAGTTCATCGTCACTAGAAATATTGAAACGTCTGAGCCGATTCCTTGTTGAACGGAGTTCGCTTTCGCTGTCTGAAGCACTGTCGTCATCTTCTATCTTGTCAGGTTCAAAATAATATTCAAATAATATTCAAAATAATATTCGTCACTGCTATCACTATCGAACATGTTCTTTCTGGATCTTTTAGGTATTGTGTATAAGGCATTATAAAAAATATATAAATTATATAAAAAGCTTGCTGATTCGTCTGCTAATGCCATTGAAAGACTGAAATTCGTTCTGACTCGACCATCATCCTACATCGCGAGTTTACGTTAAACGGAAAATAAGATTTCTAAAGATCTGTAATTTTCTTTCATCAAAAATATAATACTGTTTAGTTTAATATACTCGTGCGTAAATTCGCATAAGATTATCGCAGGCCATATTAAAACCTGTCTGGATCTATGGAATCCAGCTATGGGGAACAGCAAGTAATTCCAACATAGAAACACTCCAACGACTACAATCTAAAACATTAAGAACATTATTAGACGCACCTTGGTACGTAACTAACGAAACAATACATCGCGACCTCAAGATACCCACAGTCAAAGAAGAAATATCCAAATTCAACAATAGATATAGCACACGAGTTAACAACCACCTAAACCCTCTAGTTACTCAATTACGTGACACGTCGGATCAGATCCGCAGGCTAAAAAGACATTATCCTTTAGATTTAAGGACTAGATTCAATTAGAATCAAACATGCAATAAACTCTTTATATTCATGACATTGTACCACGCCAGAAAAACTTACTTAAAATTCTTATTGAGAATTGATTGTAAATTTCATCTAAATAAAAAAAAAGATTATCGCTCAGAAAAATAGACGTACGCCAGCCACTTCAAAATAAGTTTTTTTTTATTTTATTTAGAGAAAATTACAATCAATTCTAAAAAAGAATTTTCAGTAAGTTTTTCTGGCGTGTTACAATGTCATGAGTATAAAGAGACTTCAAAATAAGTGTCTACAACTGTGAACAGCTTCGGGCGGCTATTTGCCGACACACGTCCGCAAAGGGTTAAAAACAGAGTACTCGTCTTAATCTTTAATACATAGGACGACTCTCTCTATTTAAGCATTACTTCTTCAATCGTGTATATAACAATGTAAATTTACATAAAAATCCACGATCTAGTTGATGTGGATCATATAGATAATCGTAGAAACAAATATTTATAAACATATATCCAAAATAAAAAGAATCTCTATTCTGAATCTAATGTTTCTGGCGTAATTGTCCATTGTTTCCCAACTTTCTTCTAATATGTAGTTCCCATAACTGTTTTTCCGATTTTCAACACGCTTGCTATTCTTCTATTCGGTACAGTATATCCCGTAATTTCTCAATTGTGCCGATGGCTATGAAAGTGGTCTAGGTCAACAATTTTAAAAATCTCGGTTTGTCGCTTATTCTCCGTCGCGTCCGTCTACGTTAAAACAATCTGAAACGACCTTTGCAAAATAGTAGAAATTGAGCCGTTGCACCGAATTCCTCGTCGCGTGATTAAACAGAATTCAGTTCATGCGTCAAACGCGAAACTTTGAATACCTTGAAACGAAGAATACGTACGATTTAAATTAGTTCCATAATCACCGGCGCGATTGAAGAGTGCTTGCAGAAAATACTGTAGATTTTTTTTTTATTTTATTTAGAGAAAATTACAATCAATTCTATAAAAGAAAAATACTGTAGATGCCGAAAAATGTTTCAGCAGGAGAAGCAAACCTGCGCGTTACGATGTAGTTTATTTTCATAAAAAAGCAAAGCGTGTGTGTGTATGTAGAAAATCCTGTACGTGGAAGAACTCGATATTCCATTCGTTTATATAGACGCAATAAACAGAAGCCAAGAAATAATTAACTGACTTTTACCGGTACTTGTATTTTTCTGTACAGAAGCGACGTTAGTCGTACCAGTGCCACCACATCTTCCAGCATTATTAACGATTATTTAGAATGGGAAATTGCGCTCAAATTCTATGCCTTTCGCGAATTTTTTCCACTAAAGTACAAAATTTCTCGATTTTCAATACTCTTCGATTATGCTTCTGGTCGCAGTCGTTTCTTTTAATATTTATTCGAATCATACGAGTACGTCTTTAATTTAGCGTTCGGATATTATCGTGAATTAGTTGTTAGATATTTCGAAATTAAACGATAAAATAAAGTGCTGCATTGTTTTAATAACCACTTTGCTGAAAAGGAGTAAGCGTCAGCGGTGACGGTGGCTCATGGGCGAGAGTGTTGTACATAGACAAACGCATTCGAGTACATAGATACCGCGTGATCTGGTTTCACAAGGTGAACAAGAAGCTTATGAATTTCTAGTTACAATCACTCACTTTTGAGCGATACTGTACGTATGTGACAGCGCGTGACTTCACTTGCCAGTTGCGTGTAACTAAACACATTAACACGCGTACAGGCTTTTTAGTGCCCCTTTCTTAACGTACTGTTGAAATATTTTCCAAGCCACGGGCAAGCGCAAGTTTTGCTTCGTTACTCTGTTGATACAAATACACCCTATATATGAAGCGCGACGATCAAATTTCGAAAATAATTCCCATGCTGTTCCGAAGTCGCAAGAAAGCAGGCGCTTGCGTTCCGTCGTATAACTTGATCGCGTGTAGTTAACGCGGTATCTTCTGTCATTTTATAAATTTGTTTTCTTGAAAATTCACGTGCGTACGTATTTGAAATGTGCAAAATAACGCGACGAAGACGATAGACTTGCTCGTACGAATAGTTTTGATAAATAGAGTCTGAACGACGAAGATGTCGCTAAAAAATCGTGAGCAACTGACGCGGCAGTAAACTTACACAAAGGAGGAAACGATCTTTCCGCAGGAGGGAAGAAGAATACCTCGGTGTCTGTCATTTCTGCTCGATACATTTCCTTTTAAATAAACTATTCGTTATATCACGCAATTCTTGAAAGTGTATCGGTAATTACATATGTATATCCAATTACCTTATCTCGTAGCAAGGCTAGAAGCGACAAATTGTCGATGCCAATAGACGCTCTTACGCGACCAGAGAAAGACGCGACGATAAAATGAATGAAATTTAAGAAATAAATTTGACGAGTTTAAAACATTGTACGATATAATTCAATATTTAATTATCCTATTTGACGTAAGATTGTAAACTATGAAGAAGAACGTTTAATAAAGCACTTATTTTTCATTTGTTTAGGTAAGAAATAGAAGGAAACTGACAATATGGCAACATAACATATCAACCACTTGCGGTGCTAATCACGGAGGTTTTTATTTTTAATATTTATATTATTCGCTCCTTTGCAAAAATCATTTTTATTGATTTTTCCCCTTCCTCTACGTAACCTCGCGTAACAAAGCTAGCAATCAGAAGGCATATAGCAAAATTATTGAGCATGTGTTTCCAATAGTTATCGATAGGTAGCAAAAAAGATATTCTGCTCTCTGCATGACATCACCACCTTACGACCAGGGTGCTAAGGATTGAATTATGTAAAAGCTGCTTCCTAGCAGAGGGAAATCAACGTGGCACACTGGCTTCCATCTCGATTTATATAAAAGATTCTTTCATTATCTTTGCCGCCTTCAGTGTAATAGAATTATAGGATGTTCAAAACGAAATAATTATTTTTCTATCCTAAAAACTTTCCACGTTTCTAGGTTCTCTTGCACGCGATTTAAGCTAACATTGCTGGTAAGATTTTGCGAGTCACAGACTACAAGTTATTAGCGCTAGTCAATTTTCTGGCATAACAGTAAAGCGAGTTTGGCAATTGACGAAACAAATGGGATCTTTGCAAGTAAATTTTACAAATCACAATTCCCACTTTGCAAATTAAACCAAAAAATTGTGAAATCTGTAACCTATGATTTGTAACTTGCCAATTATCGCGCAAGAGGGTCCTAATATAAGACACAAACAGTACAACATAGTAGAAAATCTCCAAACGAAAATGTTTAGTTCTTACGAATGAATATAAAGCTTGATGTCGTTTTGAATCTGTCGTTACTTCTTAACATGTGTTTTAGTTAAAAGATCATTAGCAATTTATTCAAAGACATATTAATACAATACTAAATAATAAATTTCGACAGTAGCAGTTCTTTTTGAAAAACTGCCACAAAACTTTTGAGTAATCGTATTACCTGGCGTTCTATCTTTAATAGTTCAAACAGGTTTCTTACATTTTTATCCGCCTTTCTGCCATGACTCGTTCCAAGCTGTTTGTTCTTCGTGTGTTTTATCAAATATAACATTCGAGCACAAGAGTATCCGAACGCTTATCGCAAAAAATTTCTACGAATGTATTATACGTATTATACGAAAGTTCTTGAAATTTCATTCACGTTCTAACGAAACACGGCTATTACGATTGTAATAGAAAATTTGGAATCAGCCAAAAATGTACGTATAACAGTTACAAGATATTTATTGCAAACATACGCTTACGATTAACGAAAGATTAAGACAAGACACGAATAGTAATTTTAAACATTAACAAACATAAAATCGCTGCTGAAGATAGTCTCGCTGCGTGTTATTAATACAGCGAATAATCTGCTGTTTAAGTGTCTCGACGATCTTTACGAAGTGTATGCTTCCAATAAATATCTTCCAACTGCTATATACATTTTCATACTGTTTCAAATCTGACCAATATAATTACTACAATCGCATCTCGTTAATGCCAATGAGATTTCATAACGTTATATGCAGATACATCAATGTTATGTGTCTTACGTATTATGTCTACATAAGAAGTTTTCAACGATGTTCGAACAACGATGATAAATGACCTGTTCAAATTTTTACGAAGAAGCTCCATCATTCGTCGCTTCACGCTGAATTTGCGGTTATCGATAGATCGAATAGAAAATAATTCGTGCGAAGACTTCGACGCTGCTCTGCCACTTCGTATTTGTTCGTATGAAGATCGAAGAATTTAGGTTACTTTCGCACAATAGTATACGTGTTTCTAGCCAATCACGCGATAGCCAATAAATTTTAAGCATCGACCTTTAAACCGCAAAGTTAAAATGTAAAACTTTAAAAAGTGTCCTCTTTGACAACTTGCTCGAGTCTCGGTGTAGCAAGTATTTACGTCGTGGTTAAAGGCTAAGTCAGGCATTGAGGTTGTGAGTTGGCATTCGTCGTTCGAAGGTTAATGACACGATTTGTAAACGGAAACGATATTCATTCTGAAAAAACTATGCGTTACGTAATCGAGACGTACAGTAACACAAATAAACGTTGAAGTATGAAATGCGCCATACGTGCGGTCTAATCGTGCTTACTTTATCGTTTCAGACTGCCCTTAGTATTTTCTTCCAAGAGGCAGCGATACCTCCATGCGCGCAAGGACCTGGCACACATTTCGGCCAAGTAAGTGCACTCGTTTTTCTATACGAATATCGTTGTTGCATTTATTTATTTCAGCCCGATGACCTAGAAATTGCACCTGACTTTAGATAGTTACAGTTTCTGAACGTAAAATATTAACTTTACAGATAACCACAGTGGCACGAAAGTACATCAATTCTCCGGTTATCTCGGTTCTTTATCTCTACGTTTCGTTCGTTCATTTATTCGTTGCGTGATTCGTTATCCGTCTATATTTTATTATACTCAATTTCCCCATAATTGCACTTTTCTCCATCCTTGCCTTCCATCTCCGCTTCTTTCTGTTTACGTTTTCCCTCTTTTTCCTACTCGCCTTCTATTTCCTTTTCATTCTCCGCAACCTCTTCCGAAGATCGTTATCAGCACAGTAGAATTCCATTTATCCGAGCTCGTCGACAAACAACAAACAATTCGTGTAACTGGAGCTCTCGTAACAGCGATCTATTGATTCTGCTCACGACCTGCGATTTTTCGTTCGTACGAGGTTGGGTCGGAAATCGTAGCGCAACCGATGATCCCTCGCGGGAACATAAGTCGGAAACATGGAATCAAAGTTCTTCGTACGACGCTTCGATTCTGAGAAAAACGAACTTGAGAATTTGTCGAGTATACTTTAACTTGGCCAAGTGCCGATTAGGTATCGGTAGACGATCGGCACGAGATTATCGTACACGTGAAAATAGGCCAAAAATGTTAAACAGTGTTTTCCCGTTTAACTCGTCATTTTCAAGAAAATAAGGTTCCAACGCGTTTAATTGCGAACTGACCTGTTACACGTTACATCTTCGAATTTATTTTCGAAAATCGAAGAAGCCAAGCTTCTTACGAGAGAATTTGGTAATTTATAATTAGACTTTAATAATGCTTATGCATTTTGCACTTAGTATACGAAACAAATTTCCATTTGGATGTCATTTCTTTAATTACGTACGTAGAAATATAAAATTGCATAAACATCCGCGCTTTATTTATAGCCCCTAATACATTTCCGGCGTAAATGTATTTATTTACTAATTATTATATTATTACAAAATTATTTACTAATTGTTGTCGTTACCAATTTATTTACCTATTCATCGATTAATGGTCATTAGCGATCACGGTTCACATGAATTACATAAGTCATAGCACGATCGTTACATGTACTCATTATATAATATCTTATATCTATGTGTATGTATCGATATGTGTCTGTAAGATAAAATACATAATAATATTGTCACAAGTTATTACATAGTTATTACGCCATACGTTACAACAATTATACAGTTAACGTGGATTGTTGACAGGACATAACATGTTCTGTTTCACGAGATTACGTTGACCTAACGAACAGTCCGATATTTCCGATAGCGAATGAAATCTATGGAAAGACTCGACTCGCCTTTGGTCGTTCTCTGTGTTTTTGTACCGACGTCTAATCGATAGGAAACTATATTTCCGCGTGAAAAGCGTCGTCGTGTTCGTATTCGTTGGCGGCGGCGATGGCATCGGCTACGTCCCGTCTCTTTCTCCCTTTCCACTCGAGTCTCTTTTATTTATGTCACGTGCAACGATCCACGACGCATCACGCGAATGATTTTATTCATTAGGTTCGTTGCGCGAATCGCGACGAGATCACGCGCGAGAAATGAAATTTTTTCGTTGCCTTTCGTTCGCGCGATATCGTTTCGTCTCGATCGCTTGGTAAACAGCCACGCATCTCGAAATGTTCGCCATTTGTTTGTTGCTTTTCGTTGCGCGCCCAGAATGCCAATATTTTTTTTTTATATGCGTGTATATATATATATATATATATATATATATATATATATTTTTTTTTTTCTCCTATTCAGTATTTTCTCCTATTTTCTTTTGCCTCGCTGCTGTTTCGGGCGCGGTTATAAATCGCTGCTTGCTTCGCACCGGTCGATGTACATAATCGGACAATCTATCAAACATCTGCATCAGGCTATAGATAGGTACCAGTTGGTAAATTGTCGGGTACTTTTATCGATTTCCAATAATACGTCGATGGCTTGCTGCAGCAAATATTGTATGTCCACTTTTAGCGTTCTCGACAGAAACAGTTTTAAAAATTGAATAGTACTCGATGATTCGATAAATACGTCTCGCATTTGTCTTTATCGGTGATAGTATAAAGTCGATTGCGAATTGCGCATTGATCCTTTTTAGGAACTTGAAAACGACAAACATGCATTCTCGTTTCTTGATTTTCTTTTTTTTTTATTTTCTCCTCGAAGTAACTTTTACAAAAGGACTTTTTACTTCTTGGATCGTACAATTATCAAACTGTGCATATTTATGCGTTTATGGGGGTTTAAAACTACAATGAAACATTTATCAAGCGAAACATACACGCGGAATATGCAAACAAGTCGTAATTTAGATTTCGTTGTCTACGTTTATGAATATCCACGATGTAATAATCACGTATTTTCGTCTCCAATCAGGTTCAACGAAAAGTAGGACAATAGGATTTTCTGATGATTTAAATTAGACATATAGGGTGGCTCGATTTTGACATTCTATGAGTAAAAATAATTAAAGAATCATCGTACTAACGAGCATATAAATGTTTTACTAGCAGCTAAAAAACATTTGTCCGGATAATACGGAACTGAAAATGAACTAACTGATTTTTCGCTGTATGAAGCATGCAAATAGGTTAATGATATTTACGGTAGATTCATCTTATCAAAGTATTACGAAATCTTTGTTATCAACTCTTCCGTACGATCTTCAAATTTGTATATTTTAATCTTTCTCTGATTTTAGCAATCAAGCAAAGATTTTGAACATTTTAAGGAAATGTTTCTCGGGAAATTGAAACTTTCCCATATCTTGTTCCATCTGCGAAGATATTTTTTGCGCTGTTAAAATATAATTGGTCGAGAGAGATGGGAAGAACATAGCCGGGTTGAGAGCCGAAGTATATTAATTCTTGCCTCGCAAAATTTTTTCCCTCGCAGTTGCCCATGAATAAAAATGACGCGATGTGGCGTGATGTCTGGCGATCGCGGAGGCCAAGGAATCGATCCTCTTCAAGCTGTCCATCATTGAGGTTAATGTTCGTTTAACCATTCTATCAAACAGTACAACCAAACTTATTATTATTATTCTTGCTTCTCGGTATTGTTCAATTATTTCGTATTTTCGTATTGATTTTTAACGAAGCGTTTACGCGACCCTGTGTTTCTACGATATTATTTTTCGCAATTTACTCGCAGAATGCGTCGGCCGCGTTTTATCTGCTTTTTATTATATTACCAGCTTTCAGTTTTTTCTACGTACCGCGAAATCTTTTTTGATCCGTTCGGTTAATCGTATTTGATTTTGCATTGCGTAAAGTTTACGTAAGGCCTACATGTACTTCTTGCTCTCTATTTTATATGGAGTTTTGTTTTATAGCGTGGTAAAGAGGAAGTGTTGCAACCCCATAGAGGAAGCAATAAACTGCTACTCGAATGTTGGAAATTACGATTAATCCATTAACGCGTTTATTACCACGCGAATTTTAGAAGCCGTAATTGTTGATAAAAAAAAGTTGAAAGAAATATGTATATCAGACCATAACACTTAATTTCTGCGAGGAATTATACCGTATTATTATTTATTGATACTTCGTTTTCCCTTTCGGATGTCGAGAAACTTTGAATTTTACATTCTCAAGTCTGTTTTTCTCTAATAGGTAGTTGCAGAATAATATTGTTGCAATAAGATGAGCAACATATTGATGTTAATATGTGCAAATTAACAGTATCATTTTGTGCAAATTGATGCTCGTATAAATTTCATACAAGATAAAAATATTACACTGAATTTGCGCACTTTTTCTCTGATATTCACATAAATCATTCACATTGTTGAAACTAACGCATAATGTAGCCTACTGCGTAACATATCTCTGCAGACTTTTGAATATTAATAATTAAAATAATAATCTTGCTTCTTTTTTATTGTTACTTTTTTTATTGAAATATTATTGCAGGAATCAGTTTTATTTGCATTTCGCAATGAACAGACCTCAGATTTTCATGCAAATTCATACGCCTACGAATAGAGCTATAAATACAATATAATTTAAAAATTAATATAACGTACAAGTATAGTTTTAAAAATGGAATCTGGATAGGCAGTTGTTTTATCTACTAAATATTATAGCGAGTAACTGTATTTTGGATTTGTTTATATGTTTTTTCCTCTGTGTATCGTCGTGTCCTCAAATTTCCTCCAAACGCATAAAAACCCGCAGTCTAATAATAAGCATAGCCGCAGTAGATGTATGTAGATTATTAATTGATTTACCGCTATCTTTAGAAGACACCTTCTAATCAGTGATTTCATACACGGCTTATGCACGACGATGGTTTACTACGTTTTTGTGCATCGTCACGTAACGCGAGGGAAGTGCGCAACATTCGACTCATCGATTTGGCTCAAACTTTGCGCGCGTTGTACGTGCCGTATAATAATGCGTTAAATTGGCAGCAGATATTATTAAACATTAAACAATTGTCAGAAGCATCGCATTGGACGAGACGATCAAATAGAACGAATAGTCGTTTCAAAATAAAAATCAATCGCTTCTTCTGGACGACTGTTTTTCATTTATTTTTACAAATATCCTGATCATATTAATTTGATAAATATCGCGTGTATATCTATATATACCATATAGTATTTTGTTTCCTACGAAACAAGTTTTTTTTTGTTAGAAAAACATGAACGATATCGTTTATTATAATCGATTCAAATGTAAGATTTATTTCCTCTGAAATCCGCCAACTTCGAGCACGCGTGTTCTCCGATTTTCAGCAAACTTGAATCTTATTTAAATAAGTAATTTTATTTATTGCTTGCCTTGCGGCACTTGCAAGAGTTACGACGTGTTTTATATACGTCGTACGACTCTCGTTTGTCTAAGAATTTTATTTATGCAACGTAATTTACTTGTCTGAAACTTATAATAAACTTTGTAATAAATAAGACGTTGAAGAATTAATCACACGGAATTTCTGGTTAATTTTATAACGTGCGATTCACACAGGTCTTATCATCTTGAAGTCGTAACATCCAGTGAACAATAGAGTATTCATATATTCCTAAAGAAATAATATATACAACACACGACATATATACCTATGTAAATATATTCGTAGAAGTAGAAATAAATTTGCATAGAGATTTCAAATCTTCAATAAAAGAAAGGGAACATTATTTTATTAAAACGAGCGGATCACAATTAGAATTTTGTTGTAAATATATGCGGAAACCAACAAGCTGCATGGTACAAGTATAGCGATATTGGATAAAAACTGCCTCTTTTTGTCCCAACATTTAACGCCTGAAGTTATTTCTAATCACTGCTAGGTAAATCACATAGCAGTGTAGGGTATCGCATTAAATCACATCATTGGAAACGAAGTGAGAAATCAATAACCATTAAATTAACTTAGTTTTATTACATTCATCGACAAGGATCGAACTATTCATTATCGTTGCTGCCTGACGTTTTTTTCGGATCGATTCGATCTGCTATTATCTAGATTTCTATCGATATCAAACTGTTTGTTGCCGAGTTATACGCATTAGATGTATGACAGATAGACCGCGGATTTGCATGCATTTATTAATCAAAATAATATAAACAACGCGCCAAATACAAAAAGGGTATTTAGGATACGTACGTTTGAAAAGATATAAAAAATCTGAAGATTTTTAAAATTGCGTTTAAAAGATATTTCAATCTTAGTTTCACCAAAAATTTACTGTATGTTTTGCGTTATTATGAGGAGTAAGCGCGCGCGTATAGTGTGTGACAGGAAAAATTATACAACGCGTTGAAGATAAATTTCTTTATACATAGACTGTAATGTAAATGGGAGAAAGTCATAGCAATTTATTTAGTAATTTATTTTATTATTCGGTTAGCTTTCTCCGATAAAAATTGATCGAATCAAACAATTATTACGATAAGAATTTTTTAATTCATCGCCTATGACGCTTTTAAGGACAAAAAAAGAAAATAGCACAAGGATATTGCCCTGCGAGTTTCCTCGTTTGCAAAATTAAACAAGATTAAAATATCTTTTAAACCGATTTTCTACCCAAATACTTTAGTACCTTTTATAGAGAATTGAAAGGTCCATTGATCGATGTAAAAAAAGATTTATAATTCTATTCGAAGAAATAGGAATGATTTAAAAATATTCGAAACGTCACTACTTTTGGAGCGGACACGTACGCTAGATCGCTCGTTCTACGATACCGTTTCATTTTGCCTGAAGAATTTCTGTTCTACCTTTTATCGTTCTAGAATATCCAGCCGCGTGCGACACCCAGTATAATACCTCGTTATTATTGCTGAAAACTACTGACAATGAGCCTACGTAGAACAACTTCCTTATTCGCCGTAAAGCTCTTTTCGTACATCGTTCGTTCTATAAGAGTTGCAACGTGGATAAATATCTGAAAATAATTGAATAATTGAAAAGATGCGAGACTCGCGACTAACGTAAAATAACGTGCGACGATTATGCACAATAGTTCAAAGTTTAACAGATATTGCACGTGACTTCTAGGAAACGATCGAACAACTTGGGTTTCAACCGCTGGAAATTCCGCCAAAACTCGCGGTGAAACAAAGTTAGGCGAATTCTATGTTCCGAGATAGGACAAAAATTTGAAATGATCGCAAGAATAAAAAACAACGGCGATAGAGTAAAAGTCACGTCGGAGGCTTCTTCGTTCGAGAAAATAGAATTAACCATTTTTTTTAACTTGTCAAGTATACACACGTATGTGTGCACGCTACTCTGTGCTACTTTGTGACTAGGCAGAAGCGAACGATTATTGACAGGAAGTTATTCCACGTGCGAATATACGCTGACTCACGACAGTATTTGCACATCTGTTTATATCGCAAGTAGAAGCTCGCTTACCCAAACTGATTGGAAAACAACGCACGATATTCGGATAGCTGTCCTTTCCAAGTCTTCTTGTTAGTTCAAATCGTTCGAACAGAGGATTTAGCCTTGCTGTTCGTCGCTTCATCGTCTGCGTAGACTCGTATTAGACGCGTCGATGCTAACAGTACGCTGCTATGCAGCGGTCATTGTAAAGTAACGTGCACCTGTCCGCGAAACAGCAGCGTACCATTTTCGTCTGTACGCGTTTTCGTCACGATGACTGGCGCGAAGGCGTCGTCTACACCGACAGACATTCTCTGTATACATTATTCGTAGCCAGAAAATGTAACCTATACTGTACCTATACGGGCAACGACGCTTATCCGCCAAAACTGTACCGGGTGTCCGGATGTACCTCGGTGTCGCTGAGTCGAAGATACGCCGCGGATGACACACACGGATTATTGAAACGTAGCTTTGCAGAATGTGGGTATAAGAGTGCTTTAAACTTTTCAAATTCTAACTTCGAAACGGTAGATACGTAGTTTAGACTCGGATATTGTATAGATATAAATAATTAAAATCGTAACGTCATAACGACGAGAAAGATTTCTACCGTAAAATACTACGCGTATGTTTGGTTGTTAATATTTAACAGAAACCCAGAATCTGATGAGTTTATTCGCGTTTTCGGACTGCCCGAAAAATTTCTTTCTTCGGTATTTAATAAGCGTTTCGCATAACTACGTAGGTAATAACTTTATATAACGTATAATAATAAATTTTTATTGGGAATGTCACGGGAGATCGATCGTTATTGTTAGTATCAGAAAATGTATGGTTCTGCGATAAAAGTAATGTTGACCTTTGCTCTATTTCCGAACGATTCTTTACGACGTGTGACTTCTTTACGTGACTTTGCAGTGATTTCGACAAACGGCGTGTATTTTCAAATTTTCTACTTTCACCGTTTCTTGCCTCCGCACCAAGTGCCGTGTCATAAATCTCAGCGCCGCACAGCGGAATCGTTGCTTCCCAAACGAGGTAAAATGTACAATTTTCCTCGGAGTATTTGCCCGCAAGCGTCTCTCGTGTCTTCCGTCTCAGTGGAAAATAAAATACTTGTCCGCGGACGTGCATTTTATTGGGATTTTTCTTGACGCGTGTCTGCCGATAATTGTCTGTCGGTGTGGACGTGGTTTTATCCACGAACTGTCTTTGCGCTTAAATTTTATCTCCCGCTGTCCGTACATTTTGCAGGAAGGATGCTGTTCGTCTGCGACACGTGTCTGCCAGCAACTGAAAAGCAGACGCTCGTAGAAAGCACTGTAAGTGCGAGGAAACTAGTTTTTCAGGAGGAAAAGAAACCGTATGCAAATTAATGTTACCGAAATTCGTGAAAAAGAAAAGTCTTAATTGTAAAGAAAACTCGATATTCCATTATATAGACATAATAAGGCATAGGCAAAAGCCAAGAAACAATCGACTAATGTTTATTGGCGCTTAATATTTTTTTCCAGAGAATAACGTTGTGGCGCCATCTTCCAGCATCATTGATAACTATTTAGAAAGAAAAATTGCACTTAAATTCTATGCTACGGTATTCTCGCTAGTACATAGAACACACTCTCCAATCGTCTGCCAGTATGGACTTAGCTTAAGGTTGTCAGTAGCGAGACGTACGTAACTATAATTTAGGATGAAAGCGTCTTGCTCGTTGCTAAACGTTTTAATAATAAGACGAAATATATCTTACTGTACGCTTCGTAGACTCGTAAACGTATCGTCGTGTTTTAATAGACTATAAACAGGCGTTTACGCTTCTACGGATGGTGAGGCTCAGGAGTTGGAATTTCGATTGTTCCTCTTCCGACAGATAGAATTTATTCTGAAAAAGGACAAATGATTGCGTGTATATAAATATTTCTATTATAGGAATAAAGGTCAATTTACGCTATACGGCGCGGACCGTTACGTAACGGCAACGTCACGACAAAACATTGAAACATAGGTTTTAAATGAGACCGTTCACACTATTCGTCACCGACCGGTACGTGACGTTGCGGTTACGTGACGGTCTGTGCTTAAAGAGGCTCAGAATTAATTTGTTCGTATAAACAAGGTGCGGATAAACGAGGTTTTACCGCGCGTGTTATATAAAACATTTTGAAATCTCATTAGCACCGTAATGAGAGCGTAACTTCATCAGCGCTGTCATGAGACCGGAATGAGTCGTGATTATACGGTCAAATTTGAAAATGTACATAAAAGTGACAAGGTGTCTATCGCAGCTATGTATTTAGTAAAAACTTAGTACACCGTACGAATAATCAAGTTAAGCGTCTATTAAGTGTTAAATATAGCCCCATTGAATATCGAAGTTTATTAACCCTTTAAGTGTTTTATTTTGAACGCGTGCACCTGTGTGCGTAATTATTTTTAAGCGATGACGAGTGCACTTGACAAAAAAGAAAAAAAGAATAGAGTAAAGAACACTCTTGTAGAATTGAAATAAATTCTAACGAGATGGCAAATTTTCCTAGTTTGCTTATTTTTCTGAAAAATGTATATTTTTCTTGTTCAAAGATTCATTAATTTATCATTTGCAGAATTTAAAACTTGGATAATTCCTAAGCAGCACGAATACTCGATATTTGGAATTGAAAATATTTTTACGCTGAATAATCAAATAGTTGGAAGATAAGAATTGAAAATTAGAAATTAGAAATTAAAAATTTATAATTGTATATCAGTCACAACATTAAGATCTTTAGAATCTTCATATATACTTCTGTATATAGTATATTCTAAGTAGTATTACAGTCTGTAGTATATACTGTAGTATATTCATACTACATATTACCAGAAATGTACCAAAATATTCCACATACTATGCGATCGTTGGTGTACTTGTGCCACGGTTGCTAACCTAGTCGATAAAGAGTTGCTTATATTTTGTAAGTTCCGTGATTTCACCACAAACTCTCCAGTTACATGCGTTTCCTTGACGATTCATTAAGCATTACAGAAGCCTGAATGATAACATTGTACTCGGAACTTGACGGAGTTTACGATAGAAGCCTGATACTTGCTATCTCTGGCAATTCGAGATTTTCTAGCTTACCCTTTGAAATCGACAGAAAAAATAAATATTTCTCCTTTCCTTGAAAATACAAAATTATACAAACATTGTACATTTATATCTTTTTCTGTTACATTTTAACCCTCAAATAAATCTTCCGTGTAGTGTTTTACATTTGACGCGATGAAAATTGTTAATGATGACTTGTATCGCGTGAAGTCACAAAAGATCTAATATAAAGATACATATCTTTTTTACCTTTCTTTTAATATAATATTTTAAAATTATGTATATGTATATATATATATAATTTTTCTATGTATAATATATTTACATACGCGATGAAAATTATTAATGATCATTTGTATTGCGTGAAGTCACAAAAGATCTAATACAAAAGATATATATATTTTCTTTAACTNAATTATATATATATAATTTTAAAATATTATATTAAAAGAAAGGTAAAAAAGATATGTATCTTTATATTAGATCTTTTGTGACTTCACGCGATACAAGTCATCATTAATAATTTTCATCGCGTATATATATATATTATATATTATATATATTATATGTAGAAAAAATTATATATATATAATTTAAAAATATTATATTAAAAGATTTAAAGATTAAAGATTATTATATATATATATATATATATCTTTTTTAACATTCTTTCAATATAATATTTTAAAATTTTATATATATATATATATATAAAATATATAAAATATATATATAAATATATATATATAATATAAATATATATATAAATATATATATATATATATATAGTTAAGGGTTAAAAAATATCCACATACGTATCTCACTAATATGTCAAAAATATTCTTCGAGCTGTTTTATATCACAATATCTTATGTGTGCATTATGCAATCTTTTGCGACTGACCGTCTACAACAATAGCAAAATGATTGCAAATCTCTGTTTCTATAAATTTGTAACGAAATCATAATATATGTACATTCTGTCGAAACGAATTAAGCGCCGAAAACATTTCTGCACGGTATGTAGTGTACGCTCAACAAACAACTGTTTCACAACAAATATTTCTTACGCGTCACGGATATCAGATGTTATCGGTGTTAAGCAAACGTCGGTTGGCCCAAGGTACACATCTGTTGCACGATGTCTTATCCAAATTTAAAAAGACTACTTTATCAATGTTGCGATAGAAGTAATACATCGCCGCACGAAAAGATAATTCCATGCGTTCGCCGTGATAGGGGCGTGAATTTCGTAAGAGCAAGCCTATGAATCATAGCGAATAATACGCACAAGGTGTACTCGAAACAAGGCACTAAAAATAATAATTCATATTTAAAGCGAGAGTCTACGAGAAGAAGCTCCGGGCGAATCGTGGAAAATTAAGGTCAAGGTGCGATGGCGAGTCCAATACGTATCGTGTCAAACCGTGACAGTTTCTAACCTCAACTGGTTCAAACTCATTCCTCCTTTCTGCAAACCGGATTACTCGTTTGCGTTTGGTGAAACGAATGTATTTGTTCTTACTTTCTTCACTTGTTTCTTTTTTCCCCGTGAATTACGTGGTATTCGCAAACTGATATTATATTATACAATTCTATCAATATTATAGAATGTCACGATCGAATCTCGCGCAGACAATATCGTGATTTTCTTTCCTCGTTTCGACTAACGCCTGGACGCTTCACGAGCGCTCTTTTTTTTAAACAATTTTTCTCTTATTTGTGAAACTTCCGTACCTTTGTAAATATCTTTCGCGTGAGACGTGTGACTCGTCTCGTTGGATTCTGAAGTTAATTGTTCGCAGAGGAGAGCAGGTTACAATTTTGTAAATTATAATTACGAAAAAGAGAAACGTTTCATCGAGACATAACGTTGCGCGTGCAAATATTTTTATTTACCCTCGTTATATAAATTTGATTCTGATTGCGTATCATATATTTAGTCACATGTTACAGGTTTCTAGATCTAACGTTAAACGATTTACGCTTCAAGCTTAGGAAAACTAATCTATGTGTAAGAATTCCGAGGAAAATTTTCCGTTTCGCGTAATCGTTGCATAAAATATCGCGGTTAACGCGCATCTGCTTCTAACGAAGTGGCAAATAAGAAATCTATAAACGGAAAAGATTTACATTAAGCGTTCGCTGCTGTTTACCGCCTTCGTATCGCGCTGTTCGACGAATTCGTTCAGCGAATTAATTAATATTTCAGCGCAAGAATACATTCGCTTCCAATATTTCTTCTTTGCAATTCAATTTCTTCGTATGCCCAGGTAGGTAGGTCTTCCTAGTAGATCGGTCAGTTTCCGATGAATGAAAAATCTTAATAGGGAGCTACGTAAACTGAATCGACGAGGTAGAAGGAAAAACTTGAAACGTAATTATCATTGCGACGTGTTCATGAAAGTCTTCAGGAAGAAAATCTTCACGTCGATGATTGCTCTGTGAAATACTATTTTGCGCCATCTTTTTTCGTCTGTGTCGTAACAAACTTTCTGCTCTTAAGTCAATTCTTTGATATTAGATATATATTTGATACTCTTCTTCGTTCTAAAACCTCGATGGACAATGTCTTTACGCATTTTGTGGCTAGAAAATTTAAAGCCCCGTGACCACAAGATCTCACAAGTTGTATCTATATGCGTGTACTTGGTAAGAACCTTTAACACAGCAGATCGTACCAGTTTGAATTAGATTCGAGCGACGTTCTTTAATTCTGAACGATCAGCCGTGTGATTAAACCGATCACTAGGAAGTTTCATCGGTTTCTCGGTATCATTAAAGCAAAATCAACGTTCGATTCTCAAGAGACAAATGATTTATCGTAAGTTCATTTATTATAAGGTGACATAAATAATAATAAAGTCTAAGGGAAATTTCAAAAACAATCAATGTGGTTTCTGAAATCGATAGCACATTTTTATTTCATTCATTTATTCCGAACATTAATTAAAACGAAGTAATTTAGCTTCGAACTCTCGTGGATCTAAAAAAATAACGACACCGGTTACAAGCATTAACGTTTAAATGCAACGCGAGATTTCGCGTTTCACAGTCACAAACGCTGCAATTCATTCGCGCGGAGATGGTACTTGTTTCGAAAATTCATGTTCCGTGGTTAATTACGAAGCTTCGTGGATAATATGAAAACAATGAGAAGATTTGAAAATACCATCTCTTTCATTAAGATACAGATATTTAACAAATTCTCTTCACAAGACATTCGCAGACTTCGCGACGACTGACAGTGTATTTATTATTTATAGTTAAAGTTGATTTGATAGAAGGATAACGAAGATATTAAAATACGTGAATAATTATTGCGCTCGAATTGAACACTAAAGAATGTTCGTTTCTGTGTAAATTCAAATTGGTTCATTTGCATAAGGTCAATGTAGTTAATAAATACAGTCAAATGTAGTTTCAAAAATTTCAGTACGCTGCAACATAGACTTGCAGTCCGTGCCATTTCTTTACCATTTTTATTGATTTCGTACAATCGATTCGTTGATTTGCTTCTTTCACGTTGACATTGCGGACAAGAGACGACGATGCGTTCAATTGAGTTTATTTCGTTCGATTAAAATACATTGTACGAATAGTGTGTCGATCTTTGCCTCCGTTCGATCATCGTTCTTTCTGAATAGCAAAACACAGTGCAGCACGTAGTATTCTATATACAGTGCAAAATTAGTACAGAAGAATTTTGCAATACGACTATCGAAAACACAGTACACGAATGGTCAGCTTAATTTAGTGGACGATATTTTATTAAATACGACACAACATTGTTAGCGCGAGAATGCAACTGGCACTGTTCCTGAATCGTCATTAAACTCAGATGACTGTAAAGATAATAATAGTGCTTGCTGTCGGTAGAATAGTCAACACGACTTTGCGCATAGAATAATGACAGACGTGTTGAAATTCGAATATTTAACTAAACCGAAGTATTATTCGTTCGGAAACTGTTTAATTTGTTGCGATTAAGCCTATTGTGTCTCTTGGGCCATCTTCGACCGAGTCGTACCTGTCTTACATTTGAGAAAAATTTGAAAGAATTATTATTACAGACGGCGAGTGTTGACGCGTTTTTATACTTTTATGAACGTAACTAAATAAAGAATTGGAAGCCAGATAGAAATTTGTTTCGCCCGCCAACTATTATGCACGTGTTCTATATTTTTGATTGTTACGCGCACTCTGTAGGTTTCTACGCTCTTAAATTTCTCAAAAATGCATAGAAAGCCGCGGTCATTATCAATGCGCGTGATTTCTCGTGTTAATAGTTTCTATCGTTAGAAAATTTCCGAAATTTGATAGAAATATGAGCGAAGCGTTGTTATAATAATAAATAAAAATCCTTTCTTCCGACTGAAAATTTAAAGCGAGATCGAGACGTAGCAAGAGAATGGAGAATCGCAGCGAAGCTGAGAGAAAAGAAATATGTCAAACTTATATTGACACCATAAATTCTAAGATAACGTAAGTTCGCTTATTAACGCCGTATGAGTTATTAATACGACTCGTCGCAGCTTATTCAAACCTACATTACGTATCTAGATCTTTGCAGATAATGTGGTAATTGTCCCCTGCTTTGTTTTCATCGATGAAACGTAAAAAATGGGAAGAAGGTCGCTGCATGAATTTTCCAAACTTCGCATTTAGCTTCGTGCAAAAGCACGAACCTTTAGCTTCAAAAAGTTTCACTGTAAAAGCGTGCTGGTGTTTCTAATCGACCGTAGCGACAAAAATATTTTAGAATTAGGGTCAATAACATTTTCTAAACACGGTGGAGTATGCTAGCAGGGACTAAGTGGTTCTGGAATCTCGTTCGTTATATTATCGATTCATTTGACCATATGCTGAATTACATATACAGAGACTATAAAAAATACTGGATATAAAAATTGTAGTTATTGTAGCATTTACATACTAATTGATTAAATATTAAATTTAGAAAGCGCTACACTGGATATTTCGTGTTACGTGCATTTTCTGCTATTTTGCACTTTCAAGTTTTCTGTAAACGCAT
This sequence comes from Bombus confusus, assembly GCA_014737475.1. NCBI lineage: Eukaryota > Metazoa > Arthropoda > Insecta > Hymenoptera > Apidae > Bombus > Bombus confusus. The sequence continues at coordinate 235,154 of JACXIV010000111.1, forward strand.
AAGAACCAGCAGCCTGCGAATGAGTGTCAAAATTTCATGCTATCAAAAAAAGCGTAGAAACTGATCAAAAAATGTTTCATTGGAAAGTAAGAGCGTGCGGCCATTGTATCTATCATTTTCGTATTTATTATATTAGTCATATTTCGTATTTCTAAATCGTATTTAGAGATTTAAATAGGAAAACTCGAACGAAAAGATGAAAAACATAAGTATAAAAGCGATATAAAATTAATTTACCTGTTTTCTACGCGTTGTATATCTCTATCTAAATTAAATAGTTTGAAATTTTGCTAGCTCATGACCAAGATTACGTAGAAAAATATTTAGAATGAATAATCTGTAGATCATAGGCCGCGAGATTATTGTTAAGGGGATTATTTTTATCACCATAGAAATCAAACGAGCAAACGAATTATTTAGTTATAGCGTTCGATCGTCGTAGAACAGTTTGTTATAGTTATAACATGTCGCTCTAATTCTTAAGTCTTCTATCTCCTCTAGTTCCTCAACCGAGAAAACTGAGTTTAAAGTTTAACATTATTGCGGAATTAGAACTTGAAAAAAACGAATATTTCATTTATTTACTATATGACTTACTGAATATTATATTTATTAGCACAATTAATTTACATAAGTTAGCGCAATTGATGAATATACTCATTATCACATATTTAAGCGTATACATACGATAAAGTACGTATTACAGCAGTTACTGCAACGTTTAAACGACTGGTTATTGCGCGAACCGAATATTTGTCGCCTTCGTAGAAGCAGAATTTTCGTATCGTCGCGAAATTGTATTCTTTGTACAAACGAGGCGTCTTACGTGCATTGATTAGTTACATTTTTTTGTTGTTTCTTCTTTTGAAAAATAGAGTCATAGCAGTTAAGAACTAGGACGACGATACGTCTTAACGGTTAATCAATACCTAATTTGATCAGTGACTGGTTTAACGCGCTAAAACATATGACAGAGTTAGTTGGACACGGTAAAAATAATTCTGCAGCGGGAAACGATATTTGCAGTTTTACAACTGTTTGCTCAACTTTGCTATCTTCTATGAACTAGTTCTCCTTAACTTGGCAAAACAAGCTAACGGTGTTGCAAACGCAGCTAATGAATATTAAATTTCATTTCCTTCGATGAATGACAGGTTAAAAGCAGCGAAGTCCGTTTGGCTTTGATTAAGCGACCGATATACTTGCACACACTCTTATTACCAGCTATCGCGCAGAATAAAGCAGATAGACACGTTGAAAATGATCGTTGCACGCGATAATGATTACAGGCTTCATCTTGCTACGCGTTCCTCTTAAATCCTCTATTTCATCATACTGTTAACTTTGTAATAAAATAATAAGATTAATACGATACAACGATAACATAATGTAAAATCATATAATTTTCATATGTTATTCCGTATAATACGTGTTGAGAATTACATAAAAACATAAGAACATAATATAAAATCATATTATTTTCATATGTTATTCCGAATAATACGCGTTGAGAATTGTGGATCGTAATCGCCGAAATAACAATGTAGGAACACTTTCTTAATTTGTAGAAATAATAATAAAATAGTGTACTCTTTATTTGATATGTGATTTGCAAGATGTTCGTGGATACATTTTTATAGTCTCACTTTTTCTTCTCCATGCGTACGGTGAACTGCTACATTCGTCTGTTTCTCTAGATGCTGCGCACGCACCCACACACACGCTCACACACATATATGTGTATCACTACTGCGCGGCTGATCTGGTGTAGCACACAAAATTACATATATTTCAATAATATAGCATTAGAAACGTAAAGTACTTTATAACATGAAGATCAAAGTCGGACGGCGTTCGTATGCGTAAGAAAAGGTAGTTCAGATTATCAACACGTTGATATATATTCGACAACATACTTTAAGGTCATCGAAATCGCGCAGGTTGTCCCTATTTCCAATAATTATCTTCGTTCATCGTAAATTATTTTATTGTACACTCTGTCTTACAGATAGTTCAATCGAAATAACTTTCGAAGAATTCCGATCTGATCATCACTTAGATATTTTTTTCCAGTAAAAATGTATTCTTCGTTTATTTAAGCGAATCGTGCCTTAACTAGGAACTTCGGCAGTCATAAAATTAAAGTCAATGACAGATGGATTTCAGTTAGTTGAATTTTAATTTTTTCTAAATGCGAATATGATAGATTATTCGTAATAAATAGAAATAAAAAAAAAAAAAAAAAAAAATAGAAATTCCGGCGTCGAGTTAGTTTGCCTTCTTCGACTTCTGTAGCAGACTAAAGGATTGTCAAAACTATTGTCTCTTTGAATTGATACAAAAAAAAATTGGTTTTAAATTTGAAATACATTGTTTGCTTCTTTGAAACTGTCTAATCGATTTTGACAATCAGCACTGCCACATATGCCATATGATTTACATTTTAAATTGTGTATTGTACATAATCGTATTTTATATTGGATATCTCCATATAACATCTATTATTTGAATATTTTTTTTAGCCTGACAAAACAATTTTTACGCATTATTTCATTGTTTGATCGTTAACGGCTCAATGCTTAATTATTCGGTTCGTACTAAATTCTATTTATTTTGAATGAAACGTTGGATACGATCACCTTACCGTGAACGATACACGTGTGTGTGTTGATCAACGTTTAAATCGGTCAGTGAGTCACATTTTTGAAACATACGTAGTTTCACAAATAATTATATCGTAATGTTTTGTTGCTCGTTGCTGATTAGTCGAACATTGGTCACGTGCAACGATTTCGTTTCCTGTTTCAACGAAACAACGACGACGTTACGCGAACTATCAATAATTCAGTACGGTGAATTATTTTCCATTAATTTACATGAAATACAAACTACGTATTTATTCGTCGGCCTCAGCTTCTTCGAATATAAGGAAATTATTTTCTATCGAATGTTCAGCATCTCGATAATATCTCAACCTTCTGCGAGGCAAGTCATTTTCAATTAACATGCAACGTATCCATTGTTATTATTGTACATCGTGTCTTAATTAACCTTCATTAACCTTTCGTTTCGCTTTTTACCTCTCAACCTGTTAGACCGCTTTTAAATAATACGCTCGTTCATCAAACATGTAAGTATGTAGCTGATATTCAAGCCGCAAATATCTTTGTCATTCGTGTTGTAATCTAGTTTTTTCTATACCTTGGAAATACCATTATGCGACTAACAATATAAGATAAACATCGAGTTCATGCATGAACTTCTTACGTCAGCGTTCTAACGTTATACGAAGGGGAAATCAGGACATGGATAACGTAGGATACGAAATTTGATTAGTTTTGTATTTAATTTATACAATTTACACCGAGTGAGTCACTTGAGAGTTTAAGCCGAAATATTTTCCATACTTTTGTATTAATTGTATCGGAAGATGTTTCAGATAAAAGTTAAACGAATTTCAATGGGAGCGTGTTTCGATGTTTTTAGGTTTCCTGTAGGCGGGCGCGTGAACGTGACGTCAGCTGAATTGTATGTTTTTAAACGGAATCATATATCCTTTTAGTACGTTCATCGGTGCAGCTTTACGTTCTCCATGAAAAGTTACGAACCCGCGTATGTCGAAAAACTATTAATTTAGCAGATATTTTAATTTTTAGTTTGTAAAGCTTATCGTATGAAGGACAAGGAAAATAAATGCAAAAGCAGTGACTCACTCTGTATACAATATATATGTGAAACCTGTGCAAAGTACATACTTAGCTTTGGAAGCTTATAACTTTGTAGTTAGTAAAGAAAATTTCATAAGCCGAGCTGCATCTGTTAGTTAGTTATACTTTCATAACGAAGAAAGAACAAAAATAAAATTAAATATGATAATGTAAATATAAAATAATATTGAATAATCCTATGTTAGTACTTCAAGTAACAACAAAACGAAAGCTCTATGTTTCCCGATTTTGCCCGGTGTGGTGGGTAAAACCGTACACGCTACACGATATTGCCTCTAATCTAAATTAACAACGATAACATCGAAAATGATTAAGTTCTGTTCCCCAGCGGGTACAACCTTCGTGCGTCCATCTGTTAGGGGGAGAGTCGTGCAGTACCGACCGTAAGCTTTTTTGTTATATCTCGGGCTAGAGTCGGTAGAAATTAAAATTTAAAAAGTAAATTTGTAGTAAAAACGGAACCTAATAAAAGGAGGAACAAAATTAATTATAATTAATTTCGTGAAATTCAATGACAAGAATTAATAATTTACGAGAGGAAATTATCAATTCTTCTCATAAAAATGTTGTAATTTGTAGGAAACGAAAAATTGTCGTCCGGTACCTACCATTTATTTAATTAGATTTTTCGATCTAAATCGATTAATGACGTTAAAAACAAAGAAGAGACAGTTAAATGTTAGAATACACATTTTCATTCAAATTTTATTTTTACATACATCACAAGTAACATGAATGTATGTTTTTCTTGATCTGTGAAATCGACGTGTGGCCAGCCTTCGTATTCGTCGTTTTTTGCAGCATCGAAAGCCTCAGCCAATATGTCCCTGTCAGGATCATACATTTAATATCGAGGCACGATCGAAACGAGAACAATTCCGAAAATAGATACTGTCATACCGTGAAGCATCTACCAATCGTGTGGAAAAGCTCTGTTTTATACCTATACATATATATATATAAAGAACGAAATTACAGCAAATAACAGCAACAGCAAAGTAATATTACTTTAATGATAAAAACACTTATACTATTTAATAATCGTAATAATAAAAATTAAAAATAAAAGATTTAAGAATTTATTAGAAACCTAAAATGCACACAAGTAAGATTAACTTGTTGATTTAAGCAACAAAACTATCTAAAATAAAAAACATCATTCAATTTCCGAAGAAACTGACAAGCGAAAATGGACTGTGTTTCACAGAGTTTTCTTTACACAGATCTATACAACAGTTTTTTTTATATATATCACAATAAAAGCGATATGTATATTTTTTATCTTATTTTTCAATATTTTCTAAATATTGCATATATGTAGGCTATAAAACACGAAAATCTCTCTTGAGGGCCTGTGTCAGTCAACGGTGTTCGTGGCGGACCGAGCGCCCATAAGCTAAACATTCCCCGACATCGAACCGTTGATGATCGGTTTTAGTCAGTCGCCGAGCAAATGTCAAAAGGTGCAGATTACAGAGCTAAGTAATATAGTTACATAGCTAAATAATATGTAAAATAAAGGTCACATTACATAGCTAAGTAAACGAACGTGACTCGCTTTTTTTTTTAAACTATTAAGCCCTCTCCGTACATATATATATCCTTTACTCATGCACTAGTCTAACCACTAGCAAACTTTTGACATGATTTGTAGTCCTTATTTTACTACCATTCGCTCGATCCATTCATTCGTTCCACTTATTCGTACACATTTATTCGTATTTGTCCCCCTCGCTTTCAAATAGTGTTCTAGCGGAGGTACTGGCCAATTGGGCATTTATCCAGCGGTGGATGTGATGTACGTAGCCTCCTCGGTGGCGTTATCATACAGTGTTTTTACCATAAGATTTTGACGCACGTTGCTTCTCGCCCAATATCTTCCGTTAAAGGTTTTAGAAGTTTGTTCGAACTAATGGGAAGATGCCTGGATTGTTGTCTGTACCGTTCTTCACGTACATAATGCGTAAAACTACCTCCACGATCTCTAGCATAGACATTTCTCTTTAGTGTTATGTTTTCATTTTAATTTGGGTAAACTTCCTGTTTCCTTCATCAACTCTTAAAATTTCCTTCTTCTTTATACCGTTTCTGAATATTTCCACTCTTATTTATATTTAAAAAATTCTGAAAAACTTGTTTCTCTAGCTTTCCAATTTTGCCAACTTCCTCTAAGACTTCTTATTTGTTCTTTATGGAATATAATTTGAAATAATGAAAATGTACGAAAGCGTTTGAATCGAAAAATACGGAATTATATACGAAATACGATATTTTTCGTTATATATATAATATAGTTAGTATAATTAGTTTTATATCTTTATCGTACATTGAAAGGGATCCACGAGCCAGGAAATAAAATCTGTAACAATTTGTGTAGATGGATCGATGGCTCCGTAGAGATGTCGACTATTTTGAACGAATTTTGTAGAACTGTTTCAAATTCCAAATAAAACTCGTAAATATGGAAGAAAATTACATATGCTGAACGGGAAAGACGGATACACCGTTTTTTAATTTATGCCAGTGTTAGAGAGAAGATCAGACGATGAGTACACGCTAGTAAAGTTATGCATGAACTTATGGACGACCTGATATATTCAGGTCGGCTTCTATATATACGTAATTTTTACAGCAGCATAAAAGTTACGTCCGAGCTGCTTCAAGAGAAAACCTATGTGATTCGCACTCTTGGAGCCAACGAGAAAGATAATGCTACCTTTGTAACAAAAAGGAAACTTTCTGGTGGAAAGATGATGCAACAATGGACCAATGATGCAAATGGAAAGATGAAAGAGAAGTACACATTAACTGTATCCTCCGCGTTTTCCAGAGGTTTACGCGGATACGATAAAAGGGAAATTTTGTAGCAAAAAACCAGAACCGTGTGCTGGTCTAATAAATATATGAAAGGAATAGATGATATATGAAGGGATAGGTAGAACTATGTTGACACCCAAAAATCACCAAAATGATATAAAAAATCAGGATTCCATATCGTGGAAATAATGTTACTCGATTCTTTCTTACTATTTAGAAGCTATAAAAATTAATTTCGCTGCGAAATTATAAAGATTTTGGCCCCAAGTGCTTCTCAAGCTACCGCACCCAATCTTGCAGCATCGTCCAAATTTTTGGAACAGTACTCGTTTACCACCCTCGTGGAAAAAAGAGGCAGACAATAAAGAGAAAGAAAGAAAAAGACACTAGAGATAAGAGAAGAGAAGAAAGAGAGAGAGAGAGAGAGAGAGAGAAGGATAATTACATTTTATCCCAGTTGACCAGGGAAGCCAGGCTTACGCCTATCTTGTTTTACCCAACTTCACAGGAATTTAGAATTATATAGTTTTTCTTTTGAAATTAAATTTCTGTAAATAACGACAATTATGATTATAATTCCGTAAACGAAAATTTTGTAAATGAACATTTGTAAACTGTAATAATAACAATAATAACAGTTCTGAAAATAAAGATTAGAAATATTATATGTATAGAAATATGTATGTATTTTATTATACGTAGAAATATTATATGTTAAATATATATTTCTTTTCTTTTCTTTTCTTCTCCAGAAACCATAGTTTGCATTAAGGATTTACCTAAACGACAAATCCCACGGCAGAATAGGAGCTATAATTCCCATATTTTGCAGGAATGTGATAAAAAACAATTTTCCATTATCAAATATCTTTGGGAATATGTCTAATGACATATCGATGCTGAAAAATGGAAAAAAAAAATTTATTTTTCCAGGCAATGGGATCGAATATATATATATATATGTAAGAACGTAAATCTCGGCGTAATTCAGGTTATCGATTCTGAAAGTCTGAAAATCGAGTTTATTGTAACAATACTTAAATAAAATACAGAGGTAAACAACAATTAATAACAGTAAATAACAATAAATAACAAAGTTCTGTACAAGGTCTACCTGAAAATCGAGAATCGATTTTCAACGTCCTGAGCTACCGATCTTTCTCCGTCAATCTTCAATGTTTTAAATAATTATTTCTTCTCTTGTGGTCTTGTCTACCTCTAACGTTCCTCTCTGTCCGCCCGTTTGGGAAATAACTGTCTCGCAAAAAAATGGCTGTCCGTCAGACAAAAAGGTGGCGCTGTCCGTAAACAAAGAAAGTCCCTCTGTCCTTCCACACTTAAACTCTGGGGAGTTTACATATATATATATATATATATATAGGTATAATGGCTACGGATAACGGCCCATCCTCTTAAGAATGACGTTTTGTTTATCGCAATACACGTGTAAGAATAATCTGACGCAGCGATAATAACGGTAATAAATCAAATTTAACAGAACTTGCAATATAAGAATCAGTATGTTAGTTTAATACGATCATTGTCGTCGAGAATGATTATCGGTAACAAAATAAAAACACACACATACAATTTTGTTATCTAAAATGGTGATTCGTAATCAAAAGAAATTCCATTATCGATAATGGTTAGATATTAGTAGCAAGAAAAAGTTCTGTCATCGATAATGGTTACTAATAACCACAAAATGTTCTCATCGTGGATAATGGCTATTCGTAACCAAAGGCAATTACTATAATCGTATAACTGTAATTTCATTAATCTTTGCCTACCAGCTATAAAAGAAGATTGATTTACACGACCCATATACTTAAACTTATTCTTATTAAACTTACTCTTAATTATACTCTATCTAACTGTATAACCGTATTTCGATAACTATATATAGCTATTGCAGTAATAATAACATAGTTGTGTACTGTAATACTACTTTACCTTATCTACATGCACATGTATGTAAGACACATATACGTAAGACAATAATAAGTACGCGAAGGCAATGATCGTATCAACTTACGCAAATTGGTTTTAATTATCGATCGCTAATGACTATTAATCGATGCGACGATGAGTAAATAATAATAATAAATTTTGATTATCTACGGTGCTTATTCGTAATCGGAATACTTAAAAATTGATAAATAATAAAACGATGGAACGATAAAAAATTACTATTTCTTAAACATTTGATTTGTCGAAAAATCTCCTTTAAGATCCAGCGATGGCTACGAAAATGTTTAATAAACATTCTAAGCATATCTTTTCGTCGCTAATCGGACGACGACAATTTTCGATAAACGTTTTCGAGTACAAAAGAAGAAGAAAAGAAGAAAGAAGGATTAAGGTAAACGGAGCGATATCCTCGCCAACAAAATCAGCCGCAAGTGTATTTGCAGCGAGTGCAACGTCATCGTTACGTTCGTATTCTGCACAAAAGCATAGTGGAACGAGCAAAAAGGAACATCGTGTTTTCATCGTAGAATGATACGGACGAAAATAACCTTTACACGTAAGGGATTTCGTTCTTTGCTACCAGGCGAATTTCTCTCAACAGATTCGCTGATACATAGTTGCCTGGTCACGGTGCTACTCTTTCATCCATAGTGAATCATCGGAACAGACGCGTTGCGTTTGATAATGTTTCACCGACGCGATTTATATAACTCGTATATAATCGTTAGCTGTGTATGTACATACAGTGATCGCAAAAGTTATTGGCGTACATCCTTACTTTATGCTCTGTATCGCAGTGCAGTGTAACAGCTGTGGCTGATAGCTTCAGTTGGAACGATTATTGTTGTAACAATAAACGATCGTATGGATAATGGTTATTTGTAAGCAAGAACCTCGTAACATAAAAACTGATGTGACATTAAATAAATAGAAAAATGAGGGAAATCTTTGTATAAAGATATACGAAACTTGGGTGAAACGAGACTTTATAATGATTATAATAAATCTAGACTGGCCAATTTTAATTATTCTCAGACGATATAATATTGTCCGTCGTCTTTGGTCGAAGTTTGCACTGCTCAGATTTTCCTTGAGAAATTCTTCCTTCGCAACTAACAGATACTGTTTACCAAATGTCTAAAAATTGGACAAATTGCAAAGTACAAATTAAATAAATAAAAAAAAAAATCTAGTAGATACGATATTGTACGACTCTTCCATTTGTTTCTTATACGTACAACTCGAACGTTGAAAACTTTCTTCCTCGATTAATTTAGCCGACATTAGGAAATCTTCGCTAATCGCCGACGTTGATCATTATACGTGTTCGTTCGTAACATCGTGCAATGCCACTATGAGAATGAAACGTCTGATAAATTATCAGTACGGCATTCACGTTGCCACGCCTAAACATAGTTTTATTTGAATACGTAGGTAGAAAAATGTTCTCGACCTTTCTATCGTCGAGTAAGTTCGCGTTTCATAGAACACGATTTTCAACATTTTAATTATATTATGGAGTTTTAAAGCAGCATGCGAAACATTTAACCAGATATCAGGTACCGTACAACACCGGTAGTTCCGGTTTCGAAAAAACGTCGTATCACGTGAAACGTGTTACACGAAACGTAGAATTAATGGAAAAATGGCGGCTGGATTGTAACAATTAATAAAAGTACGTATTTCTTCGCAATTAAGGGAATTATAGTTTTATTAGAGCAATCGATAAATTCATTTCAAATATTACATATTAATGTTATTCGTGTTAGTTACAAAAAGTGTCACCGGTTTTTTATCTGAAAAGCTTGAAGTGGCCACTTCAATACGAATCCACGGACTAAAAACGGATTAAAAATGATGATATTTGAAAATTTCAATGTTTCAAAATTCCATATGCGAATCTGTTTAGGAAATGTGGAGAATTCTCGTTTCGTTTCTTTTCGCGCGGATTTCTCCAATTTCCAAAATTCAGTCTTGATTCCACCAACAAAGCTAAAAACATGTTTGTGTCGTTCTAAAAATTCGAATAAAAGAGTAACAAGAAGATTGGTTCTCCTTTCTTTTTATTTTTTTTTATAAAACACGATAAATTTTACGTGACACAAGCTTCGACAAACTACGAAGAAAATTTCTTATCGGTGTGTGTCATTCTTTGATTCGATTTTGCCTATAAATGTTTTCTTAAAACGTTGAAACAAGGAAAGAAAGAAACGTAGGAAGAATTATAGAAACTCGAGGATCGCAGCAGGGTGAACAGCTTATTTTCGAAATAAGATTTGAAGTTTCCTGTTAGATAAAATCTCCTTTACTCGTTTCCAAACTTCGTCGAACTTTGATCGATTTCTTCCTGTCTAAACGAAGCTTTTATTATGATGCACGATTTTGTTATCAGTCACAGATGAGGGAAAAAGAGCGGAAGATTTTCTATCGTATCGGAGCATATTGTGTAACGTTCCCGATAAGGAAAACACAAGCTCTCGATGCGGTTGTTTTCATTGCTTTCGTCGCTGCGCGTCGTTTCATTGATTCGATTCAACGAGCGTGTTGTACCTCCAATTCCATTAATAAGACATGATATTTGTTTTTATTTATTATTTACTATTATTTATTATTACTCGTCGATATCTAATCAGTAGGCTGCTGATGTTCGTACATCGGTGGAGAATTTTAACGTACATGTAAGAATGTGCATAGCGTGCAGAAATATGTGAAGATTATACGCGATAAATACGAAAAGTTTATTTTTATTAATTTTCCCGCCTTAGTGCCACTTGATATTTAAGGAGAAGTATTTTAACATGGAATAGTTAATGTAGCCTTCGTGGATCGGTGATAAATCCTTCGTGTTTCCTAAGGGAACCGATAATATTAGTGTAGCTATTAGTAGACCGCGGATGTGTATCTACACGAATTCCTACTTTTATGAACACAACTAAAAAGCCAAAACTTAGAGCTTCGTTTCATTCAGTAAATATCGTAAGGAGTATTATATTTCGAATATTTTATATATTTCTGCATATTATTGCTACTATTATTATTTCGAATATTTTATACATTACCACATATTATTATTATTATTATTATTATTATTATTATTATTATTATTATTATTATTATTATTATTATTATTATTATTATTATTATTATTATTATTATTATTATTATTATTATTATTATTATTATTATTATTATTATTATTATTATTATTATTATTATTATTATTATTATTATTATTATTATTATTATTATTATTATTATTAT